>JASAOG010000074.1:2157500-2602500 GCA_030265305.1 Biomphalaria pfeifferi
CCTCCCCATTGCCTGGAGCTAACGGAAGGGAATGTTAGTGAAAACTTCAGACGGTGGAGGCGGCAGATGGAAATCTATCTGCAAGCGACGGGGGCCTACGGTAGGCCCAAAACCCAACAGAAGGCCATCATACTACATTGTGCCGGCCCCCAGGCCATCGAAGTCAGTGACCAATTCACATACCAGGAAGGGGAGGACGAGGGCGACCCTGAAGCATTATTGAAAAAGCTACACGACTACTGCAACCCAAGAGACAACGAAGTGTTAGAAACGTTTCGCTTTTGGAAATTACCCATCTGCTCCCCATTTGAAACCTACCTAACGAAGCTAAAGTCCCAGGCAAACAAATGCAATTTTAAGGAGCCAGACAGGATGATCCGGGACAAAATAGTGTTCTCCTCAGACAGAAAAGTGCAGGAAAAACTCCTGGCATGCCCAGAGCTGTCCCTGAAAAGAACAATCGAGATTTGCAGAGCCTTCGAACAGTCAATGACTAGTGTGGAGGAAATACGAGCTGAAGCTCAGGCCAAAGTTGACAAAATGGAAAAACAACACATAAAGCTACAGCTACACCCTTAGAGTGTCGATTTTGTAGACGACACCACACGTTCAATAAAACAGCATGCCCTGCGTGGGGACAGACATGCAAGCGATGCGGGGAAAGAAACCACTTCGCAAGAAAGTGCAACAGAGTAAAAGGAAGCACACTGGTACACGAGACGTCAGGGTACGAGCCAGAGTGGCTAAATACAATAAATGCACTCAGGTCGACAAGAGACAGGCTTACGGCAGAATTCGTAGTGAATGGTCAAAGAGTGAAATTCCAGTTAGACACAGGAGCCGACGTCAACATTATTTGTAAAAGGTTTGTCAAGAGATGTCAAGCAGTGGAGACCACACAAACTCTAAGAATGTGGAACATGACTGAACAGAAGCCAGAAGGAGTTGCTGATTTACCAATGACAAACCCAAAAACAGGGAAAACAACTGTAGTGAAGTTCGTCGTCGTTGGAAATAACTTTCAATGCCTCCTAGGCTTGAAAACGTGTCAAGAACTGGACCTCATTACACTCAACGACAACAATTTCGTCTCTCGAATACAGTCAACCAACGATAACCTAGGTGACCTAGGAGAATCGAAACTAACCATAGATGCAAACAAATCTCCAGTGGTGTCTGCATGCCGCAATATTCCTTTCGCATACAGAGACAAAATCAAGAAGGAGCTGGATGTACTCGTGAAGAGAAATATACTGGTCCCAGTAGAGGAGCCAACGGATTGGGTCAGTCAAATGGCCATTGTTCAGAAAAAAAACGGAGATTTGCGAATCTGTATAGACCCACAACACTTGAATAGAGTCTTGAAAAGGGAGCATTACAGACTCCCCACTTTTGAAGATACTCTACCCCAGTTCGAGAACGCCAAAATCTTCTCGAAACTTGACGTGAAAGAAGCTTATTGGCATGTTCGCCTTGACAAAGAATCAAGTATTCTGACAACAATGATAACACCTTACGGCCGGTATAGATGGACAAGGCTGCCCTTCGGACTGTGCGTCAGCGGAGAAATATTCCAAAGAAAACTGTCACAAGCACTGGAAGGCCTCAGCGGCTGCATCAATGTTGCCGACGACATCATTGTAGTCGGGTGTGGCAGAACCATGGAAGAGGCGTTGGGGGACCATAAGACAAAACTGGAAAATCTGCGAGAAAGATGCAAAAGAAAATCCATAATACTGAACGAGAGCAAAACATTGGAACAAACAGAGGCGGTCGAATTCTTGGGACACGTCATCAGCGCACAAGGTATCGAACCAGACCCCAAGAAAGTGCAGGCCATAGTGGACATGGATCGCCCTACAAACGCACAGCAAGTCCGACGATTCTGTGGCATGGTGCAGTACCTGTCCAAGTTCCTCAGCAACCTGTCAGCCACATCACACCCCCTGCGGGAACTCACCAAGAAAGAAACGGAGTTTGAGTGGAACGAAGAATGCGAAGCCGTCTTTAGGAAATTAAAAGCGATGATAACAACAACCCCGGTGCTGGGTTTCTACAACGCAGCCAAATCCCTGGAAATCCAGGTCGACAGCAGCCAAGATGGGCTTGGTGCCGTGTTGATGCAGGAAGGGAAACCACTGGAGTATGCCTCACGAGTCTTAACACCAACGGAAAAGAGATGGGCTCAAATAGAGAAAGAACTACTGGCCGTGGTTTTCGGACTTGAGAGGTTCAATCAATACACTTTCGGCAGACCCATCACAATCGTAAATGACCACAAACCCCTTGCTACCATCCTACAAAAACCCCTAAACCAAGCCCCAAGACGGTTACAGAACCTCATTATGAGAAGCAATAGATATGATTTCACATTCAAGTGGGTTCGCGGAAACGAACTGTACATAGCCGACACGTTGTCCCGTGCATGCGACACTAAGCCATTGACTGAAGAAATATCGAACCTCAACATCCAACAAATCGTCGATATTCCCGATCCACTGCTAGACCGAATTAGAAGCGAAACAGATGCTGATGAAACTCTACAAGCTCTCCGAATGACCATTGAAGAAGGTTGGCCTGTCAAGAAAACTGCCGCTCCCGCGGCTCTGAGGCCCTATTATGACTTTGCCGAAACCCTGAGTATAAGTAATGGAATCATCGTCAAGGGGGAAAGAGTACTAATTCCCAAAAGCATGCGCTCAGAGATGTAGGAGAAGTTACACGCCTCCCACCTAGCATACGACAGCATGATGAGGCGGGCGAGGGCCCTGATTTTCTGGCCAGGAATGGCTGCAGAAATCAAACAGATGTCCGACTCGTGCACCGCCGGCCAAGAGAACAAGCCAAGCAATCAAAGAGAAACGTTGTGGCCACATTATGAAGGAAAAGGACCCTGGGAAAAGGTGGGAACAGACTTAATGGAGATCCAAGGGAGAACATACTTGATCACAGTTGACTATTTCTCAAATTGGATCGAAGCTGACTTATTAACAACATCAACCTCAACCGAGGTGATTAGAAAACTGAAAGCTCACTTTGCCAGATTCGGAGTCCCTAAAGTCCTAATCTCTGACTGTGGTCCCCAATACACGTCTCACGAATTCGCCGTATTCACTAACAGATGGAACATATCGCACATCAGGTCCGATCCCGGACACCCCAAAGCCAACGGAAAAGCAGAGGCCGCAGTAAAAAGAATCAAAAACATGATGAGAAAGACCATCGGAACTTCGCAACACTCCCAAACAGGACTGTGGCTATAGCCCAGCCCAGTTGTGTTTGAACAGAATACCACGGTCACTACTACCCCTGACTAAAACCCTTGAGCCCGAAAGCTACACAGAAGACCTGGGGGCGAAAGTCCGTCACAGGTACACCATAAAAAAACACTATGATAAAAGAGCAAGAGACCTGCCCCGGCTGAATGTGGACAAAAACGTTTACTTCCAGAGTCCAGGAAACAATGATTGGCGGCCTGGCATAATTATTATGAGAAACAGCGAGCGGTCCTATACCGTGAAGGGAACAACGGGCGGTACCTACGTTAGGAACAGAGTGCACATCCGGCCCAGGAATGTCCCTCACTCAGACATCTTTTCAGATGATGAAACGGCAACCCATGAGGCGCCACTAGATTCCTCATCCACAGACGTAACACCACACCCTGCTTCAGAGCCCAGCGCCGGCCCAGACGGGATCCCACCCTTAGCTCACGGAGCAGAGCCTAGCGTGAGAAGGAGTGGCCGAACGAGAGCCACCCCTACGTGGCACAAGGACTATGACATGGGCAAGTGGTGAACACCCCTGCAGTGTTGTTTTGTTCGTTGTTTTGTTGTGTGTTTTTTTATTTGCTCTTCTTCGTTTGGCTAGATCTGCATAGCCTTCACTGTTGGTGTACAGGATGTTAATGTACCATGTGTTCGTTTTGGAATGTTGTAGTGAATTGTAGTGAAAGAGGGATGTTAATATGCCATGTGTTCGTTTTGGAATGTTGTAGTGAATTGTAGTGGAAGAGGGATGTTAATATGCCATGTGTTCGTTTTGGAATGTTGTAGTGAATTGTAGTGAAAGAGGGATGTTAATATGCCATGTGTTCGTTTTGGAATGTTGTAGTGAATTGTAGTGAAAGAGGGATGTTAATATACCATGTGTTCGTGTTGGAATGTTGTAGTGAATTGTAGTGAAAGAGGGATGTTAATATGCCATGTGTTCGTTTTGGAATGTTGTAGTGAATTGTAGTGGAAGAGGGATGTTAATATGCCATGTGTTCGTTTTGGAATGTTGTAGTGAATTGTAGTGAAAGAGGGATGTTAATATGCCATGTGTTCGTTTTGGAATGTTGTAGTGAATTGTAGTGGAAGAGGGATGTTAATATGCCATGTGTTCGTTTTGGAATGTTGTAGTGAATTGTAGTGAAAGAGGGATGTTAATATACCATGTGTTCGTGTTGGAATGTTGTAGTGAATTGTAGTGAAAGAGGGATGTTAATATACCATGTGTTCGTGTTGGAATGTTGTAGTGAATTGTAGTGGAAGAGGGATGTTAATATGCCATGTGTTCGTTTTGGAATGTTGCAGTGAATTGTAGTGGAAGAGGGATGTTAATATGCCATGTGTTCGTTTTGGAATGTTGTAGTGAATTGTAGTGAAAGAGGGATGTTAATATGCCATGTGTTCGTTTTGGAATGTTGTAGTGAATTGTAATGAAAGAGGGATGTTAATATGCCATGTGTTCGTTTTGGAATGTTGTAGTGAATTGTAGTGG
This sequence comes from Biomphalaria pfeifferi, assembly GCA_030265305.1. Lineage (NCBI taxonomy): Eukaryota > Metazoa > Mollusca > Gastropoda > Planorbidae > Biomphalaria > Biomphalaria pfeifferi. The sequence continues at coordinate 2,162,265 of JASAOG010000074.1, forward strand.
AAGAGGGATGTTAATATGCCATGTGTTCGTTTTGGAATGTTGTAGTGAATTGTAGTGGAAGAGGGATGTTAATATGCCATGTGTTCGTTTTGGAATGTTGTAGTGAATTGTAGTGGAAGAGGGATGTTAATATGCCATGTGTTCGTTTTGGAATGTTGTAGTGAATTGTAGTGAAAGAGGGATGTTAATATGCCATGTGTTCGTTTTGGAATGTTGTAGTGAATTGTAGTGGAAGAGGGATGTTAATATGCCATGTGTTCGTTTTGGAATGTTGTAGTGAATTGTAGTGGAAGAGGGATGTTAATATGCCATGTGTTCGTTTTGGAATGTTGTAGTGAATTGTAGTGGAAGAGGGATGTTAATATGCCATGTGTTCGTTTTGGAATGTTGTAGTGAATTGTAGTGAAAGAGGGATGTTAATATGCCATGTGTTCGTTTTGGAATGTTGTAGTGAATTGTAGTGGAAGAGGGATGTTAATATGCCATGTGTTCGTTTTGGAATGTTGTAGTGAATTGTAGTGAAAGAGGGATGTTAATATACCATGTGTTCGTGTTGGAATGTTGTAGTGAATTGTAGTGAAAGAGGGATGTTAATATACCATGTGTTCGTTATGGAATGTTGTAGTGAATTGTAGTGAAAGAGGGATGTTAATATACCATGTGTTCGTGTTGGAATGTTGTAGTGAATTGTAGTGAAAGAGGGATGTTAATATACCATGTGTTCGTTTTGGAATGTTGTAGTGAATTGTAGTGAAAGAGGGATGTTAATATACCATGTGTTCGTTTTGGAATGTTGTAGTGAATTGTAGTGGAAGAGGGATGTTAATATGCCATGTGTTCGTTTTGGAATGTTGTAGTGAATTGTAGTGGAAGAGGGATGTTAATATACCATGTGTTCGTTTTGGAATGTTGTAGTGAATTGTAGTGAAAGAGGGATGTTAATATGCCATGTGTTCGTTTTGGAATGTTGTAGTGAATTGTAGTGGAAGAGGGATGTTAATATGCCATGTGTTCGTTTTGGAATGTTGTAGTGAATTGTAGTGAAAGAGGGATGTTAATATACCATGTGTTCGTGTTGGAATGTTGTAGTGAATTGTAGTGAAAGAGGGATGTTAATATACCATGTGTTCGTTATGGAATGTTGTAGTGAATTGTAGTGAAAGAGGGATGTTAATATACCATGTGTTCGTTTTGGAATGTTGTAGTGAATTGTAGTGGAAGAGGGATGTTAATATGCCATGTGTTCGTTTTGGAATGTTGTAGTGAATTGTAGTGAAAGAGGGATGTTAATATACCATGTGTTCGTTTTGGAATGTTGTAGTGAATTGTAGTGGAAGAGGGATGTTAATATGCCATGTGTTCGTTTTGGAATGTTGTAGTGAATTGTAGTGAAAGAGGGATGTTAATATGCCATGTGTTCGTTTTGGAATGTTGTAGTGAATTGTAGTGAAAGAGGGATGTTAATATGCCATGTGTTCGTTTTGGAATGTTGTAGTGAATTGTAGTGGAAGAGGGATGTTAATATGCCATGTGTTCGTTTTGGAATGTTGTAGTGAATTGTAGTGAAAGAGGGATGTTAATATACCATGTGTTCGTGTTGGAATGTTGTAGTGAATTGTAGTGAAAGAGGGATGTTAATATACCATGTGTTCGTTATGGAATGTTGTAGTGAATTGTAGTGAAAGAGGGATGTTAATATACCATGTGTTCGTGTTGGAATGTTGTAGTGAATTGTAGTGAAAGAGGGATGTTAATATACCATGTGTTCGTTTTGGAATGTTGTAGTGAATTGTAGTGAAAGAGGGATGTTAATATGCCATGTGTTCGTTTTGGAATGTTGTAGTGAATTGTAGTGGAAGAGGGATGTTAATATGCCATGTGTTCGTTTTGGAATGTTGTAGTGAATTGTAGTGAAAGAGGGATGTTAATATGCCATGTGTTCGTTTTGGAATGTTGTAGTGAATTGTATTGGAAGAGGGATGTTAATATGCCATGTGTTCGTTTTGGAATGTTGTAGTGAATTGTAGTGAAAGAGGGATGTTAATATACCATGTGTTCGTGTTGGAATGTTGTAGTGAATTGTAGTGAAAGAGGGATGTTAATATACCATGTGTTCGTTATGGAATGTTGTAGTGAATTGTAGTGAAAGAGGGATGATAATATACCATGTGTTCGTGTTGGAATGTTGTAGTGAATTGTAGTGAAAGAGGGATGTTAATATACCATGTGTTCGTTTTGGAATGTTGTAGTGAATTGTAGTGAAAGAGGGATGTTAATATACCATGTGTTCGTTTTGGAATGTTGTAGTGAATTGTAGTGGAAGAGGGATGTTAATATGCCATGTGTTCGTTTTGGAATGTTGTAGTGAATTGTAGTGGAAGAGGGATGTTAATATGCCATGTGTTCGTTTTGGAATGTTGTAGTGAATTGTAGTGAAAGAGGGATGTTAATATGCCATGTGTTCGTTTTGGAATGTTGTAGTGAATTGTAGTGGAAGAGGGATGTTAATATGCCATGTGTTCGTTTTGGAATGTTGTAGTGAATTGTAGTGAAAGAGGGATGTTAATATACCATGTGTTCGTGTTGGAATGTTGTAGTGAGCTGTAGTGAAAGAGGGATGTTAATATACCATGTGTTCGTTTTGGAATGTTGTAGTGAATTGTAGTGGAAGAGGGATGTTAATATGCCATGTTTTCGTTTTGGAATGTTGTAGTGAATTGTAGTGAAAGAGGGATGTTAATATGCCATGTGTTCGTTTTGGAATGTTGTAGTGAATTGTAGTGGAAGAGGGATGTTAATATGCCATGTGTTCGTTTTGGAATGTTGTAGTGAATTGTAGTGAAAGAGGGATGTTAATATACCATGTGTTCGTGTTGGAATGTTGTAGTGAATTGTAGTGAAATAGGGATGTTAATATACCATGTGTTCGTTATGGAATGTTGTAGTGAATTGTAGTGAAAGAGGGATGTTAATATACCATGTGTTCGTTTTGGAATGTTGTAGTGAATTGTAGTGGAAGAGGGATGTTAATATGCCATGTGTTCGTTTTGGAATGTTGTAGTGAATTGTAGTGAAAGAGGGATGTTAATATACCATGTGTTCGTTTTGGAATGTTGTAGTGAATTGTAGTGGAAGAGGGATGTTAATATGCCATGTGTTCGTTTTGGAATGTTGTAGTGAATTGTAGTGAAAGAGGGATGTTAATATGCCATGTGTTCGTTTTGGAATGTTGTAGTGAATTGTAGTGAAAGAGGGATGTTAATATGCCATGTGTTCGTTTTGGAATGTTGTAGTGAATTGTAGTGGAAGAGGGATGTTAATATGCCATGTGTTCGTTTTGGAATGTTGTAGTGAATTGTAGTGAAAGAGGGATGTTAATATGCCATGTGTTCGTTTTGGAATGTTGTAGTGAATTGTAGTGAAAGAGGGATGTTAATATACCATGTGTTCGTGTTGGAATGTTGTAGTGAATTGTAGTGAAAGAGGGATGTTAATATACCATGTGTTCGTTATGGAATGTTGTAGTGAATTGTAGTGAAAGAGGGATGTTAATATACCATGTGTTCGTTATGGAATGTTGTAGTGAATTGTAGTGAAAGAGGGATGTTAATATACCATGTGTTCGTTTTGAAATGTTGTAGTGAATTGTAGTGAAAGAGGGATGTTAATATGCCATGTGTTCGTTTTGGAATGTTGTAGTGAATTGTAGTGGAAGAGGGATGTTAATATGCCATGTGTTCGTTTTGGAATGTTGTAGTGAATTGTAGTGAAAGAGGGATGTTAATATGCCATGTGTTCGTTTTGGAATGTTGTAGTGAATTGTAGTGGAAGAGGGATGTTAATATGCCATGTGTTCGTTTTGGAATGTTGTAGTGAATTGTAGTGAAAGAGGGATGTTAATATACCATGTGTTCGTGTTGGAATGTTGTAGTGAATTGTAGTGAAAGAGGGATGTTAATATACCATGTGTTCGTTATGGAATGTTGTAGTGAATTGTAGTGAAAGAGGGATGATAATATACCATGTGTTCGTGTTGGAATGTTGTAGTGAATTGTAGTGAAAGAGGGATGTTAATATACCATGTGTTCGTTTTGGAATGTTGTAGTGAATTGTAGTGAAAGAGGGATGTTAATATACCATGTGTTCGTTTTGGAATGTTGTAGTGAATTGTAGTGAAAGAGGGATGTTAATATGCCATGTGTTCGTTTTGGAATGTTGTAGTGAATTGTAGTGGAAGAGGGATGTTAATATGCCATGTGTTCGTTTTGGAATGTTGTAGTGAATTGTAGTGAAAGAGGGATGTTAATATACCATGTGTTCGTGTTGGAATGTTGTAGTGAATTGTAGTGAAAGAGGGATGTTAATATACCATGTGTTCGTTTTGGAATGTTGTAGTGAATTGTAGTGAAAGAGGGATGTTAATATACCATGTGTTCGTTTTGGAATGTTGTAGTGAATTGTAGTGGAAGAGGGATGTTAATATGCCATGTGTTCGTTTTGGAATGTTGTAGTGAATTGTAGTGGAAGAGGGATGTTAATATGCCATGTGTTCGTTTTGGAATGTTGTAGTGAATTGTAGTGAAAGAGGGATGTTAATATGCCATGTGTTCGTTTTAGAATGTTGTAGTGAATTGTAGTGAAAGAGGGATGTTAATATGCCATGTGTTCGTTTTGGAATGTTGTAGTGAATTGTAGTGGAAGAGGGATGTTAATATGCCATGTGTTCGTTTTGGAATGTTGTAGTGAATTGTAGTGAAAGAGGGATGTTAATATGCCATGTGTTCGTTTTGGAATGTTGTAGTGAATTGTAGTGGAAGAGGGATGTTAATATGCCATGTGTTCGTTTTGGAATGTTGTAGTGAATTGTAGTGAAAGAGGGATGTTAATATACCATGTGTTCGTGTTGGAATGTTGTAGTGAATTGTAGTGAAAGAGGGATGTTAATATACCATGTGTTCGTTTTGGAATGTTGTAGTGAATTGTAGTGGAAGAGGGATGTTAATATGCCATGTGTTCGTTTTGGAATGTTGTAGTGAATTGTAGTGAAAGAGGGATGTTAATATGCCATGTGTTCGTTTTGGAATGTTGTAGTGAATTGTAGTGGAAGAGGGATGTTAATATGCCATGTGTTCGTTTTGGAATGTTGTAGTGAATTGTAGTGGAAGAGGGATGTTAATATGCCATGTGTTCGTTTTGGAATGTTGTAGTGAATTGTAGTGGAAGAGGGATGTTAATATGCCATGTGTTCGTTTTGGAATGTTGTAGTGAATTGTAGTGGAAGAGGGATGTTAATATGCCATGTGTTCGTTTTGGAATGTTGTAGTGAATTGTAGTGAAAGAGGGATGTTAATATACCATGTGTTCGTGTTGGAATGTTGTAGTGAATTGTAGTGAAAGAGGGATGTTAATATACCATGTGTTCGTGTTGGAATGTTGTAGTGAATTGTAGTGAAAGAGGGATGTTAATATGCCATGTGTTCGTTTTGGAATGTTGTAGTGAATTGTAGTGAAAGAGGGATGTTAATATACCATGTGTTCGTGTTGGAATGTTGTAGTGAATTGTAGTGAAAGAGGGATGTTAATATACCATGTGTTCGTTTTGGAATGTTGTAGTGAATTGTAGTGGAAGAGGGATGTTAATATGCCATGTGTTCGTTTTGGAATGTTGTAGTGAATTGTAGTGAAAGAGGGATGTTAATATGCCATGTGTTCGTTTTGGAATGTTGTAGTGAATTGTAGTGGAAGAGGGATGTTAATATGCCATGTGTTCGTTTTGGAATGTTGTAGTGAATTGTAGTGGAAGAGGGATGTTAATATGCCATGTGTTCGTTTTGGAATGTTGTAGTGAATTGTAGTGGAAGAGGGATGTTAATATGCCATGTGTTCGTTTTGGAATGTTGTAGTGAATTGTAGTGGAAGAGGGATGTTAATATGCCATGTGTTCGTTTTGGAATGTTGTAGTGAATTGTAGTGGAAGAGGGATGTTAATATGCCATGTGTTCGTTTTGGAATGTTGTAGTGAATTGTAGTGAAAGAGGGATGTTAATATGCCATGTGTTCGTTTTGGAATGTTGTAGTGAATTGTAGTGGAAGAGGGATGTTAATATGCCATGTGTTCGTTTTGGAATGTTGTAGTGAATTGTAGTGAAAGAGGGATGTTAATATACCATGTGTTCGTGTTGGAATGTTGTAGTGAATTGTAGTGAAAGAGGGATGTTAATATACCATGTGTTCGTTTTGGAATGTTGTAGTGAATTGTAGTGGAAGAGGGATGTTAATATGCCATGTGTTCGTTTTGGAATGTTGTAGTGAATTGTAGTGAAAGAGGGATGTTAATATGCCATGTGTTCGTTTTGGAATGTTGTAGTGAATTGTAGTGAAAGAGGGATGTTAATATACCATGTGTTCGTTTTGGAATGTTGTAGTGAATTGTAGTGGAAGAGGGATGTTAATATGCCATGTGTTCGTTTTGGAATGTTGTAGTGAATTGTAGTGAAAGAGGGATGTTAATATGCCATGTGTTCGTTTTGGAATGTTGTAGTGAATTGTAGTGAAAGAGGGATGTTAATATACCATGTGTTCGTGTTGGAATGTTGTAGTGAATTGTAGTGGAAGAGGGATGTTAATATGCCATGTGTTCGTTATGGAATGTTGTAGTGAATTGTAGTAAAAGAGGGATGTTAATATGCCATGTGTTCGTTTTGGAATGTTGTAGTGAATTGTAGTGGAAGAGGGATGTTAATATGCCATGTGTTCGTTTTGGAATGTTGTAGTGAATTGTAGTGAAAGAGGGATGTTAATATGCCATGTGTTCGTTTTGGAATGTTGTAGTGAATTGTAGTGGAAGAGGGATGTTAATATGCCATGTGTTCGTTTTGGAATGTTGTAGTGAATTGTAGTGAAAGAGGGATGTTAATATACCATGTGTTCGTGTTGGAATGTTGTAGTGAATTGTAGTGAAAGAGGGATGTTAATATACCATGTGTTCGTTTTGGAATGTTGTAGTGAATTGTAGTGAAAGAGGGATGTTAATATACCATGTGTTCGTTTTGGAATGTTGTAGTGAATTGTAGTGGAAGAGGGATGTTAATATGCCATGTGTTCGTTTTGGAATGTTGTAGTGAATTGTAGTGGAAGAGGGATGTTAATATGCCATGTGTTCGTTTTGGAATGTTGTAGTGAATTGTAGTGAAAGAGGGATGTTAATATGCCATGTGTTCGTTTTAGAATGTTGTAGTGAATTGTAGTGAAAGAGGGATGTTAATATGCCATGTGTTCGTTTTGGAATGTTGTAGTGAATTGTAGTGGAAGAGGGATGTTAATATGCCATGTGTTCGTTTTGGAATGTTGTAGTGAATTGTAGTGAAAGAGGGATGTTAATATGCCATGTGTTCGTTTTGGAATGTTGTAGTGAATTGTAGTGGAAGAGGGATGTTAATATGCCATGTGTTCGTTTTGGAATGTTGTAGTGAATTGTAGTGAAAGAGGGATGTTAATATACCATGTGTTCGTGTTGGAATGTTGTAGTGAATTGTAGTGAAAGAGGGATGTTAATATACCATGTGTTCGTTTTGGAATGTTGTAGTGAATTGTAGTGGAAGAGGGATGTTAATATGCCATGTGTTCGTTTTGGAATGTTGTAGTGAATTGTAGTGAAAGAGGGATGTTAATATGCCATGTGTTCGTTTTGGAATGTTGTAGTGAATTGTAGTGGAAGAGGGATGTTAATATGCCATGTGTTCGTTTTGGAATGTTGTAGTGAATTGTAGTGGAAGAGGGATGTTAATATGCCATGTGTTCGTTTTGGAATGTTGTAGTGAATTGTAGTGGAAGAGGGATGTTAATATGCCATGTGTTCGTTTTGGAATGTTGTAGTGAATTGTAGTGGAAGAGGGATGTTAATATGCCATGTGTTCGTTTTGGAATGTTGTAGTGAATTGTAGTGAAAGAGGGATGTTAATATACCATGTGTTCGTGTTGGAATGTTGTAGTGAATTGTAGTGAAAGAGGGATGTTAATATACCATGTGTTCGTGTTGGAATGTTGTAGTGAATTGTAGTGAAAGAGGGATGTTAATATGCCATGTGTTCGTTTTGGAATGTTGTAGTGAATTGTAGTGAAAGAGGGATGTTAATATACCATGTGTTCGTGTTGGAATGTTGTAGTGAATTGTAGTGAAAGAGGGATGTTAATATACCATGTGTTCGTTTTGGAATGTTGTAGTGAATTGTAGTGGAAGAGGGATGTTAATATGCCATGTGTTCGTTTTGGAATGTTGTAGTGAATTGTAGTGAAAGAGGGATGTTAATATGCCATGTGTTCGTTTTGGAATGTTGTAGTGAATTGTAGTGGAAGAGGGATGTTAATATGCCATGTGTTCGTTTTGGAATGTTGTAGTGAATTGTAGTGGAAGAGGGATGTTAATATGCCATGTGTTCGTTTTGGAATGTTGTAGTGAATTGTAGTGGAAGAGGGATGTTAATATGCCATGTGTTCGTTTTGGAATGTTGTAGTGAATTGTAGTGGAAGAGGGATGTTAATATGCCATGTGTTCGTTTTGGAATGTTGTAGTGAATTGTAGTGGAAGAGGGATGTTAATATGCCATGTGTTCGTTTTGGAATGTTGTAGTGAATTGTAGTGAAAGAGGGATGTTAATATGCCATGTGTTCGTTTTGGAATGTTGTAGTGAATTGTAGTGGAAGAGGGATGTTAATATGCCATGTGTTCGTTTTGGAATGTTGTAGTGAATTGTAGTGAAAGAGGGATGTTAATATACCATGTGTTCGTGTTGGAATGTTGTAGTGAATTGTAGTGAAAGAGGGATGTTAATATACCATGTGTTCGTTTTGGAATGTTGTAGTGAATTGTAGTGGAAGAGGGATGTTAATATGCCATGTGTTCGTTTTGGAATGTTGTAGTGAATTGTAGTGAAAGAGGGATGTTAATATGCCATGTGTTCGTTTTGGAATGTTGTAGTGAATTGTAGTGAAAGAGGGATGTTAATATACCATGTGTTCGTTTTGGAATGTTGTAGTGAATTGTAGTGGAAGAGGGATGTTAATATGCCATGTGTTCGTTTTGGAATGTTGTAGTAAATTGTAGTGAAAGAGGGATGTTAATATGCCATGTGTTCGTTTTGGAATGTTGTAGTGAATTGTAGTGAAAGAGGGATGTTAATATGCCATGTGTTCGTTTTGGAATGTTGTAGTGAATTGTAGTGGAAGAGGGATGTTAATATGCCATGTGTTCGTTTTGGAATGTTGTAGTGAATTGTAGTGAAAGAGGGATGTTAATATGCCATGTGTTCGTTTTGGAATGTTGTAGTGAATTGTAGTGGAAGAGGGATGTTAATATGCCATGTGTTCGTTTTGGAATGTTGTAGTGAATTGTAGTGAAAGAGGGATGTTAATATACCATGTGTTCGTGTTGGAATGTTGTAGTGAATTGTAGTGAAAGAGGGATGTTAATATACCATGTGTTCGTTATGGAATGTTGTAGTGAATTGTAGTGAAAGAGGGATGATAATATACCATGTGTTCGTGTTGGAATGTTGTAGTGAATTGTAGTGAAAGAGGGATGTTAATATACCATGTGTTCGTTTTGGAATGTTGTAGTGAATTGTAGTGAAAGAGGGATGTTAATATACCATGTGTTCGTTTTGGAATGTTGTAGTGAATTGTAGTGGAAGAGGGATGTTAATATGCCATGTGTTCGTTTTGGAATGTTGTAGTGAATTGTAGTGGAAGAGGGATGTTAATATGCCATGTGTTCGTTTTGGAATGTTGTAGTGAATTGTAGTGAAAGAGGGATGTTAATATGCCATGTGTTCGTTTTGGAATGTTGTAGTGAATTGTAGTGGAAGAGGGATGTTAATATGCCATGTGTTCGTTTTGGAATGTTGTAGTGAATTGTAGTGAAAGAGGGATGTTAATATACCATGTGTTCGTGTTGGAATGTTGTAGTGAGCTGTAGTGAAAGAGGGATGTTAATATACCATGTGTTCGTTATGGAATGTTGTAGTGAATTGTAGTGAAAGAAGGATGTTAATATGCCATGTGTTCGTTTTGGAATGTTGTAGTGAATTGTAGTGGAAGAGGGATGTTAATATGCCATGTGTTCGTTTTGGAATGTTGTAGTGAATTGTAGTGAAAGAGGGATGTTAATATGCCATGTGTTCGTTTTGGAATGTTGTAGTGAATTGTAGTGGAAGAGGGATGTTAATATGCCATGTGTTCGTTTTGGAATGTTGTAGTGAATTGTAGTGAAAGAGGGATGTTAATATACCATGTGTTCGTGTTGGAATGTTGTAGTGAATTGTAGTGAAAGAGGGATGTTAATATACCATGTGTTCGTTTTGGAATGTTGTAGTGAATTGTAGTGAAAGAGGGATGTTAATATACCATGTGTTCGTTTTGGAATGTTGTAGTGAATTGTAGTGGAAGAGGGATGTTAATATGCCATGTGTTCGTTTTGGAATGTTGTAGTGAATTGTAGTGAAAGAGGGATGTTAATATGCCATGTGTTCGTTTTGGAATGTTGTAGTGAATTGTAGTGAAAGAGGGATGTTAATATGCCATGTGTTCGTTTTGGAATGTTGTAGTGAATTGTAGTGGAAGAGGGATGTTAATATGCCATGTGTTCGTTTTGGAATGTTGTAGTGAATTGTAGTGAAAGAGGGATGTTAATATACCATGTGTTCGTGTTGGAATGTTGTAGTGAATTGTAGTGAAAGAGGGATGTTAATATACCATGTGTTCGTTATGGAATGTTGTAGTGAATTGTAGTGAAAGAGGGATGATAATATACCATGTGTTCGTGTTGGAATGTTGTAGTGAATTGTAGTGAAAGAGGGATGTTAATATACCATGTGTTCGTTTTGGAATGTTGTAGTGAATTGTAGTGAAAGAGGGATGTTAATATACCATGTGTTCGTTTTGGAATGTTGTAGTGAATTGTAGTGGAAGAGGGATGTTAATATGCCATGTGTTCGTTTTGGAATGTTGTAGTGAATTGTAGTGAAAGAGGGATGTTAATATACCATGTGTTCGTGTTGGAATGTTGTAGTGAATTGTAGTGAAAGAGGGATGTTAATATACCATGTGTTCGTTTTGGAATGTTGTAGTGAATTGTAGTGGAAGAGGGATGTTAATATGCCATGTGTTCGTTTTGGAATGTTGTAGTGAATTGTAGTGAAAGAGGGATGTTAATATGCCATGTGTTCGTTTTGGAATGTTGTAGTGAATTGTAGTGAAAGAGGGATGTTAATATACCATGTGTTCGTTTTGGAATGTTGTAGTGAATTGTAGTGGAAGAGGGATGTTAATATGCCATGTGTTCGTTTTGGAATGTTGTAGTGAATTGTAGTGAAAGAGGGATGTTAATATGCCATGTGTTCGTTTTGGAATGTTGTAGTGAATTGTAGTGAAAGAGGGATGTTAATATGCCATGTGTTCGTTTTGGAATGTTGTAGTGAATTGTAGTGGAAGAGGGATGTTAATATGCCATGTGTTCGTTTTGGAATGTTGTAGTGAATTGTAGTGAAAGAGGGATGTTAATATGCCATGTGTTCGTTTTGGAATGTTGTAGTGAATTGTAGTGGAAGAGGGATGTTAATATGCCATGTGTTCGTTTTGGAATGTTGTAGTGAATTGTAGTGAAAGAGGGATGTTAATATACCATGTGTTCGTGTTGGAATGTTGTAGTGAATTGTAGTGAAAGAGGGATGTTAATATACCATGTGTTCGTTATGGAATGTTGTAGTGAATTGTAGTGAAAGAGGGATGATAATATACCATGTGTTCGTGTTGGAATGTTGTAGTGAATTGTAGTGAAAGAGGGATGTTAATATACCATGTGTTCGTTTTGGAATGTTGTAGTGAATTGTAGTGAAAGAGGGATGTTAATATACCATGTGTTCGTTTTGGAATGTTGTAGTGAATTGTAGTGGAAGAGGGATGTTAATATGCCATGTGTTCGTTTTGGAATGTTGTAGTGAATTGTAGTGGAAGAGGGATGTTAATATGCCATGTGTTCGTTTTGGAATGTTGTAGTGAATTGTAGTGAAAGAGGGATGTTAATATGCCATGTGTTCGTTTTGGAATGTTGTAGTGAATTGTAGTGGAAGAGGGATGTTAATATGCCATGTGTTCGTTTTGGAATGTTGTAGTGAATTGTAGTGAAAGAGGGATGTTAATATACCATGTGTTCGTGTTGGAATGTTGTAGTGAGCTGTAGTGAAAGAGGGATGTTAATATACCATGTGTTCGTTATGGAATGTTGTAGTGAATTGTAGTGAAAGAAGGATGTTAATATGCCATGTGTTCGTTTTGGAATGTTGTAGTGAATTGTAGTGGAAGAGGGATGTTAATATGCCATGTGTTCGTTTTGGAATGTTGTAGTGAATTGTAGTGAAAGAGGGATGTTAATATGCCATGTGTTCGTTTTGGAATGTTGTAGTGAATTGTAGTGGAAGAGGGATGTTAATATGCCATGTGTTCGTTTTGGAATGTTGTAGTGAATTGTAGTGAAAGAGGGATGTTAATATACCATGTGTTCGTGTTGGAATGTTGTAGTGAATTGTAGTGAAAGAGGGATGTTAATATACCATGTGTTCGTTTTGGAATGTTGTAGTGAATTGTAGTGAAAGAGGGATGTTAATATACCATGTGTTCGTTTTGGAATGTTGTAGTGAATTGTAGTGGAAGAGGGATGTTAATATGCCATGTGTTCGTTTTGGAATGTTGTAGTGATATGTAGTGAAAGAGGGATGTTAATATGCCATGTGTTCGTTTTGGAATGTTGTAGTGAATTGTAGTGAAAGAGGGATGTTAATATGCCATGTGTTCGTTTTGGAATGTTGTAGTGAATTGTAGTGGAAGAGGGATGTTAATATGCCATGTGTTCGTTTTGGAATGTTGTAGTGAATTGTAGTGAAAGAGGGATGTTAATATGCCATGTGTTCGTTTTGGAATGTTGTAGTGAATTGTAGTGGAAGAGGGATGTTAATATGCCATGTGTTCGTTTTGGAATGTTGTAGTGAATTGTAGTGGAAGAGGGATGTTAATATGCCATGTGTTCGTTTTGGAATGTTGTAGTGAATTGTAGTGAAAGAGGGATGTTAATATGCCATGTGTTCGTTTTGGAATGTTGTAGTGAATTGTAGTGAAAGAGGGATGTTAATATGCCATGTGTTCGTTTTGGAATGTTGTAGTGAATTGTAGTGGAAGAGGGATGTTAATATGCCATGTGTTCGTTTTGGAATGTTGTAGTGAATTGTAGTGAAAGAGGGATGTTAATATGCCATGTGTTCGTTTTGGAATGTTGTAGTGAATTGTAGTGGAAGAGGGATGTTAATATGCCATGTGTTCGTTTTGGAATGTTGTAGTGAATTGTAGTGAAAGAGGGATGTTAATATACCATGTGTTCGTGTTGGAATGTTGTAGTGAATTGTAGTGAAAGAGGGATGTTAATATACCATGTGTTCGTTTTGGAATGTTGTAGTGAATTGTAGTGGAAGAGGGATGTTAATATGCCATGTGTTCGTTTTGGAATGTTGTAGTGAATTGTAGTGAAAGAGGGATGTTAATATGCCATGTGTTCGTTTTGGAATGTTGTAGTGAATTGTAGTGGAAGAGGGATGTTAATATGCCATGTGTTCGTTTTGGAATGTTGTAGTGAATTGTAGTGAAAGAGGGATGTTAATATGCCATGTGTTCGTTTTGGAATGTTGTAGTGAATTGTAGTGGAAGAGGGATGTTAATATGCCATGTGTTCGTTTTGGAATGTTGTAGTGAATTGTAGTGAAAGAGGGATGTTAATATACCATGTGTTCGTGTTGGAATGTTGTAGTGAATTGTAGTGGAAGAGGGATGTTAATATGCCATGTGTTCGTTTTGGAATGTTGTAGTGAATTGTATTGAAAGAGGGATGTTAATATGCCATGTGTTCGTTTTGGAATGTTGTAGTGAATTGTAGTGAAAGAGGGATGTTAATATGCCATGTGTTCGTTTTGGAATGTTGTAGTGAATTGTAGTGGAAGAGGGATGTTAATATGCCATGTGTTCGTTTTGGAATGTTGTAGTGAATTGTAGTGAAAGAGGGATGTTAATATGCCATGTGTTCGTTTTGGAATGTTGTAGTGAATTGTAGTGGAAGAGGGATGTTAATATGCCATGTGTTCGTTTTGGAATGTTGTAGTGAATTGTAGTGAAAGAGGGATGTTAATATACCATGTGTTCGTTTTGGAATATTGTAGTGAATTGTAGTGAAAGAGGGATGTTAATATACCATGTGTTCGTTTTGGAATGTTGTAGTGAATTGTAGTGAAAGAGGGATGTTAATATACCATGTGTTCGTTTTGGAATGTTGTAGTGAATTGTAGTGGAAGAGGGATGTTAATATGCCATGTGTTCGTTTTGGAATGTTGTAGTGAATTGTAGTGGAAGAGGGATGTTAATATGCCATGTGTTCGTTTTGGAATGTTGTAGTGAATTGTAGTGAAAGAGGGATGTTAATATGCCATGTGTTCGTTTTGGAATGTTGTAGTGAATTGTAGTGAAAGAGGGATGTTAATATGACATGTGTTCGTTTTGGAATGTTGTAGTGAATTGTAGTGGAAGAGGGATGTTAATATGCCATGTGTTCGTTTTGGAATGTTGTAGTGAATTGTAGTGAAAGAGGGATGTTAATATGCCATGTGTTCGTTTTGGAATGTTGTAGTGAATTGTAGTGGAAGAGGGATGTTAATATGCCATGTGTTCGTTTTGGAATGTTGTAGTGAATTGTAGTGAAAGAGGGATGTTAATATGCCATGTGTTCGTTTTGGAATGTTGTAGTGAATTGTAGTGGAAGAGGGATGTTAATATGCCATGTGTTCGTTTTGGAATGTTGTAGTGAATTGTAGTGAAAGAGGGATGTTAATATACCATGTGTTCGTGTTGGAATGTTGTAGTGAATTGTAGTGAAAGAGGGATGTTAATATACCATGTGTTCGTTATGGAATGTTGTAGTGAATTGTAGTGAAAGAGGGATGTTAATATACCATGTGTTCGTTTTGGAATGTTGTAGTGTATTGTAGTGAAAGAGGGATGTTAATATACCATGTGTTCGTTTTGGAATGTTGTAGTGAATTGTAGTGGAAGAGGGATGTTAATATGCCATGTGTTCGTTTTGGAATGTTGTAGTGAATTGTAGTGGAAGAGGGATGTTAATATGCCATGTGTTCGTTTTGGAATGTTGTAGTGAATTGTAGTGAAAGAGGGATGTTAATATGCCATGTGTTCGTTTTGGAATGTTGTAGTGAATTGTAGTGGAAGAGGGATGTTAATATACCATGTGTTCGTTATGGAATGTTGTAGTGAATTGTAGTGAAAGAGGGATGTTAATATACCATGTGTTCGTGTTGGAATGTTGTAGTGAATTGTAGTGAAAGAGGGATATTAATATGCCATGTGTTCGTGTTGGAATGTTGTAGTGAATTGTAGTGGAAGAGGGATGTTAATATGCCATGTGTTCGTTTTGGAATGTTGTAGTGAATTGTAGTGGAAGAGGGATGTTAATATGCCATGTGTTCGTTTTGGAATGTTGTAGTGAATTGTAGTGAAAGAGGGATGTTAATATACCATGTGTTCGTTTTGGAATGTTGTAGTGAATTGTAGTGAAAGAGGGATGTTAATATGCCATGTGTTCGTTTTGGAATGTTGTAGTGAATTGTAGTGAAAGAGGGATGTTAATATGCCATGTGTTCGTTTTGGAATGTTGTAGTGAATTGTAGTGAAAGAGGGATGTTAATATGCCATGTGTTCGTTTTGGAATGTTGTAGTGAATTGTAGTGGAAGAGGGATGTTAATATGCCATGTGTTCGTTTTGGAATGTTGTAGTGAATTGTAGTGAAAGAGGGATGTTAATATACCATGTGTTCGTGTTGGAATGTTGTAGTGAATTGTAGTGAAAGAGGGATGTTAATATACCATGTGTTCGTTATGGAATGTTGTAGTGAATTGTAGTGAAAGAGGGATGTTAATATACCATGTGTTCGTGTTGGAATGTTGTAGTGAATTGTAGTGAAAGAGGGATGTTAATATACCATGTGTTCGTTTTGGAATGTTGTAGTGAATTGTAGTGAAAGAGGGATGTTAATATACCATGTGTTCGTTTTGGAATGTTGTAGTGAATTGTAGTGAAAGAGGGATGTTAATATGCCATGTGTTCGTGTTGGGATGTTGTAGTGAATTGTAGTGAAAGAGGGATGTTAATATGCCATGTGTTCGTGTTGGAATGTTGTAGTGAATTGTAGTGAAAGAGGGATATTAATATGCCATGTGTTCGTGTTGGAATGTTGTAGTGAATTGTAGTGGAAGAGGGATGTTAATATGCCATGTGTTCGTTTTGGAATGTTGTAGTGAATTGTAGTGAAAGAGGGATGTTAATATGCCATGTGTTCGTGTTGGAATGTTGTAGTGAATTGTAGTGAAAGAGGGATATTAATATGCCATGTGTTCGTGTTGGAATGTTGTAGTGAATTGTAGTAAAAGAGGGATGTTAATATGCCATGTGTTCGTTTTGGAATGTTGTAGTGAATTGTAGTGAAAGAGGGATGTTAATATGCCATGTGTTCGTTTTGGAATGTTGTAGTGAATTGTAGTGAAAGAGGGATGTTAATATGCCATGTGTTCGTTTTGGAATGTTGTAGTGAATTGTAGTGGAAGAGGGATGTTAATATGCCATGTGTTCGTTTTGGAATGTTGTAGTGAATTGTAGTGAAAGAGGGATGTTAATATACCATGTGTTCGTGTTGGAATTTTGTAGTGAATTGTAGTGAAAGAGGGATGTTAATATACCATGTGTTCGTTTTGGAATGTTGTAGTGAATTGTAGTGAAAGAGGGATGTTAATATACCATGTGTTCGTTTTGGAATGTTGTAGTGAATTGTAGTGGAAGAGGGATGTTAATATGCCATGTGTTCGTTTTGGAATGTTGTAGTGAATTGTAGTGGAAGAGGGATGTTAATATGCCATGTGTTCGTTTTGGAATGTTGTAGTGAATTGTAGTGAAAGAGGGATGTTAATATGCCATGTGTTCGTTTTGGAATGTTGTAGTGAATTGTAGTGAAAGAGGGATGTTAATATGCCATGTGTTCGTTTTGGAATGTTGTAGTGAATTGTAGTGGAAGAGGGATGTTAATATGCCATGTGTTCGTTTTGGAATGTTGTAGTGAATTGTAGTGGAAGAGGGATGTTAATATGCCATGTGTTCGTTTTGGAATGTTGTAGTGAATTGTAGTGGAAGAGGGATGTTAATATGCCATGTGTTCGTTTTGGAATGTTGTAGTGAATTGTAGTGAAAGAGGGATGTTAATATGCCATGTGTTCGTGTTGGAATGTTGTAGTGAATTGTAGTGAAAGAGGGATGTTAATATACCATGTGTTCGTTTTGGAATGTTGTAGTGAATTGTAGTGGAAGAGGGATGTTAATATGCCATGTGTTCGTTTTGGAATGTTGTAGTGAATTGTAGTGAAAGAGGGATGTTAATATGCCATGTGTCCGTTTTGGAATGTTGTAGTGATTTGTAGTGGAAGAGGGATGTTAATATGCCATGTGTTCGTTTTGGAATGTTGTAGTGAATTGTAGTGGAAGAGGGATGTTAATATGCCATGTGTTCGTTTTGGAATGTTGTAGTGAATTGTAGTGGAAGAGGGATGTTAATATGCCATGTGTTCGTTTTGAAATGTTGTAGTGAATTGTAGTGAAAGAGGGATGTTAATATGCCATGTGTTCGTTTTGGAATGTTGTAGTGAATTGTAGTGGAAGAGGGATGTTAATATGCCATGTGTTCGTTTTGGAATGTTGTAGTGAATTGTAGTGAAAGAGGGATGTTAATATACCATGTGTTCTTGTTGGAATGTTGTAGTGAATTGTAGTGAAAGAGGGATGTTAATATACCATGTGTTCGTTATGGAATGTTGTAGTGAATTGTAGTGAAAGAGGGATGTTAATATACCATGTGTTCGTTTTGGAATGTTGTAGTGTATTGTAGTGAAAGAGGGATGTTAATATACCATGTGTTCGTTTTGGAATGTTGTAGTGAATTGTAGTGGAAGAGGGATGTTAATATGCCATGTGTTCGTTTTGGAATGTTGTAGTGAATTGTAGTGGAAGAGGGATGTTAATATGCCATGTGTTCGTTTTGGAATGTTGTAGTGAATTGTAGTGAAAGAGGGATGTTAATATGCCATGTGTTCGTTTTGGAATGTTGTAGTGAATTGTAGTGGAAGAGGGATGTTAATATGCCATGTGTTCGTTTTGGAATGTTGTAGTGAATTGTAGTGAAAGAGGGATGTTAATATACCATGTGTTCTTGTTGGAATGTTGTAGTGAATTGTAGTGAAAGAGGGATGTTAATATACCATGTGTTCGTTATGGAATGTTGTAGTGAATTGTAGTGAAAGAGGGATGTTAATATACCATGTGTTCGTTTTGGAATGTTGTAGTGTATTGTAGTGAAAGAGGGATGTTAATATACCATGTGTTCGTTTTGGAATGTTGTAGTGAATTGTAGTGGAAGAGGGATGTTAATATGCCATGTGTTCGTTTTGGAATGTTGTAGTGAATTGTAGTGGAAGAGGGATGTTAATATGCCATGTGTTCGTTTTGGAATGTTGTAGTGAATTGTAGTGAAAGAGGGATGTTAATATGCCATGTGTTCGTTTTGGAATGTTGTAGTGAATTGTAGTGGAAGAGGGATGTTAATATGCCATGTGTTCGTTTTGGAATGTTGTAGTGAATTGTAGTGAAAGAGGGATGTTAATATACCATGTGTTCGTGTTGGAATGTTGTAGTGAATTGTAGTGAAAGAGGGATGTTAATATACCATGTGTTCGTGTTGGAATGTTGTAGTGAATTGTAGTGAAAGAGGGATGTTAATATGCCATGTGTTCGTTTTGGAATGTTGTAGTGAATTGTAGTGAAAGAGGGATGTTAATATGCCATGTGTTCGTTTTGGAATGTTGTAGTGAATTGTAGTGGAAGAGGGATGTTAATATGCCATGTGTTCGTTTTGGAATGTTGTAGTGAATTGTAGTGAAAGAGGGATGTTAATATGCCATGTGTTCGTTTTGGAATGTTGTAGTGAATTGTAGTGAAAGAGGGATGTTAATATACCATGTGTTCGTGTTGGAATGTTGTAGTGAATTGTAGTGAAAGAGGGATGTTAATATACCATGTGTTCGTTATGGAATGTTGTAGTGAATTGTAGTGAAAGAGGGATGTTAATATACCATGTGTTCGTGTTGGAATGTTGTAGTGAATTGTAGTGAAAGAGGGATGTTAATATACCATGTGTTCGTTTTGGAATGTTGTAGTGAATTGTAGTGAAAGAGGGATGTTAATATACCATGTGTTCGTTTTGGAATGTTGTAGTGAATTGTAGTGGAAGAGGGATGTTAATATGCCATGTGTTCGTTTTGGAATGTTGTAGTGAATTGTAGTGGAAGAGGGATGTTAATATGCCATGTGTTCGTTTTGGAATGTTGTAGTGAATTGTAGTGAAAGAGGGATGTTAATATGCCATGTGTTCGTTTTGGAATGTTGTAGTGAATTGTAGTGGAAGAGGGATGTTAATATGCCATGTGTTCGTTTTGGAATGTTGTAGTGAATTGTAGTGAAAGAGGGATGTTAATATGCCATGTGTTCGTTTTGGAATGTTGTAGTGAATTGTAGTGAAAGAGGGATGTTAATATGCCATGTGTTCGTTTTGGAATGTTGTAGTGAATTGTAGTGGAAGAGGGATGTTAATATGCCATGTGTTCGTTTTGGAATGTTGTAGTGAATTGTAGTGAAAGAGGGATGTTAATATACCATGTGTTCGTGTTGGAATGTTGTAGTGAATTGTAGTGAAAGAGGGATGTTAATATACCATGTGTTCGTTTTGGAATGTTGTAGTGAATTGTAGTGAAAGAGGGATGTTAATATACCATGTGTTCGTTTTGGAATGTTGTAGTGAATTGTAGTGAAAGAGGGATGTTAATATGCCATGTGTTCGTGTTGGGATGTTGTAGTGAATTGTAGTGAAAGAGGGATGTTAATATGCCATGTGTTCGTGTTGGAATGTTGTAGTGAATTGTAGTGAAAGAGGGATATTAATATGCCATGTGTTCGTGTTGGAATGTTGTAGTGAATTGTAGTGGAAGAGGGATGTTAATATGCCATGTGTTCGTTTTGGAATGTTGTAGTGAATTGTAGTGAAATAGGGATGTTAATATACCATGTGTTCGTTTTGGAATGTTGTAGTGAATTGTAGTGGAAGAGGGATGTTAATATGCCATGTGTTCGTTATGGAATGTTGTAGTGAATTGTAGTAAAAGAGGGATGTTAATATGCCATGTGTTCGTTTTGGAATGTTGTAGTGAATATGTTTCGTCGAGAGAAAGGGAAGGGTGTTAATAGTTGATATGTAAGTTATAGCCCTTAGTTATTGTGAGTTATGTGTATTGCGTTGTAAACTTCCTGTTGTGCCCAAGATGGCGTCTTTTGGTGTTAAATAAAAGTGATAGGTCCAATTCCAAGAAGTATAGCCTCAATTATATTGGACCAACTTAACAGTGTTAATCAAGAGGAGTGTGCCACTTTATATCTTTCTTTCACTAACGAGCTAAGTAGACTTTATTTATTCGTTGTTAATAAGTTGGTTGATGTGAATATTATGTCTAATTAGTTACTTGTCCTTTCCTGTACATGTTTTTTTTAAAGACCAGATTTGGGTCGTAATGTATGTAAAAGACAAACTTTTGTATTGAGAAGAGACAGTTGTGTGTCTCATGGACTATTTTGATTCCTGTATTATATTATTGTAATTCATTGTTTGTTTTGAGCTGAGACACTATTGTGCCTCTGTGATGGCAGTTCTATGATTTGTGTTGAACTGAACCGGCCCTACTAGTTTGATTTTTTCTTCATTATTTGACTTGCCTTTGTTGGCCCTTATGCCCATTTTCTTTTAATGATCTTTTTCTTTTGTTCCTTAATAAACTCTTTATTAGTTGTAATGAAATCTCAAAGTTATTACTTGTATGTCTTAGTAAGTTATATATCTAGAAGTTATAATTAATAGCCTAGATAAAATAATTTGGGACCACAAAGTACCACTAGACTAACTTACCAGTACGGCAGAGGTCACTGGTCTTATGACCTATCCTAATTCAAGGTCACATGGATCTCGTGAACAGTGTGAAATAGTTTGTTTTTGTAAAGACCAGCGTGTCTTCCCTAGAACCCTACTGAGATATTACAAGGACAGTAAACATTGTTTTATTGGAGTAAATTTTGTTGTTTCATTGTCTACTGTCACATTTTGTGATCTCATTCTTTTTTTGTAGTTTTTACATTTGTGTTTCTTCTGTACCAGTATTATTTTAATTCTTCAGGTTTCTAAATCCTTAAAATGTCTGTAAAACAAAGTGAACTTCTGGACTTGTACGAGACAGGAAAGAAATGAGGTTACCAGAAGGAAGAACTTGAAGAATGGCTTGCCAGAGAGCTCTCCGGCATAACGAAGAAAGAGACGCAAGAGCAGAGGAGAGAAAAGTTTCGAATGCAGGAAAGAAAAAACACAGTTGAAAAGAAAAATGGAGGAACTGCAGGTGACAGCAAAAATCAAGATGGAGGAACACGAATCTAAAGCACGAATTGCAAAGCAGTCCAAAACAGCTGAAGCCAACGACGAAACCAACATCAGAAATACAAGGCGCACAAAAATGCAGAAGTTTGTTGAAGGGACAGACAGAATGGATTCATTCATCCATAGGTTTGAAATGCTGATGAGGCTGGAAGGCGAATCCCAGAAAGAATGGGCCAGAGAACTCCTCAGCCTAGTCGGTGGAAGAGCACTGGATGCGCTGCAGGTGCTCAATGACAAGGAGGTGGGAGACTACACCTTGCTGAAAAAGACTCTACTAGACTTTTACCAATGTAGTGAGGACGACTACAGAAATAGATTCCACGAGCTGAAACCCCCGACCGACGGCAACATGAAACAATTTGTTGGTGAGGTGAAAACCACTTTTGAGAAATGGTTTCAGTCCTCGGGCATTGAGGAATCATTTGAGAGCTTGAAACAGTTAATCATTGTAGACAAGATAATTTCGTCGGCTGGAAAAAATCTGTTTGCATTCCTTCAAGAAAGAAAGCCCAGACATGTGGACGAAGTCTTGAATCTATGCCAAAGATACGTGGCTGCACATCCAGGCGAAAGATTACAAAGAGATCCAGAGGACCAAGCAAGTGCTTTTTTTTGCCACAACGGACTCCAAATTTACAGAATCTACAACAGATCTAAGGCAGAACACAAGATGTTATACATGCGGTAGATTTTGGCACATGGCGAAACAATGTAGAGACGCATGGAGAAAAATTAAAAAAAAAAAGGAAGTAGTGGCTTATGTATGCGGGCTAGATAACAACCTGTCATAAAAAGTTGGTGAATCCTAATCAATATTGTCGGAAACGTTGCAGAGTTCAAGGTTTTGGTGGCCACATTAAGGAGTATCCGACGGCCACAGTACATATCAACTCCCCATACTTAAACGAAATGGTGTAAGTAATAGTGGTGGATGAAGGACCATTTGAACTGCTGATAGGAAATGCTCCTAACATTGGTTTTCCAACAGAGTCTCAAATTACCAAATGGAAACAAACTTATAGCTGGTGGCCGAGACAAGTAGAAGTAGAGGATATGGAACAACTAAACCGATGTCATGAAAATACAAATGTATTACAAGAAACGATACAACAAGTAGAAACCAGGCAAGAAAAACTAATCCGAGAACGAAGAAATGATAAGAAAGATACTGACCAGATAGATGAAAAACCCAAACGGTCAGTTGACTTTTTTGTAATCCATTTCAAAACGGCATACCATCAATAGCTGACCTTCGTGATAGCCAGATGAACGACATGGAAATCGCCAACATCATCCACAAGCTACAAGGTGGCGATACGAAAATAGGCCAACAATATGCCATGCATAATAACATTCTTGTCAGAAAGTGGACAGAAAAAGCATCACTAAATGGAAGCACTGACGAACAGACCCTTAAAATTGTCATACCTAATGTGTTCCGGTCTGAAACATTAAGGCTTGGTCATGACATCCCTATGTCCGGACACTTAAGGATTGACAAAACACGGCGACGCATATACAAACATTTCTACTGGCCAGGCATCAACAGAGAAATAGCCGAGTACTGCAGATCATGTCATGTCTGCCAAATCACAGGGAAGCCTAATCAATCGCCTCCAAAAGCGCCTCTTCAAGAAAATATAACACCAACAGAACCATTTTCACACATCCTTATGGACTGTGTTGGTCCATTGCCAAGGTCAAAACGAGGGAACCAGTACCTTCTTACCATAATGTGTAAGACTACGCGCTATCCAGAGGCAGTACCATTGAGAAACATCAAGGCAACAACCATTGTGACAGCATTGTCAACATTTATCACAACGTTCGGGTTGCCAAAGCTCATACAGACCGATCAAGGCACCAATTTTATGTCAGACATCTTCCAACAGGCACTTCGTCAGATGGGAATTGAACACTCGGTTTCAACGGCATATCATCCTGAAAGCCAGGGTGCCATCTAACGCTTTCACCAAACACTTAAAATCATGGTGAGAACGTACGCTGAGACCGAGACGAACACATGGGATGAAAACATTAACTTCTTACTGTTTGCTCTACGCGATGGCCAGCAAGAATCAACAGGGTTCAGTCCATTTGAACTTGTGTTTGGGCACACAGTACGAAGTCCATTGAATATAATCAAAGAAAACTGGATACCAACTCAGGAGGAAACGAAAGACTTGAGGGTATATGTTAGAAATCTAAGGGACAAACTCTTTAGAATTAATGACTTCGCTTATAGCAATCTTAGAGAAAGCCAAAATAAATCCAAATCTATCTATGACAAGAAGGCCAAACAAAGACAGTTTAAAATAGGTGACAAAGTATTATTGGAAACGGCAACGGAAGGTGATGCCCTTCAGAAAAGGTATGATGGGCCATACGAGGTAGTGGGCAAGGAAAGTGATGTCAACTACACCGTACATGTCCCTGGTAAGAGAAAAGGACAAATTCGTTGTCACATAAACAGGTTAAAGAAATTTCACGAAAGATCATTAGATCAGGCAACTGTACTAGCTATTGTAAAGAGTTCAGTCCCCATGGGAAAAGAGAACCAGGTATATGCGGATATCGTTCTCGACAAAGAAATCCCTACAGTTAAGATAAAAATTCTGAAGCCCTGTGTAAGTTATCAGAAAAATTAGAACATCTGAGTCAACGAGAAAGGGAAGCAATCAGTGACATTATCCAAGCTTACCCTCAGCTGTTGTCTGATGTTCCTAAGCAGACAAACTTAGTGGTACATGAAGTTAACGTAGGGGACGCAACTCCTGTGAAGCAACACCCTTACAGACTACCTCTCGCCCAATCTCAATTCTTAACTTCTGAGATAAACTATATGCTGGAAAATAACATTATAGAAAGAAGTGAAAGCCCATGGAGCTCACCATGCGTGTTGGTACCTAAACCTGATGGTACATATAGTTTCTGTACTGACTATAGAAAGGTGAATCTAGTGACCAAAGCAGATGCATTTCCCATTCCCCGCATGATGACTTAATCGATCGAGTTAGACAGGCCACCTATGTAACAAAAATCGATCTCTTGTCCGGGTATTAGCAAGTCCCTTTATCGGAGGAGGCGAAACAAGTTTCTGCCTTTTGCACTTCTGATGGCCTATATCAGTACAAAGTTATACCTTTTGGTATGAAAAGCGCTCCAGCTACTTTCCAGAGGTTGATGAACAAAGTTATTGCTGACAATCCAAACTGTTCGGCCTATCTTGATGATTTAGTCATATACCATGATGACTGATGCTCATCTGGCTTGTTTAAGGACTTTATTTCAAAAGCTGAAGAACTCTAATCTTAATATTAATCTTAACAAATGCGATTTCTGTAGAGCAGAAATACAATATTTAGGCTACATTGTGGGTAACGGGAAAGTTAAACCTATTCAGGCTAAAGTGGAAGCCATTCAAGAGTACCCTGTACCTAAATCTTTAAAGGAGGTCAGAAGGTTTTTAGGTATGACAGGATACTATCGTAAGCTTTGTTGTAATTATTCAGTTATAGCTGACTTCCTAAAAGGGAAAAAGGAAATTTCAGTGGAACACTTCTGCTCAAAGAGCTTTTGAAGAGCTGAAATGTGTTCTTAGTACAGCCCCAGTTTTAAAAGCAATTGACCATTCTAAACCTCTCATTTTGCATTTGATGCATGTGACTCTGTGGTGGGTGCGGTCTTGACACAAACCGATGAAACTGGCAATGAACACCCAATATCATTCTTTTCCCAAAAATTCAAGTCGCATCAGATGCATTATAGCGTGGTAGAAAAAGAAGCACTGGGTCTTGTTTTGACAGTTCTTCATTTCAGCTACTATATAAATAGTAATTTGTATCCTGTAACAGTATACACAGATCATAACCCTCTAACTTTCATTAACCAAATGAGGGGGAAGAATCAAAGGATCCTGAGATGGAGTTTGACTCTCCAACCTTTTGATCTAAATATTGTACATATAAAAGGGAAAGATAATGTAGTTGCTGACGCTCTGTCAAGAGTGTAGATAACAAAATACAGTAGAAGACAATCAGTCTACTGATACTTTTGTATTGTAAATAATGTTACTCAGACTTTTTCCTCTCCTTTGGTTTAGAAGTGTTGTATAGACAAAGGATGATAATATTAAGCTGATGTAAATTTTGTTTTTGAAAAACTGTATTCTTTGTAAACAAGTTGAATGCCTTGTGCATCATATAATTTCCCCACAAGAGCATTTTTAAGGGGGGGGGGGAAGTGTGACAAGAGGGACAATAAGGGTGACTACCTTTTTTTTTACAACTAATAAACTCTTTTTCCCTGTCCACTGCGTTGGTTAATTTCTAAATGAAATATAATTAGTTTATCATTATCAAAACCCTGTGCTTTAGCTAATAATAAATTCACTAAGGCCCATATGGAGTTAAAGCCTAACGGTGAGGGGGGGGGGGGAGGGTACTAGGTCGCTGATAGTCAACGAGGAAAAAAAAAAAGAAAAATATTCAGCCTCTGGTGATTTTCCATGCGCAACTTGTGACAGTGCATGGGTATAAGAAAATTGGCCTTTTAGTCATATGAGAAAGTAGAATGGGACAAATTCAATAAATAAAATACTTGAAAAAAAACAAACTCGCTTATATTGAGCGAAATAAATTTGTAGTTTTTTTGACTGATTCATTTGTTGTTATCGGCAATGAATAATTGTGCAAAGTTTCAGCTGGATCGAATAATGGGAAGAGGAACAAATTACGTGTACAAGATTTGTACCAGACAGAGTTGAATTTAACTAGGTAAAAAGACTGTCTCTCGAGAAGTAAAATGCTAGAGATTATCAATTAGATTAGCATATTCATTGCTAGTAATATCATTTGTTGTAATGCACGTTTTCCTAAATGTTCTTATTGTAGAAATGGACTTTTTTCAACAAGAGTTCACCAAGGCGATGGATGCGTTCCAATCTCAAAAGATCCAGATTCAAGTCCAACAACCTGACATACTGCAGTCACTTGGCATATCCGAAGACTGTTATGAAAATTTGAGGAAGCTGCTCGCATCGTCGAAGTTCAAAGACAAGCTTGAAAAAACGGAAACAAAGGACTTGAAATACATTTCAGATTTTAATAATCTCGAAGCCAATTTTAACGTGACCTATTTAATGATCTGCGCCATGTTTGGATATGACGAGAAAGGGTTAGAGCTTATACAAAACGGGGCAGACGTGAACCAAGTAAGCAACGAAGGCCTCACAGCGCTGATGTTCGCGTCCATTTTCCAGAATGATGATTTCGTCAAAATGTTGCTAGAGAATAAAGCCGATATCTACCTGAAGGACAGGCGCCACATGAACGCCCTCATGTGGAGTGTCTTACAAGGATATGAAGATATTGTAGAAATACTATTAGAACACAACGCCGATGTCCATTGTAAAACTCCCAACGGTCTAGACGCTCTTCACATTGCTGTCGAGAAAGGATTCACTAAGATAGTTGAGATGCTTCTGGAGAAAAACATTGTTTCAAACAAGTCATTAGACGGTTGGACTCCTCTTATGAGAAGTGTTGCCTTGCCCGATTCCAGCATTGCCAAACTGCTCATTAAGAAAAATGCCAACGTGCACGAAACAACACATGATGAAAAAACCGCATTGCACATAAGTGTCATCTGCCAGAACTGCAAGGGTGTTAGCCTCTTAATGAAACATGGGGCCAAAATGAACTGCAAAGATGCTTTAGGTATGACTCCGCTGATGTTTGCTGCAAGTGTTGACAACGCACAGTTAATGCATACATTATTGGACTGCGGAGCCAAAGAAACCATTGATGACCTCAATAAGTTTAAACAGAATGCTTTATGTTGGGCTATATTAGGAAATGTAAAGAATATAGCCCACCTACTGATTGACGCCAAGTCGAAAACTAATATCTTCGATATCAATGACCATTCTCCCATTATGTACGCATGTAAAAATAAAAGCCCAGAATTAGTAGAAAAACTGTTGAAAGATAAAAGCGAATCATGGCACACCAGCGATGAATATCTAACTTGTTTACAAGCAGCCGTAGCTGAAAATGACCTAAAAACCACACGATATTTGCTAAACTTTCGAAAAAAGAAACAAATTTTATTGGAAATTTATATAACATCTGGTAAATGTGATTCGACTTCTCTTTTTAATGCAGTAATGCATGGAAACAGAGTTGGTTAAACTGCTTTTAGATGCTGGTGCAGATGTCAACGCTGTAAATATTTTTTTGCAATCTCCTTTATTTTCAAGCGTATTAGAGAAAAACTTGGACATGGCTAAACTTTTAGTTCAAACGTACGACGCTAATGTGGATTTAAAAGATTATCTAGGGAATACGCCTCTGATTTTAGCTGCATCAACACAGAATAAACCTATGGTGGACTTTCTTCTAAAAAAACATGCGTCTAAGCATCTAACGAATAAAAAAGGTGTCTCTGCTATGATGGAAGCAGCCTCCTCAGGATGCAGAGACATCGTTGGAGCTCTTCATTGCAAGGGTTATAATTTGGAGCTTTCGGATAGTCAGGGATGGACGCCTTTGATGTTCTCGTCATTTTCTGGAGATCCTTCGACAGTTGAATTTCTGTTAGATGTCGGAGCAAAGATCGATGCTTCTTCTAACCTATGTGCTACCTCATTAATCATCGCTTGTGGACAAAGTCAAGAAAAAGCAGTCTCAGTATTACTCGATCGCGGTGCCTCTGTAAATGCTAAAGATCTAAATGGACAAACAGCGTTGATATATGCTGCAAAGAATGACCACAAAGCAATATTAGAGCTACTCCTGCGCAGAGGTGCAGATGTTAACCTTGCCGACGTTTTCAAGAGAACAGCATTGATGCACGCAGTTCTAAATACAGACTTCGAAAACGTAAAAATACTAATACAAAACAAAGCAGATTTCTGTGTGGGAGATATCAATGGTACCACACCTTTAATGCAGGCTGCTTACATGGGCTTTACAGAATGTGTTCAAGAACTTTTGGATGGTGCATGTGGATGAGGCTAACTTAGCTGGCAATACTGCCCTGCACTTCTGCTCATCGTGGGGACACTTAGACGCAGTGGCGATTCTTCTTCTTCACAATGCCAACCCTAACGTCATCAACTTAAATGGTGACAGCCCAATAATGTTGGCTGCTGCCAAAGGGCATGATGAGATTGTGGAAAGATTTTTAAATTGTGATCTTTGTGATGTCAACCAATGTAATACAAAAGATGGAAGAACTTCCCTTATGATTGCGACACATTTCAATCATTTATCAACAGTTATGCTTTTGACAAAAAGTAAAGTCCATGTTAACTCTAAGAATAAGTCAGGAAATACTGCCCTGCATCTCAGTGTCATGAAAGGATTCACAAATGTAGTCAAGCATCTCTTAACTGTTCAAAATATAGACATCTATTCAGAAAATATTTCTGGAATGACTCCATTCTTTCTTTGCGATGAGTACCATCAGTGTGAAATTCTTGAACTGCTCGTCAAACCTGGCAATGATGTAAAGAAAACGAATCGTTTCGGAGAGGACGTCATAACATTCAGCATCAAACTGAAATCTTTGGAAGCTTTACAAATACTCCAACAGAGATGTCAGATATCTCCTGCGGAAAAGAATCGTTACCTTGAAGTTGCAAGAAGAAGGTGCTATTTTGAAATAGTAGACTTCCTTCAGCAATGGAAACCATCAGAGAACACGCAAGGTAAGCACATGTCAAATATTCAAACACTTGAACCTTTTTAACTTTAAATTGGTTTTACAAAATTTCATCCTGACCTTCATATATATTTGTTAACCTATATTTCAATAGCTTGTACTTTTTGTTTAAAGTAGTAAATACGTTTCTATTTATGTTTTATAAATACTTTAGACAACAAGCTAAAATTTGTTTTCAGTAACCTTTCTGTGGCAAATCTTATTGGTATGATCTTGAACTGCGACTCATTTATACACACCAGATTACTCAACCATTAATAGCCCTCAAATCAAAATACATCAAATCAAAATACATCAAATCAAAATACACTAAATATGGTGAGACAACTACAAAATCCATTGATTTATACAGCAGCCATGATTAGGTCAGTGTATGTTCTAATTCAGTGCATCTTATACTAATTAAAAACGGCATACTATATATGGGGTATCTACAGTGATTTTTTTTTTTGTAAAAAAATATGTGCAGGTACTCAGTGATAGATTGCCTAACATTTAACTACTAATAAATTAACAGTAAACGTTAAAATACAAAAAAAGTAATATTTTCCCCACATTGAAAAAGGTGCCGGTACGCCGTACCGGTACGCACCGTCACAAAAAACAACAAAAACACTGTTTATATGAACATGTGATATGTCATTCAAAGTAGTTTTTACATATTCCTAATTTTAGTGTTTAACTTTTAGTTTAAACTTTCTTGCATTTTAATCCCAGAGGCAAACAACATAGCGCCCTTTACTTTGCAAGCATCAATAAAAAAAGAGCCTCTACCCGACATCGCTTCCATGACAGTCAACAATGCACGAAGCTCCAATGATCATGATCTTTTATCGACATCAATGGAACAGCAAATTGATGATTCAGACAGATTCTCAGTAAATAGTGACCAGATACTGAAGTAAGTTTTAAGCCAGCTTAGTGGTGTGTACTACTAATAAATTATCTTATAAAATACAGACGTGAATTAAAAAGAAAGATGATTACGTCCTATGAGTTTTCCTATGTCAATCTAGTCATATTAATCTATGCACTTAAATTCTGCTCTAATAGCACTAGGGCAGAAGGAGCATTTGTACAAATTTGTCCTAGCATATGGAACGAGGAATGTGCCTTTGTGTCTTTCTGAGTAGGCTATTTTATTAGCTTTTGTTATTGTAATTGAAGATTAATGTTCAGTGTTTTATGTATAATTGCTTCTATCCTGAAGGCTTTCTAAATTGAGTGATTTTACTAAAGGTGTTACTCTAGTCAAATGTGAATATTCGTTTGGTATGAACCTCACTGCTCTATTTTGTGTCTGTTCTTCTTCTTCTTCTTCTTCTAGCCAGCTTTATTGCTGCTGAGCTGTCAGCTCTTTTGCAGACTGTGCCAAGGAAAAAAAGTGTGCTGTTTTCTTCAGTTGTTCAGCACTGCCGTACAGGGTGTTGGTTATGTTGGGCTGTAGTGGAAGTAGGGTCTGCCTAAGGTGGATTAGGGAGGGGCATTCAAAGAGGATATGGTTTACGGTTTCAAAGGGGTGGGCGCAGTGTCTGCAAAGGGGTAGTTGTGTAAAGTTTATTTTGTTCAGGTGGTAATTTAATAGTGGTGTGTGTCCTGTTCTTAGTTGGAAGATTGTAGATTGTTGTTTGTGGGGGAGGAAGTTAATACTGTCCAGTTTGTTAGGCGTAGTCATTTTCTTTGTACATGGCTCTGCCTGTGTTTCCTGATGCCCATTGGTTGAGCCACTCCTCTTTGTGATTGTTGAATAACATTGACCTTAGGGTGAGGTAGTTAACAGGTCTATCTGGTTGTTCCATAGATGAACCTGCCTTTGATAGCTTATCTGCCTTTTCATTTCCCATGATGCCAATGTGTCCAGGGATCCACTGTAGTGTGATATTGATAATTAATTTTGATATCATCTGATGGATTATCACAATGAGTGTTGTCAACTCTCTTGGGCTGTTTGAGGTGCTGCTGTTAAGTCCTTGCAGAATAGATTGGGAGTCTGTAAAGACAACAATATCTGATGGTGCTTGCACTCCTTCATATAATTTGTTTTCCACTGTCTGTAGTGCTTTGGTAATTGCCTCAATTTCGGCTTGGAAGTTTGAGCAGTAATCGCCAAAGGGTGCGCTTATGCGTGTTTATTTTTAGGGAAGACCAGGTAGGCACCAAGACCAGCATTGATGGTAGCTTTGAAAGCCGATCCGTCTGTATAAATATGGATAGCTGTTTTTTGATAGCTTTCAATTGTTTCAAGCGTGCCTACTTTGAGCTCCAGTGGATTAGATTCTTTTGTTAAGGTGTTATTTAGTAGATATGTTTTGATGGTTGGTTGTCTGTAGTTTAGTCTGGGTGTAATGTTTGAAAACCTGGTAATTTTTTCTCTGTTATTGGGTAGGTGTTGTTCTAGGGCTAGTTCGTCAGTAAGTTGGATCAGAGTCCTTTGCTTTTTTTGGTTGTTTTTCCTATTTCTCTGTGTTAGTAATTTATTTGGATGATCGTCCTCCAACCTTCTGTATCTCTCAATAGCTTCTAATGCTGCTCTGTTGCGCCTTAACTTAAGAGGTTCAATATTGGTGTCTATTTCACAGGCTGCTGTGGGAGTAGTTCTCATACCTCCACTAATTAGCCGCAAGGCTTGGTTTTGGATGGTATCTAATGATGATTGATAGGTTTTGTTGGCAGCTACTTGTATGGAGAGACAGTTATCCATTACAGATCTGACATATCCAGTGTTTAACTGTCTTAAGGTTTTCTTTTCAGCTCCCCAGGATGTTCCTGCTAGGTGTTTAATTAAGTTTAATCTTTGTGATGCCTTTTCTTTTAAATCTGCCATAAAGTGTTTTAGAGACAGCCTTTGGTCTAGTTTTACACCAAGATATGTTGGATTTTCTTCTTTATTTATTGGCTGAGAGTCTATTTTTAGGATGTAGTTTGTTTTTGCTGTTTTGTTGCTGTGGCTAAATATTGAATAAACTGACTTTTTTTTGTTTATTTCCATTTTCCATAATTTTGAATATGTGGAGATAGTTGTGAGGGCTCTATTTAGCTTGGATCTAGTCAGCACTGGATATTTCTCTGTAGTCCAAATTAAAAGGTCGTCTGCATAAAGTGACTTATTAACGAAATGAGGTCCGGGAGGTCATTCATGAAGATTAGAAAGAGAGTGCAGCTAAGGGCTGAACCTTGTTATTCTGTTTTTTAAGAATGCCCTGATCCAGTTGTACATTTTTCCATGGATGCCCATTTTTTTCATCTTCAAAAATAGACCTTTTCTCCGCACTTTATCATAGGCTTGCTGCAAATCTATAAATACTGCTGTAGTGTGCTTGTTTTCATGAAACCCTTCTACTGTGTCCTGGATAAAACGATAGAGGTGGTCTTCTGTTCTACTTGCTTTCCTGAAGCCAGCTTGTGCATTGTGGAGTGAGCAAGTACTTTCTAGCCACCAATAAAGTCGGTTATTGATCATTTTTTCTGCCATTTTGCAATGTTGGATGTTAGAGATATTGGTCTATAACTTTTTGGGTCTCCAGGTGGTTTATTTTTCTTTAAAATGGGTATTATGTTTGCGGTTCTCCATTACTGTGGTATGTCTCCAGTTTTCCATGTATGGTTGATAAAGTTAAACATACAAGTTTTGGGACTGTGGTCCTAGTCCCCGAATCATTTCATTTGTTATTTTATCGGGTCCAGGGGATTTTCTTGACTTGAGACTTTTTAGGGCAGTGCTGAGCTCATGTAGAGTGAAGGGAGTGTCAAAGATCTGACAGTTGACTGTTGGAGCTTTTTCTTCTTTCTTTAAGATATTACTAAAGGCCTGGTCCAGTTGTTTTCTTGGCTTTGACTTGTTAATGCTGGCAAAATATTTATTGAAGGTTTCAGCCTTTTTAAGGTTTTCTAATATTATGTCGTCAGTGCCTTTTATAGTTGGGGGTTTGTTATTTGTTTCTTTCCTGCTAGCCGGTGCAGAAGGGTCCAGGCCTTTCGACCATCCTTGTTTAGATCTAGTTGTTCGCATGTTGTGGTCCACTTTTTCTTTTTTTCTGTTTTAATTTTGTATCTTATAAGCCCTGTCAATTTGTTGTACGTTGTCTTGTTCTCTCTAGTAGTTTTTTTTCTCTATAGTCTTCCTGGCCATATTTCTTTCTTTGACTAATTTATCTAATTCAGGTGTCCAAAAGGTTTGTATTTCTTAACTTGGCCTCGAGGGATGTGTTTTTTTGCTGCTTGTAAGATGTTGGAGACTATAGCTGTATAGGTTGAATTGACGTCTGTCTCCATTATGCTTGATAGTCTTGTGTCTGTTTCTTGTGAAAAAGCTGCCCAGTTAGCTTTTTTATAGTTCCATCTAGTTGTTTTGCTGGATTGGTATCTACCTGGCGTTCCAATATTGAGGAGTATAGGCCTGTGGTCACTACCTATGTCTTCAAGTACTGTTATTTTAGAAGAGTCAGTAATGTCTGTAGAGATAAAAGTTAGCTCATATCTGCTAGTTGTGTTGTGTAGGAAAGTTGGAGGTGAAGTTTTGTTTTGCAGAAGTTGTAGTTTAGAGGCATTTGTTACATCCTCTATTTCTTTGCCACGCTTGTTGTAGTGTGGGTAGCCTAGGGAAGGTGTGTGTGCATTAAAGTCGCCAGCTATTATTGTCCTTGTGTAGTGTGGTAGTTGTATGTCTATTTCTGCTGTTGATGATGGTGGGCAATAGTAGTTTTTGATGGTGTACTTTATTCCTCCTTTCCAAATAAGTATTTCCTGCGAGTCGATGTCTGTATTGTTCTGTATTTGTTTTACTGTGGCTTGTGTGTCGTTTCTTATGAGGGTCATAATTCCCTGGCATTTGGTGCAAAGACATCTGTACTGTGTGTAGCCTGTGATGTTTATTTTTTTCTTGGGCAGTAGTGTTTCTTGCAGTAGCGCTATGTGTATATCATGCTTCTTGAGTATGTGTTGGAGTTCTGTTGTCTTATTTTGTAGGCCTTAGATGTTGAGTTGCAAAAGGTTTAGGTGTTTGCTGCTAGTCTGTTTTTTATTTCCAGTAGCTGACTTATCACAGGCAGTCCTGGAAGAAACTGCCATGCGCAGACCTTTTACGAGGCGACGTCTGAGCTCGTATGGATTTTTCGTTAAATTCTTTGGCATTTAGTGTAGGCTGGGTGTTTCCTCAGGCTTTTTTTAAAAAAATATATAAATATATAGTCCCCGCATTTTAAATGAGTTTTCGGTCTTGGCAATTTTCTCCAATACTGACATAAAAGGAAACATCTAGGTCTGAAGACTGAAACATGAATATCCATGGGACAAGGTGGGGTTGGCCAATGGTCCATTCTCCGCCATCCATAGAGCTCTCCAAATGGAACTTTTCTGCAGTAGAAAGCTTAAAGTGGACTGTGCCCAGGATATGCCCTGTGGAATCTTCACATCCTGGATCCAGGCCCCTTCACGATATCACATTCACCAGATCCAGAAAAAAAAACACTTCATGATGGATTTATATCTAGTATTAGAATGTAGTGAGACAAGGACCTCCGACTGGTGTAGTGCAATCCAGACCTCCGTCAAAAAGCACCTAGAGAGGGGGGAAGGTCCACTATTATTCACTTAGTGAAATGCAAGTGGAAAGGCAGTGGGGCTATTTATTTCTCTTGGCCCGATACCCACACGGGGAGTATCGCCACAGAGTGGAGGTTTGGAGTCAGAGTTTTCCTTCTCCTAGATGGGTTGCGTAATTCAGGCTGACGTGCCCCATCAACACGAAGCTAAACTGGTTTTGAGGCGCCAGTGTTCCGCCTTTCATCCCTTCTCCTGTCAGTTTGTAAGAACAGGTTCCGCCGGATTTTTGGGAAAATCACACGTGAAGGCCAGGAGCTGGATTTGACTGTCAGAGGCATTTAGAGACTCAAGCCATGGGAGCATTTCTTGGAAAGTGGGTGCTTATCTCCACTTTCACCCCCGGCATTGACAGTCCTTTGGAACCCTTGTGTCTGTTCCACTTTTTTAATGTTTTCTTGAGTTGAGGGGTTACCAGAGGATGCATATTCTGTTATTGGCCTAACCAAGGTTAAATTATTAATACATGATAATTCTATGTTTTACTTTAATGGATGTGGGAGTTTTAGTTCAACATAATTTATGGCTACGTCACTATAGTAGCTCAACTATTTCCAGAACTTTGGAATTATTGTTAATTTACATTTTTTTTTTTAAATGAAGTAATAAAGTGTCACCTAAAAGGAAGTCCCATGCCAAGCTGTCAGTAGGCAAATATTTGCTTTAACAGTACACGTAGCCTATACATTTTGTTTATCTATAGTCAGATCCAAGGGCCGCCCAAGACTAACCTACAGAGATGTCTGCAAGCTAGACATGAGAGCCACAGACATCAACGAAAGTATGTGGGAAGAAATAGCCAAAGACCGGAGTGCATGAAGACAGACTGTGACGTGCATGGAGACAGACTGTGACGTGCATGGAGACAGACTGTGACGTGCATGGAGACAGACTGTGACGTGCATGGAGACAGACTGTGACGTGCATGGAGACAGACTGTGACGTGCTGGGAGACAGACTGTGACGTGCATGGAGACAGACTGTGACGTGCTGGGAGACAGACTGTGACGTGCATGGAGACAGACTGTGACGTGCATGGAGACAGACTGTGACGTGCTGGGAGACAGACTGTGACGTGCATGGAGACAGACTGTGACGTGCTGGGAGACAGACTGTCACGTATTACAAATTGAATTCTACTTTTAAATGGCTTGCCTAGGGGAACGTGACAATAGAAAAAGGTAGTTGTGTCACTTATCTTAAGTCTGAATTTAATCAAAGACTTACAATGAATAACAAAAAAAAAAAAAAAAAAATGACACAAGAAATCGGAAGGTAAAATATCAACTTAATGTTTAATCAAAATATAACTCAATACAAAATGGAAGGGTTGACCAAAACCCTTTTACAAAAATGGCATGTAAAAATATTACAATACAAGAGTTTGAAAATATAATTACAAATACAAGCAAGGCCTTGAAAAAAAGAAAAATCTTAACTTACACGATCAAGTGGTATACCACGCACGGGTCACGCAATGTCTCCGCTATTCTGTCTCACGGCTGTCTCCGTATGTCTGTCCGTCAACGTCACGCGGGCGGTCTTTATATAATCTACCGCGCGTCGATCTCAAGACAAATCTAGGAATTTCTCGAACCAAATACGTCATCAATTTCCCAGATCTAGAACGCTCTTCAAAGAGACAGAAGAAAAAAAAAACACCCTCCTTTCAACCAGAGGTACACACACAGGTCAAGGAAAAAAAAATAGTATCTAGGCATTGTTACCTAGATACGTAACACCTCCCTCCTAAAAATAAAAAGTTTACATTTCCACGAAATGGAAATCTTTTTAGAATAATTAAAAAAAATGATATTTACATTACAGAATGTATTTATCATGATATATATAAAAAAAAATATATACATCAAAATACTTTTTACAATCTAGATAAGGCATCGGCGATAACATTTTCGCTGCCTTTTATGTGTTTAAGATCTAGGTTGTACTCTTGTAAAAATAAACTCCACCTGAGAAGTCGTTGGTTCTTGCCAGACATTTTGTGGATAAATGTAAGGGGATTGTGGTCAGTAAATACAACCAGTGGCCATCTGGACCCACTGATATAAAAATCAAAGTGTTGTATAGAAAGAATCAACCCAAGACATTCTTTTTCCACAGTAGAATAATTCCTTTGATGTCTATTAAATTTCTTGGAAAAGAAACAAATAGGGTGCTCTACTTGGAAATTATCTTCTTGGTAAAGGACTGACCCAACACCTGTGTCACTGGCGTCAATAGCTAACCTAAAAGGTTTCCCGAAGTCAGGAGCCATCAAAATGGGAGAGCTAGATAATATCTGCTTGATCTGGTTAAAGGCTTTCTGACATTCATCCGTCCAAGTAAATCGGACGTTCTTTCTCAGGAGGTTTGTTAAAGGACTGGCAATGACAGAAAAATTTTCGCAAAATTTTCTATAATATCCAGACATTCCCAAAAATCTTCGGAGTTGTTTCCGATCAGCAGGAATAGGGAAAGCTTGGATAACTTCTACTTTGGCCATTACAGGTTTCACCTGGCCTTGTCCTACAATATGGCCTAAGTATTGGATGGAAGCCTGGCAAAAATCACTCTTACTCAGGTTTACAGTAATTTTTGCATGTAACAGTTTAGTAAAAAGACAATGCAGTTGTTTACAATGGCTAGAAAAATCTTGGCTAAAAATTACTACATCGTCTATGTATGCGTGGCAATTCTCCATGTCAGCAAGCAGGGCATTTATCATTCTCTGGAAAGTGGCAGGAGCATTCTTCATGCCAAATGGCATCACTTTGTATTGGTACAGACCATCAGGGGTGACAAAGGCGGAGATTTCCTTTGCCCTATCAGTCAGGGGAACCTGCCAATAACCTGAAAGTAGGTCTATTTTGGTGATGTACTTAGCGTCACCAATACGATCTATGAGATCGTCTATCCTAGGGATAGGAAACGAATCGGTCTTTGTGACAGCATTTACCTTACGGTAGTCTGTACAAAAACGATAAGTCTTGTCCTGTTTAGGTATCAAGACACATGGGGAGCTCCAGCTACTGGAACTTGGTTCAATGAGGTCATTTTCAAGCATATACTTGATTTCTGACCTAAGTATGGCAAGTTTTTCAGGGTTGACCCTGTAAGGATGCTGCTTGACTGGAGTAGCCTCGCCAACATCTACATCATGCATTATAACATTAGTCTGTTTTGGTACATCAGAAAAAATGTCATTAAATTCATTAATGAGTTTCATGATAACTGGCCTTTCTGTCGAAGACAGATGAGACAGTTTTACATCCAAATTCTGTAATACAAAAGAATTAGGTATTTTGTATTGTCCAAATTTCTCCTTTACAATATCATCATCAATAGGAGAAACATGGCTATTTGAACAACTTTTGACTGTATTTAAAACACAATTACTCTTCTCTGAGTGATCTGGCCGAGATACATAAGGCTTCAGCAGGTTTATGTGACATAGCTGAGTCTTTTTCCTACGGTCAGGAGTTTTGATTGTGTAATTGAGGTCACTAATTTTGGTCTCAATTTCATAGGGACCAAAGTATCTGGCTTGCAAGGGTTGACCTGGTATGGGCAAAATACAAGCACCTTATCCCCGGGAGAAAATTCTCTAACACGGGCCTTTCTATCATACCAGCGTTTCATGCTGGATTGGGTGTTTTGTAAATTATTTTTGGCCAGAACACAAGCATCATAAAGTCTAGTTTTAAACTTACTTACATAGTCTAAAAGTCCTTCAGTGGCTGTTGGTGACAACAAAGTCTCTTTTATACATTTCAAGGGACCGCGCACCGAATGGCCAAAGACTAAGTCAAAAGGGCTGAATCCCAACGATTCCTGGACGGATTCACGGGTTGCAAACAGTAGCATGTGGATTCCTTCGTCCCAGTCTTTTTCGTGCTCAAAGCAATAGGTTCGGATCATGTTCTTGAGAGTCTGATGGAATCGCTCAAGAGCGCCTTGCGACTCGGCATGATACGCACTCGACATGCAGTGTTTGATGCCCAACTGAGTCATGACTTGCTTGAAAAGATTGGCCGTGAAATTCGTTCCTTGGTCCGATTGGATGGACTTTGGTAGACCAAATAGAGTAAAGAACTTGATTAAGGCCTTCACAATGTTTGATGCTTTTATGTTCCTTAGAGGAATAGCCTCAGGAAAACGAGTTGAAGCACACATAATGGTCAACAGGTATTGGTTGCCAGCTTTTGTCCTTGGGAGAGGACCAACACAGTCAATAAGTACTCTGCTGAAAGGTTCTTCAAAGGCTGGAATCGGCTTCAGAGGAGCAACAGGGATCTTTTGATTTGGCTTGCCAACCATCTGACAGGCATGACAGGATCGGCAGTACTGGATGACATCTTTCTTCAAACGTGGCCAGAAGAAGTGTGACATAATCTTGTGGTATGTCTTGTGGATGCCGAGATGACCTGACATTGGTGTGTCATGAGCCAGATTCATGATGTACGCTCGGTATCTTTCTGGTAACACGATTTGATGGCATATTCTCCATTCTTCTTCGTTGGATGCGTCTGGAGGTTTCCATTTCCTGAAGAGCATATCATCTTGGATGTAGTAGCACGTTGATGCTAGCTCTGCCTCTTGTGATGTCATTGCGGTTTCTCGGAGTTTGGCGAGCTCTGGATCCTTCTTTTGGTCCTCAATCAACTGTTTTCGAGTTGATGCCGGCTTTTCAGACTTTGGCGTTGGTTCTTCTTCAAGAGAAGCAAAGAATGTGGTGCTCAAGTCCACATCATCGTGGTTACTGTTGGCTTTGATAACGTTCTCTTCTTGAGATGCTTTCAACCTCATTGCCCTTGTTACTGCACACGCTGGATATAACTCTAGGTCTTCCTCGGGTGTAGCAGATAAGTCGGGTGTTTGAGTGACAATGGGTTCGGCTATCACCTTTCCACCTGCTAAGTCATTGCCTAACAGCAACGAGATGCCTTCCAATGGTAATGTTGGTCGGACACCTACAACAACCGGTCCAGTAATGAGATTTGACTTTATGTCGATTAGATGTAGAGGCACATCTATACATCCAAGCTCTACGCCTCGTAACAGGATGCTCTTCCCAGTCGATGATGATTTTGACAAGGGCAAGATACCCTCTAAAAGTAGCGATTGTGAGGCACCTGTGTCTCTCAAAATGGTGATAGGTCGTAGACTTGTAGAATCACCGGGTAGTGATACAAATCCTTCCGAAATGAAAGGCTTAAAATCCTCTAATAAAACATCAATTTTGGTTGATGCAGACTGGACTTGGGTCGAACTCTCGCTGGAGTCATTGACATCTCTAGGAGACGCAGTGGAGAAACTCTTTCTTGAGTCAGTAGAACATCTTGTGGATGTATTTGGAGAACTCTTGATGGAGTCATTGGAACATCGGGGTGATGTATTATGGGAACTCTGGATAGAGTCATTGGAACATCGGGGTGATGTATTATGGGAACTCTGGATAGAGTCATTGGAACATCGATGTGATGTATTTGAAAAACTCTTATTTGAGTCATTGGAACATCGGCTTGATGTATTTGAAAAACTCTTGTTTGAGTCATTGGAACATCGGCTTGATGTATTTGAAGAACTCACTGTTGAGTCATTTGAACACCGTGGAGACATTTTCGGAGAGTCTTGTACAGTCAATACATTTGAAACAGGTGGTGTCGAGGTATTCTTGATATGACTTGAGGATGAGGGAGTAAACCTCGACGACCACTGTACTGTGCAAGCGCTGACTTTTGAAGGAGCTTTTTCGTTTCTCTTCTTCAGTTTCCAGCAATCGTCAATTTTATGGCCTTCTCGTTTGCAGTAGGAACAAGTAGCTTTACTTGTAGTAGGTTTTCTGTCATTTGTACTGCTGTTCTTGATGGAGTTGCTAGCAATGGACTCAGGCTGTTTGACTTGTTTTGGCTTGACATCCGTCGTATACTTGGCAAATTGATGTGATATTATATAATCGTCTGCCAACACTGCAGCCTTGTGCACATCTTCCTCGCCACGATCAGCTATATGCGTACGGACGTCCAGCCGCACACAACTCTTGAACTCTTCCATCAGCATTAGGTTCTTGAATTTTGCAAAGTCGGTGCCGATTTCCCTGGAAGTGAGCCATTTCTCAAAGCGTCGCTCCTTTTCCCGCAGGAATTCTACATGGGTTTGGCCATCCGATTTGCGACAATCCCTGAACTGCTTTCGGTAAGCTTCCGGAACAAGTTCATATGCCTTAAGAATTAAGGCCTTAACAACATTATAATCTTTTTGTTGTTCAATGGTCAAAGAACAAAATACCTCTGCAGCTCTACCAGTCAAAACTGTTAGCAGCAAAGTGGGCCACAAAGTTTCAGGTACATTAAAATTTTTCACAGCAAGTTCAAATTGTGGAAAATAATTGTCAATTGTGGCTTCATTAAAGCGTGGAATTATTTTTAAAAATTTTGTTGCTTCAGCAGTATGACTGGCAGGGGAAGAATCTGGTCTTACATTAGCAGCTAACTCTAATTTCTTTAACTCTATTTGTAATTTCATTTCCATTTCTTTCTGAGCCGCTGCAAGCTCTAATTCTTTTTGTTTAATTTCTCTCTGCTCTCTAGCCATTTCCTTCTGGGCTTCTATTTCCATTTGTTTTAATTTTATCTGAAGTTCTAAATCTGATTTACCCTCATCGGGTCTAAGGGTTTCTAAAAGGTCTTCAGAAAATACTTCCTCGTCTACATAATGGATTACAATGTTATCTCTTATTTCTTGTTTAAGGGCATTTGATTTTATTTTTAACCCTAAATGTTTTGAAATAAGGACCAGTTCCTTCCTAGTAAAAGCATCAAGCTCTTCCACAGAGGGATTTGCAAGAAAAACCTGAATATCCATGGCTAACTAACAACTATTACAAGCAAAAAAAATAAATGTATACAATGTAAATATACAGTACAAAATCAGTACAACAAAAAACCTTAAGAGTTTGGTCAATACTATTGATACTTTACTTCCGACTCTTTGACACAAAAAAAATTTTTTGTTAAAGTCAACTTCGCCTTTACAAAATTACTCAAGTAAGACGAAAATAGGTTCAGAAAAATATCCGGGACGAAAGCCCTCAAACTTCTTTTGTCACGTATTACAAATTGAATTCTACTTTTAAATGGCTTGCCTAGGGGAACGTGACAATAGAAAAAGGTAGTTGTGTCACTTATCTTAAGTCTGAATTTAATCAAAGACTTACAATGAATAACAAAAAAAAAAAAAAAAAAATGACACAAGAAATCGGAAGGTAAAATATCAACTTAATGTTTAATCAAAATATAACTCAATACAAAATGGAAGGGTTGACCAAAACCCTTTTACAAAAATGGCATGTAAAAATATTACAATACAAGAGTTTGAAAATATAATTACAAATACAAGCAAGGCCTTGAAAAAAAGAAAAATCTTAACTTACACGATCAAGTGGTATACCACGCACGGGTCACGCAATGTCTCCGCTATTCTGTCTCACGGCTGTCTCCGTATGTCTGTCCGTCAACGTCACGCGGGCGGTCTTTATATAATCTACCGCGCGTCGATCTCAAGACAAATCTAGGAATTTCTCGAACCAAATACGTCATCAATTTCCCAGATCTAGAACGCTCTTCAAAGAGACAGAAGAAAAAAAAAACACCCTCCTTTCAACCAGAGGTACACACACAGGTCAAGGAAAAAAAAATAGTATCTAGGCATTGTTACCTAGATACGTAACACAGACTGTGACGTGCATGGAGACAGACTGTGACGTGCTGGGAGACAGACTGTGACGTGCTGGGAGACAGACTGTGACGTGCTGGGAGACAGACTGTGACGTGCTGGGAGACAGACTGTGACGTGCTGGGAGACAGACTGTGACGTGCTGGGAGACAGACTGTGACGTGCTGGGAGACAGACTGTGACGTGCTGGGAGACAGACTGTGACGTGCTGGGAGACAGACTGTGACGTGCTGGGAGACAGACTGTGACGTGCTGGGAGACAGACTGTGACGTGCTGGGAGACAGACTGTGACGTGCTGGGAGACAGACTGTGACGTGCTGGGAGACAGACTGTGACGTGCATGGAGACAGACTGTGACGTGCTGGGAGACAGACTGTGACGTGCTGGGAGACAGACTGTGACGTGCTGGGAGACAGACTGTGACGTGCTGGGAGACAGACTGTGACGTGCTGGGAGACAGACTGTGACGTGCTGGGAGACAGACTGTGACGTGCTGGGAGACAGACTGTGACGTGCTGGGAGACAGACTGTGACGTGCTGGGAGACAGACTGTGACGTGCTGGGAGACAGACTGTGACGTGCTGGGAGACAGACTGTGACGTGCTGGGAGACAGACTGTGACGTGCTGGGAGACAGACTGTGACGTGCTGGGAGACAGACTGTGACGTGCTGGGAGACAGACTGTGACGTGCTGGGAGACAGACTGTGACGTGCTGGGAGACAGACTGTGACGTGCTGGGAGACAGACTGTGACGTGCTGGGAGACAGACTGTGACGTGCTGGGAGACAGACTGTGACGTGCTGGGAGACAGACTGTGACGTGCTGGGAGACAGACTGTGACGTGCTGGGAGACAGACTGTGACGTGCTGGGAGACAGACTGTGACGTGCTGGGAGACAGACTGTGACGTGCTGGGAGACAGACTGTGACGTGCTGGGAGACAGACTGTGACGTGCTGGGAGACAGACTGTGACGTGCTGGGAGACAGACTGTGACGTGCTGGGAGACAGACTGTGACGTGCTGGGAGACAGACTGTGACGTGCTGGGAGACAGACTGTGACGTGCTGGGAGACAGACTGTGACGTGCTGGGAGACAGACTGTGACGTGCTGGGAGACAGACTGTGACGTGCTGGGAGACAGACTGTGACGTGCTGGGAGACAGACTGTGACGTGCTGGGAGACAGACTGTGACGTGCTGGGAGACAGACTGTGACGTGCTGGGAGACAGACTGTGACGTGCTGGGAGACAGACTGTGACGTGCTGGGAGACAGACTGTGACGTGCTGGGAGACAGACTGTGACGTGCTGGGAGACAGACTGTGACGTGCTGGGAGACAGACTGTGACGTGCTGGGAGACAGACTGTGACGTGCTGGGACGATCCTCGCTGAGAGCAAAAGAAACGAAGCGGCCCTTAATCAAGAAGGAAAAAAAACAAAGAAAGCTGCCTCCCTGTCCGCTAGTCCTGAATCAAATGCATCCACATGCATGAATTGTGGCAAAGTTTGCTGCTCTAGAATCGGCTTGATTAGCCACACCAGATTCTGTCCCGTCTCAAGACGAAACCAAAACCAGTGACTCATCTGGGCGCATCCATTGCCCTCCGAGACAAAAAAGAGCCAGATATATTTATATATACATTAGAGTTGAGGCTTCGATGATTATCCTGATTGGCGTTAGAAAGGATGGATTGTACCTGACAATCAGTCGTGGACAGGGAGTTTTTCACCCCAAGTCTTTCTCTGAAGGTTTCACAATGGCAGCGTTCTTAACTACAATTGGGTCGTGCCCTTAGGAATCAGGTGCATCCTAAAAATCTGGAACTAAAAAATCCCAGACTTCACAAAGATCTTTCCGTTCGGAACTAAGCGCTTTACAAGTCAGTCACCACGTCCCCTAGTCTACATGCCCTACAATTGAAGATAGAAACAGGAGC
Source organism: Biomphalaria pfeifferi (assembly GCA_030265305.1). Taxonomy (NCBI): domain Eukaryota; kingdom Metazoa; phylum Mollusca; class Gastropoda; family Planorbidae; genus Biomphalaria; species Biomphalaria pfeifferi. The sequence continues at coordinate 2,206,934 of JASAOG010000074.1, forward strand.
ACATCACACATCTTTGTTTTTGATAATCTTGGTTTCAAATATATGTCTCACACATCTTTGTTTTTTGATAATTTTGGTTTAAAATATATTTGTTTCTCACATCTTTGTTTTTGATTATCTTGGTTTCAAATATATTGGTTTCACACATCTTTGTTTAAATAATTTTGGTTTCAAATATATTTGTTTCGCATATCTTTATTTCGAAAATATCGCCTTTGAATTTGTAAAATGTAACTCCGATGGAAATAATTAATTCGAAACAACAAAGGTTTAGTGACGCGAGTGTGAAGCGGTTATCAAGTGGCTATTTTCAATGCTCATATTAGAGACTTATACATATATTTATATATATTAAATAAAATTTTAGGATTAAAAAACTAATCACTCTCTTTTCAGCTTACCGATTGATGACTTCAAGGCGTCACCTTTATTTAACTTGAGCGGTGATTGGCGCGGAGCGTAAGTGTTCATTGTTTCAATTAATTACTTTTCAAACATTCGCTGAAATGACTTGAATGATCCTATCACTTGTCGGAGCCAGCTGGAAAAAAAGGAGGGGGGGGCAGAAGGAAAGAACGGGGTATCTATGAGAAAGTTACCGTGATAGACTTTTTAACTGCATTATATATATATATATATATATATATATATATATATATATATATATATATATATATATATATATATATATACACATAAAGACACAGGGAGCTGATATAAGCTTTGTATTGAATTGTCAATGTTTGCTGTTGCTTTCTTTTAGAGCTATTGGTTATCTCATTGACATCCCAAGATCGAGATGCGTTATAGGGAATTTAAATTCCTCGTGTGCTTCCCCTAAACAGAGTCACCTGAAGTTTTTTAATTAATGTTGTGGCAGGTTTGCAGCTGTTTCGCCCTCTGACTTGTAACAAATATCTTTTTTAACAGGTTTAATATGTCTATTATGTCTAGAGGTACAAGACATTCGACTGGCATCACAACGGTATATATTGCTATTTTAGACAACTTCATTGGTCGCTAAATGCCCAAGGCGAAACTTTCAATTCTTGGTTTGTTTTTTTTGGATTTCTGTTGCGCTTTGTTTTTTAAACTACGTTAGTTTAGAACCGCTGACTCTTGGTAGTCCAACACTTCATAATCCGACAAACTGATTAATCCGACGCAGCGCAGACGAAAAATTTCGTATAATTAATGTAAACTGTAATAGGCCTAAGTATAATCTTTTAATGTAGGTCACAGACTTCACTTGTAATTGAGTACAGTATGTGACGCTGAAATAGCATGTTTGTTGTTATTGTTTTTGAGCTCAATACACTTTTCGTAATATTGTTTTTTTTTATGCTTTTGAAAGTCTAAAAGACTATTTTATTACACCATAAATAGAATTTTCTAGACATAACTGGTTAAAACCTTTGAAGTAAACCAATCTTTCATAATTCGACGTTTTTGGCTATCCGACACTCCCTCCTTTTCAATAACCATCGGGCTACCAAAAGTCAACTGTATTTATAAATATTGTCACGTACACTGTATCCATATTTAGCCGCCCAAGGTCACCAGCCAGACATTGTTAGCTCGGGTAATTCCATCACGCGGCAGAGCTATGTGTCAGAATAAATATGATTGGTTTTGAAATACTAATTTTTGTATATTGAGCTGCATTTATTGGTTGGCATTGCAACGAGGTGCGTTACACACGTGACAACGCTATACCCGGGGAAAGGTTCTAGATTTTTAGTCAGTCTTGTATGGATCGTGTTAGTGAGAACATGTACTAGAGTTTTGTAGTAGAACTCAATTATATTATTGTGTAGATCAGTTATTTTATTCAAGTACATTTAAACATTGTAATTATTTGTGAATAGCTTTTTTTAGGTTCTGAATTAAAGTAATTGTTTTAGACGAAGAGAAGTTTTTTCATTAAATATAGTAACATACTTAGATCGACTTAACGATTGGCAACTTCTAGATGATCCTCTTATTAAAAGAAGATTTCAAGATCCTCGGCAATCACGATCATTGATGGTGTGATATAGATCAAGATAATCTTCAACGTGACATCTATCATAGCATCTTCATAGATCTTGACATCTGACATCCACAATTGATGATTGTGACAAATATAAAGAAGTGGTGTGTTTGTATTCCATTATTGCCATTGCATTCATCAAGAACAAATTTGTTCACTTACATACATTTGCTGGTTACATTTTGGTTAATACTAATTTGAATATTTATACTGTACTTTCTCTAACAGAACCATCAATGCCAATATCTTCACTGACCGAACCAGAAACTGTATCATCGGAAAAGAAAATACTTTAAGTGATCAGCAGTCTTAAAAAATGGAATATAAGAGCAACAACAATCCTGTTAAAGTGCATGTATCCCATGGCTTATCTTTCTTGAAAAGATCACTGTTGAAGCACACAGATCTGAAATGAGTTTTGTTTTAATTTATGTTTCAATGTTGTTTTTTTAAACAAATATATTATTTTCCTTATTAACATTCCACAAGATACAAATATTCTTTTTGTTGAAATAAAGTCATGTAATTAAATGTGTAATAGATCTAGACTAACAATTATGCATGTGTACAATTAGACATATTTTATTAATTGTTTTTCTTTTGCCCAGTTTCATGCTTTTAGCTTTCTCAATGCTCTATGATCCTATCCCTTGTCTCAGAAAAGGAGGAGGGGGATATTTGGGTGAATCATACCGTGATCGCATTTTAAATGCATTAAATTTTTTTTTAAAGTTGTACGACTTGAATTTGAACTCGAGGGCTCAAGCCTCCTGAGGCCAATAAACAAACCACTGTGCCAGTGAACTGCTTGTGAAAATAGAAGGTTTTATAATTATCGATTGTTTGTTTCAAACTTTTAAAGCGACGACCTAATTCTCTGAACAAAGTATAAAGGGGACTAATTCAGCTAATACCACCACTTGTGTCAATTACAATTTCTTCCCTTGTTCGATACCAAAACAAAATAATTAATTGCCAAGAGTTAATTATCTAGATTCTTGTTTTGTCAGGTTTACGAAATAATTGTGCAAAATTTCAACATGATACGAGATTGGCTGTGGGAGCAATAACGTGTGCAAAAATATATCAGAGTATAGTCCCCTGTCCTGGGTTCTCCTCTCCATCTTGTTCCAGGTGTAACCAAACAGTAAAGTGTCTGCCTCTGGGTCGTGTTGCCAGGTGCTTCTTGGACGCCCTCTCTTTCTCTTGCCTTGTGGGTTCCACTTCTTTGCCTGCCTTCTATTTCTCTTATTCAACAGATTCTTTGCAGGAGCCACTGGCTGAAGATTACTGGCCGAAAGATGCGAAGGGTTACATTAAGGCAGCTGTTAATACAAGTTTTACTTGTCCTCTAGGTCTGGGCACAATAGAGCAGAACGGCCTTAACATCGAAGACTAATATTAGTTTCCAAGGAAATTTCTCTAGAGGTCCAGATTTTCTTAAATTGTATGAAGGTATGTATGCATGTATTACTGTATGTATGTATGTCGCGCATAGAAATGAAAACCGTTTGACCAATCTTGATAAAACTTGGCATAAATGTTCCATAGATCATGGCGGAGACCATAGTGTATGTTTAATGTCTATCCCACAAACGAAAGCCATAAAAAAGAACAACTAAATTTATTTTTCTAAATTTACCTTAATTAATTAAAGGACGAACAGTTTTCACAGTATTTTATGTTTGCTATGAATATATGTCAGCTAAACTGGGAAACCCATTTTCACACTCTACTTTCATTTTCGTGGCAAAGAATTTAAAAAATTGAAGGGAACATTCTCCATGTTTGACATAGATTTAAATCCAATTCACTAGATCAGTAATACCCAAACTAGGGCCCGCGGGTCACATCCAGCTAGTCTAATTTAAATTTAATGTAAAAAATATTGATGCTTATTTAACAAATGTTATTATGTCTCATTAATTTTTCTTTTTATTTTCAATTATGTAATTTGATTATCATTCTATCTCTCTTTCTCTCTCTCTTTCTCTCTCTCTCTCTCTCTCTCTCTCTTTCTCTCTCTCTCTTACTCTCCGTCTTCTGGAAAACTTCAGATTAAACTCTGAGAACTTTAAACGAAAAGCTGTCTTTGTTGTTGTTTTTTATTTATAAGTGTGTTTGTGACTCTTCTTCAGTTTGATAACTGATAAATCAATAAAAAAAAAATCAAGCTTCCACACAGATTTCACAAAGCTTATATCAACTCACTCTGTCTGGTAAAAAGTTTGTAAACGTTATTTCTCCCACACCCAATATCGGATCAAGTTGAAATTTTGCAAAATTATTTCTTGTACCTGACAAAACTAGAATTTTAAAAAATTAAAGAATTATTTATTTAAGTAATTAATTATTTTGTTTGGTATCGAACAATAGAAATTATTTGCACTTCAAGGTGGTGGTGGTATAAGCTGAATTAGTCCATTAAAGAGGATCATAGCACATTAAGAAAGCTAGTAGAATGAAATAGCGCTAAACAAAAGCAATTATTAAAATATTTTATTTTTTATTGTTATTCTAGATCTAGTACAAATTGAATTACATGACATCCAAAGCAATTGATAGAACTACATTAAACTTTGTTTTTCTTAATATGTTTTTCCTTGTTTTTTTTTCCTTCTGCAAACACAAACTGATACAAACAATTATTAATAATCATCTGCTCATCGAATTCAAAGAATGATGACTCAAATGATACCACTAAGCTTACGTTTTTGGGATGCAAATTGAAATGTGAAAGATCACTGTTTGTTAACTAAATAATAATAATCAGCATGTTTAAAATGGAAACAGCTTAGAAATGTGTTTTTACAGCTCTTAAATGTGAGCAAAATAATCATAACCTTTTAAAATACCAAGAATATCAACTCTTAGAATACTCTCCACACAGAATATACCCAAAAGTAAAGAAAACCTCTAGCTAGACAAAGGAATATTGTCACACACAAAAGAGGCGCATATCTGAATAGACCCTGGACTACTTGAGTAGATAAAGAACTTCTAGTCGACTTGCGGCGCAGCATACGCCGCTATTTAGTGACGAGTAAACACTTCTTAAAAGACACAGTTGTCCAAACGGTGTGGGCTTGTGCAAACGCCTGTGAGGGAATGAAAAGAAGGAACTCTCTGGAGAGAGCAACAGACAAGTGTGTCTACGACTGACAACAAGATACAGGCAAGTCTTTTGGGAACGTTTGGACTTGGGCTCCATTCGTTGTCATGGCAAACTTTCCTCTAATAGGAAATTGTCTGCTCGTAAAGGTAAAAGGCAAACTTGAATCTGATGGAGATAGGGGTATCCAGGGAATAAGGACAGTTTGTGAGGTAGCTGTTGCGATAGTTTTACATTCCATTATTAGTTCTCCCCCCCCCCCCCCTTTCTTTTGTTTCTGTGCCGGTCTCTCTCTGTCGCCGGGAACGTTACTTGGGGTAACTCAAGTCCGACTTGCAGAAAAAGAGTTATCTGTCCATGACTATTCATAGAGGGCTAATTAAGTCGGCGTGCGTGCGAGTGCCGCATGGTTGGGCGACGAAGAGAATTATATATAGAGAGATTCTCCCGACTTCAAAATTATTTTAACCGATAATTTTTGTGGGCGCTGTCTGGTGAAACGTGCCTCACTTTTTAATAATATTCTCATTTGTCAAAGTAATAATTATCTTGCACTCATTTTGCAGTACTTTATATTTTAGAACCTTTTTCAATTCCACGCTTTCCCCCTCGTCTTCATATGTAGATAATTAGTAGATATTGTAATATTTCTAAGAGAGGCACAGGGGATTTCAACCTTCAATACACAAAGAGTCTTGTTTATAGTTCTACCAGTTCTTTTCCCATCAAACCTTAATAACAGTCTTTCCTTGTGTCGCTCAAGGCGTGACCTCCGTGCACTGGCGGATCCAGGGGGGGGGGCGGTAAGGGCGATTGCCCGACCCCCCCTCCCCCGAAGGTGGGGGGGGGGGACGAATTTTGGTATAGAATTCACACAATTTGTATACGAATTTATTACTTATGTTAATAATATATACTAATTATTTATATTTCAACCTATTTTTAGATTATTTGGCCCCCCCCCCCCTTGTAGTATTTTGGCTGATTTGGTAGGGTCGTGAAAGGGCGATGGCATCAATCCGCCCCCCCCTCCACCATAAACTTTCGAGTGGGGGGGCGGTCCTACTTATTTGTAGAAATCACAGCTTGCTAACAGAATCAATTAAATATCTAAATGATTTAACTTGTTATGGGTATTTTAACCGGTCTTTATATTATGTCGTTCACCTGTTGGCCGATTGGAAGGGAAGGAGCGAATATCTCTACTGCCCTTCCCATCTAAACCCTTTGAGTGGGGGGGCGGTCCTACTTTTATGGAGAAATCATAGTGTGTTAACAAAATTAGTCGAATAACTATATAATATAAACAGGTGGAAGTGCGATACATGCAATCACCTTTCCCCCATCCGACAAACCAATACTTTTTCTTTTTGTATTATAGTAAGAAATTACAACATTAAAAAAATCTACCACACATATAATTTATATATGCTATAAAGTAAATTCTTATATCGAGTCGCCCAACCCCTATTCTTTAATGCAAAACGCAATCATTAGCAGAAATTATAAAAAGGAGAGAGGATTAATCGTTTTCATTTTACCGCCCTTCCCCTTTCTAGACAGAGTTTGTGTAATTTCACATGAATTTATCATAACTATTTTAAAAAAGACTTTTCTTTGGAAAATTTATAATTCAAACGAAATTTTTCAATATAACAGTCACGGTTGAGATGAGTTCAAAAGCCAGATAATCTTTTCCTAGTCGACTTTTTCCAACCTTTACTCTATCTCAAATTTTTCAAGTTAAATAAATTTAGCACTATAACTCACAATGTATTCTTGAATTTTATTGAATATTATTAATCGAATTTTTTTTTTCGGCGGCGAATCTCAAAGCCTTAATCTAAATATGTGGGGTATCTTATCTTTTCAATGAACAAATCGGTTGTATTTGCAATGTATTAAGGGACTATAAATTCATATTAGAATATTTTTCCACATTTTTTAAAAGTCCTTTATAATAGAATGAATAATGAGCTGTAGGTCAGGAGAATGCGTTACTGCAGTGAAGAATGCAAGAAAACGCTTTTAGCGTCGAGGCTTCGCCCTGAACCTCTCTGATGAATAATAAGCTGTAGATGTCAGGAGAATGCGTTTCTGCAGTGAAGAATGCAAGAAAACGCTTTGGAGTTGGGGCTTCGCCCCGAACCCCACTTATAAATAATGAGCGAGCTGTAGGTGTCAGAAGAATGCGTTTCTGCAGTGAAATTTCCAAAAAAAGCTTTTGGGTGTCGGCCGGAACCCCACCGAGGAAGCTTACAGCGCTCTCCCAGACCCCCAAGCTTGCAAGAGAAAGGCCTCAACATGACTTTTTTTTTCTGGTTTTTTTCGCCGAAGATTGAGAAACAGTCTTATTTTATTCTCATATATCGAATATATGCACGTTTATGCATAGGGTTAGGGTTTACTGGGCGTAAGGGTTAGGGTTTGGAAAAAAATCGCCCCCCCCACTCCGAAGTTCTTGATCCGCCAGTGCCTCCGTGTATGTTGAAGGCGCCGCTCAAGGTTCCTATTCTTATTTTCACTCAGACAGCACGAATGACGGTTCTTTAGTTCCAGACAGCTCAGACACTTTCCAATCTGTTTAGGCCAATGTAAACGTTGTTTCTCGATCCACAGTCTTCCTGTTCTTTAAAAAAAACAAAAAAACAAATGTGCAGAGCAGAGTTATAACTATAAATTGTTTCCATTAAATTATAAAATGAAGGCCAACGTGTAGTTCTGCATCTAGTTTATGTACCATGTTCCAATAATGTACTATTCAACGTATCAATATATTAAATGCTTCTCTCATCTTTCCCTTGACATTTCGGTTGTGCTGTAACAGTTCGCGCAACTAAAACCCTTCATTTTTCCCTGTCAGCAATTGTTCTTAGTAGGATATCAAGTGAGACCTTGTCTTATTACCTTTACCTATCCCTTAGTGTGTTGGACCGTTGGGGCACCAGGCTAGGATTTAGTCCATTCCTCTCTGTCTTTCGTCTTAGTTAGAGCCTCTTTCAAAGGCGGTCTGTCCATTCTTTGATGTTGTCCTCCCATCACTTTCTCTGTCTTTCTCTTCTTTTTTTCCCCTTGTCTACTTTGAATAAAAACTAAATCGTGTAAAAGGAGAAACTCCTGAATACTGTGAAGTGATGAAAGTTGAGCTGGTTTGGTCATATTGTAAGACATGACTCATTGTCAAAAGTCATTCTTCAAGTGAGCACGAAGAAAGGGTTGTCCAAAGAAAAGCTGGCTTACAGATGTAATAAAATGGACCGGTCTCTCTGCCTTTGTTTTATATTCTTATCCAAAGACGTTTCTAAATATAGGTCTGGAATTATGATAGTTATTCTTGACACGTTCTTACAAATAACGGTAATCTTTAAAATGAAAAAGATCGGATTTTCAATAAACTTTTAAATTTTTGAGACCTGAGTGTGACGAACGGACGGACAGACAGACTACATCAAACTAATAGTGGGTTTCGCCCTTTCTAGAACGGCTAAAAATGGGTCCCCAAACTTGTTTTGTTATTACTTCCAATTAGTCGTTCTCTTGGTCTACGTGTAAACACATAAAAAAAAAATAATCTTACGATTTTCACACTGACCCTGTTCAGAAAAGGTAACACACAGGAACTTGTTGATTGATGCTTGTTCAATTGAGGCAATCATGTTTTAAATGTACATTTTAACATTTGAATGGAGGAAATCAGGCACATTTTGCCCACCTACGAGTTTATGTTCAGAATGAAATATTTTGTCGTAAAAAGAGATGCTCATCATTTTGCTGGTGATTGCCTGGTGAACAGGCGAGGCTGGAGTCGCCAAGTGAAAATGGATCATCTTATTTCTGGGCATTTGCTGTGGTCGGAACAACGATGTCGCCCACACAGCAGTCCCCTCCCTCTCCACACAGCTGGTGTATGAAAAAGAACGGGAAGTGCCGATACAGTTTGGGATCAGCGACGTTTGCCAGTTGTAGCACTGTGTACTGTAAGCAATGTGTTATGTAACACCCAGGGCCGCCGAGAGGGTTGCGGCCGCCTGTGTGCGAAATTAAAAATGCCGCCCCCCCCCCCCTTTTTTTTTCCTTTAGAAAAAAAATTCCATTAAGACTGAGCTGGACACTGTTCTAAAAGTGCCCTTTCATTTAAATCCACTTTTTGTAGACCATTCCAATTTTTTCTTTCATATTCACATCGTTGTCTTATCCCTCAAGTACAACTATGAACCATGCACTAGGAACAATTTCGGATATACATGCCTACAGAAATCTAATATGATGTCCGCCCGGTAGCACTAACACCTATTGTTATGAAATGTTTTAAAAAATATATGCTAAAACAACTTGTAGTAAAAGTCAACAACAGCCTAGACCCTCACCAATTAGCATACAAAGCAGCTAGAGGAACTGAGGATGCCATTCTATTGCTTTTGGACCAGCTTTATAAGCATCTCGATATACCCAAAACATATGCACGAGTCCTCTTCGTAGATTTCTCCTCGGCTTTCAATACCGTACAGCCACATCTAATGATAAACAAACTGAGAAACTTAAATGTAAGCCCTTACTTACAAGCATGGGTTCTGAACTTTTTAACCCAACGGCCTCAATATGTTAAAGTCAACAACACCAAATCGTCAACTCGAGTACTATGTACGGGTGCTCCACAAGGTTGTGTACTTTCTCCTGCACTATACACTCTTTACACTAATGACATAAGAAGCATCTATGACTCAGTTAAACTCATTAAATTCGCTGATGATACTGCCATAGTCGGTCTTATTTCAGGAGACGAAACTCAGTATCGAAGCTCGATAGAAGAGTTTACAAACTGGTGAACCGACAACTTTCTAAAACTAAATGTAACAAAAACTAAAGAACTTATAATAGATTTTAGAAAGAAAAAACAAACTATACGTGAACTGCAAATAAACACTACATCTATAGAACAAGTGAAGGCATATAAATATCTAGGCGTTATCATCAACAACAAGCTTTCATGGGAAGACCACCTTGGAACTCTGACAAAGAAAACAGCCCAGCGACTCTTTTTTCTATACAAACTCAATAGCTTTAAACTAAGCAAGAAGATCCTTGAGACATTTTACGGCGCGACTATACAAAATCTGCTAACATACGGAATAACTTGTTGGCATGGCAACGCCTCATCTAAACTGTTGCGACGTCTAGAAAACATCATTAAAAAAGCATAAAAAATTGCACTTACAACATTACCACATTTAAAGGAACTTTTTGAACAAAATTGCCTAAAAAAAATCGAAAAAATCTTGGAAGACAACGGCCACCCGCTCCATCAGAACTACGCCAGGTCGTCGCGAAGTGGGCGACTGCTGTCAGTCAAAACAAGAACGGAACGGTACAAAAACTCGTTCGTACCTCACTCGGTCAGACTCTATCACCGCCACTCATTGATCAGGGAACATGAAATGCACCAAGATACCTGTGTGTAGTCGCTGAATGAACTCTTTATGTTGTCTGTTGTATTTGTGTGTATTTTTCTGTTGTCTTTATATGAGAAAAGAGTCCTTGTAATCACAACAAATTTCCGTAAGGATCAATAAAGCAGTCTTAGTCTTAGTCTTAGTATCTAGGTTCTTTGTAGAAAAACTTTAAAAACTGATCTCGTTCTGAGTGCTCGCTTATGCTTTTATATTTGCAACGTTTATAATTGATGAGCTGCGGCGGAAATGATCATGATCTATATACAATATCTCGATAACTTTGCTCAACAGTGTTATATAGGTCTGGACATGGACTGCTCAACAGTGTTATATAGGTCTGGACGTGGACTGCTCAACAGTGTTATATAGGTCTGGACGTGGATAGGTTACACTTGTTTGTTATTGTACTTTAAAGCACAATCGACACAAAAATATCGAAATACAAAAGCCATTGGCAGTGAAACTTTTTCAACGTTCCGTAAACTTTCATAATAATTATCACGATTGTATTTTAAAGAGATGTGCATCGTATCCACAATCATCTGACATACACAGATTCAGAATGGCCTAAAAATTTATCCAACAAATGAAGCGACTCAGTGCTGAATATTTTTCTTGAGTTTAAAACAAAGTAAATAATCCAAATTACAAGTCAACAATGACTTGAAATAAAACATAGTTTGACAGTGTTTCTCACATTCCCGGGTGGCGACTCCCTAGATGAAAACATTTTCGTTCCAGCCCCCTTTAGAAGCTGGAGCCCAGAGGAGCAATGTAAACTTACACAGTGAGGTCCGTGAGTTTTTTTGTTTTTTTTTTAGAATGAAATAAAAAAGAAAAGAAACTTAGTCACAATTTTTAGGTTTTATTTTTAGCCTATACTAATTGAACACTGTGTATAGAATCCAAATTGACGTCACGAAAGTTCACTATAATTTTTAAGCGTTGTAAAAAAAGTTCTCCCTGGAGGTAGAATTGAAGTTACGGCAGGATTCCGGTCAAGTCTGAGGTCTGAACATTTTGTCGCCGCCCTCCCCCCTGTTGTTGTTTGGTTGTTGGCTTGTAGCTCAAGACAGCTAGTACAACTGAACCAATGTAAGCGTTTTATAATTTTTAATAAATAAACTTTAAGTAACTTGAACAAATTATTTGTGAACAAAAACTCAATACAACTGTTATTATTTACGATTTAACTTGAGATGAAATATAGATCTAATAGTAATGAAATAAACTGATATTTAAACAAAATCAAGCTCACAGCAAAAATAAATGCTTTACTCTTTCATAACCACCAATCAATCGCTTAAACTGTTCTTACCACCGCATAGGAAACACACACACACTCCATAACACCCCTTTTTGTCAGGACGTTGCGCCCCCCCCCCCCCACCAGTGAATATATTTTTCAAATTGACTTTTTAATTACCAGTAATAGATCTACTTACAGTGCGGGCTATTCGACTTTAAACAAATATTACAAACAACCCACGAAATTTCAAGGCCAGAAATGAGTAGGCGCCTATGGGAAAACCCGTGAGAATCCCTCGTACGCGCTCTGTTTTGTTGTTTCTAGTTTCCGAAATAATTTCTCATGTACGAATATCGTTTATATTTTCAATTGTAATGGAATAATTAGAATTTATATAAAATATTTAAGTAATTTTTTTTATTTACCTAATTTTTTTTAAAGTAACCTTGGAATAATGATTTGGCCGCGCCTAAAGTGGGCCGCCTGCGTGCAATGCACACATTGCACAATAGGTAGCGGCGGCCCTGGTAACACCCCTTTCTGTCCGAAGACAAGGCTCGGCAGTAATAGAATTAGAAATAGGTTCACATTTTACACATAACCTCACCACGTTTTCAATGCACACCATAATTCTACTTTCTTTTTTTTTCCCCTGATAGTATTATCTGTTTCCTGTTCTACCGATTGACACCGGGTGAAAAACTATGACGTCAAGATGATCTCACCCATATTTTTATCTTGCTTGTGTGTGTGTGTGTGTCTGTGTGTATGTCTGTATTTTAGGAATCAAATACTGTGAAAGATATCGAAAACATGTATACAAGAGTTTCGGGAATACCCGCTAGTATTTGACAATAACTTGTTTATATTAGTTCTTGTCTAATTTTTGTCACTTAATAATATAATTGGAATTTAAACACTAGGTTTTGAGATTTGATAAGGTAAGAATGAAGGATTTTCGCTTTTGATTTATCTGAAATGTATACATTATTTAATGGGTTATTTTAATATTACAGAAGACCTTCAAACACTGAGATATAAAGATGTTTTATTTTCGGTTTCTAGTATATGGCCTAAATATTTCTTGACACAATAAATAAAAAAATGCTGATTCTAGTTTGTTTTCTTCTTTCTCCTAACTCATCGCAGGGTTCCTTGTGTGGTACCACTATTGACTTTTAAACAACTTTTATTCATTTGCCACAGTTTTCAGCTCTTTTCTAGAAGTATGCGAAGGCTAGCCTTATTCATTCATTGATGTTATTCATTTATCGTCTGCACTCATAGCCTTTGGACTCTCTCACAGACATTTAAATTTGTTATTTGTTCCGTCTATAATTTTTTTTTATTGTTTTAACATTGCTAAACTCGGTCTACTATTTCTTGAAAGGTTTGTCCAAAGGAAAATAACTTTGCTCTTTCTTGTGTGATGATTCAGAATTTTGTCTGGTATCTTTTTCTTGTTGTCAGTACGTCTTTGAGGTTTTGCTCTAATCCACAGATCTGAGAACATTGTTTCGGCAGAGGTAATACTGGCTGGCTAGTAGTTACAAATAATAACGGTTTTAGATTTTTGTCAAAATTGTTTTTTTACAATTGCATTGCTAAGTTCAGTATGTTTTGTTATACTGATTACTAGAATTACTAAAAAAATGTTTACTTTTATTTTTGAAGAGAAAAAATCTATTAAGTATGCCTATATATATATGGAGCTTAATTTAAAACAACAATTAATATGTAGTTCTTCATATTGTCGCGTGAAATACAACTGATAATAACGTAGACGTAATACAAAACTAAATGAAGGGGAGAAGTTTTTTGTAAGAAAATGTTTTTAGCGGCACCCGAAAGGGAAAAAGACGCTATTAGTTTTGTGTGGAATGTCTGTCCGTCCGTCCCATTTAGATCTCGTAAACTAGAAAAGATAGTGGAAATCTGACACCATAATATTTTAGACCATTCAAAGTTCTGATGCAACGGCTACATTTTTCTTTTATAAAAGCGAAAAATCTAATTTTTGAAATCACTAATGCAAGCAGTTTTTTCATAAAAATACACCACTTTTAAAACTATTCACTATTAATAGTAACAAACACTGGAGGCTCTTTAGAACATGTGGAACAAATATAACATATTTCTACAAACGGTTATAGATTTTTTGTCAAAATTAAAAAAAAAATATATTTGTATTGCTAAGTTTTGTAAGTTCTGTCATACTAACTACTACATTAGAACAAAAAAAGTTTTCTTTTTAATTTTTTTTAAAGAGAAAAAATCTATTTACTATGCATATAATTTGGACATAATTAAAAACAACAATTAGTAAGTAGTTTTTCATAGTATCGCTTGAACTGCAGCGCTGAATTATAACCATAGAGTACTTAACTAATGGATTTTACGGAAATGTTTTTTTCTTGAGGAATAAGAGATTGACCCTTTACAAAACAATTAGATCAGTTAGATATTCATTATAAGACATTAGTTAGACCAGGTTCACATCTAACTTCACTTTCACCTATCCTTTGGCCAGCTGGACCGCTGGGGCACCACAAGATCTGTCACCTTTTTTCTCCATTTTTCTCTCATTTGTCTTTGATAGAATTTCATTCGGATGTTCTTTCTGAAAATATTGAAACCTGCCTGGGTGGACCACTTCCACAAAAACTGTCTTTGTAACTTTGTTTATATATATTTCAGGAGAATTGTATGATTTTTCTAAAGATTTTAATAATTTCAGGATCTTTCCCGGACTTTTTCGTATATTGTGCAATTTCAGGAGATTTCCAGGAGCTCCTGGTAAATCGACAGGAGGCCGCGAGAAATCTGTTATAAGTTATAAAATAGTTTTATTTAATAATTTATACACCTAGAATTAGTGCGGGTCCTATGAAAGTGTGGGGCCCCATAGTTTGCAGTGGCCTAAGGCCGGCCTTGCAAAATAGCGGCTTATGCTACGCCGCCGGTCAACTAGTTGTGATTAAATTTGATAATGTGTATTGAGAAGGGAGTGGGCGGGGATAAAACTAGGTCTTCCACTGTCTAAGGGAAGCTACACTATGCTGCCGAAAACATAACAGTTAATATTCAGCAGTGACAGCCCTTACTTGGTTTGCATACATCAAAAACAAAACCAGCATGAATACATGGGCGTAGGGATTGTGATGGGGTATTTTTTCTTTCCTTTTTATATCCTTATTCTTATCCTTGCTCTTTCAAAAAGTCATCAGCTTCATTTAAAGGAAGAATTGACCAAATTTTTTTTGTTACTTCTTTTAATAGTGATATAGCTTGATATTGATATATTAATTACTATTATGTAGATATAAATCTTATCAGATTCATTTTTCGTAGTTTGTTCGTGCTAAATATTTTCAAATTTATCTCTACAGTTGGATTTGATCAACTTTTTTAAGGGCTCCAAATAGAGGCCTTCCAAAATCAGCGGCAAGAAATGAACTTACCAGTTACACCTCAACAAATGCAACAAATATTTCAGCAGCAGTTAGAAGAGTTCAAAAACCAAATACAGTCTGCGCAAACCCGGCTTGATCAGATGAAAAATCAACCCAAAGATCTGTATTCGGCACTTTTCATTGCTAACTTGAACTGTGAATCTTTAAAGCAAACCCTCTCGGCTGATAGATTAAAAAAAACAATTGATGAGACAGAACTGGAAGGTATTCAATGTTTGGCTTCAAATGTAAACAATGGTCAAAACGGAACTGCATTCACATACCTGAAGATATGCGCCGTTTTTGGTTACACAGAGAAAGGTTTGAAATTGATCCAAAGTGGAGCAAAAGTTAATCAACAAAATAATCAAGGTCTAACTGCTCTGATGTTTGCCGCGATGTTCCATTCTGATGAATTTGTCAAGATGTTGATTCAGAATGAAGCTGATGTCAACTTAAAAGATAGTCGACAATTAAACGCTCTAATGTTGGCAGCTCTGCAAGGTCACGAAGATATTGTACAAATACTTCTAGACCACAACGCCGACGTCAACAGTAAAACTCCCAATGGCTTAGACGCTCTTCACATTGCTGTGGAGAAAGGCTTCACTAAGATCGTTGAAATGCTTCTGAGCAAAGGGGTCAACACTTCAACCAGATCTCTAGACGGCTGGACTCCTCTCATGAGAAGTGTTCGCCATAAAGATCACACTATTACTAAATTGCTTTTAAAAACAAATGCTGGTATAAACGAAAAAGAGTCTAGGGGAAACACAGCTTTACATATTTGTGGCATGTTTCAGAATATAAAAGGAACAAATCATCTACTGAAGCATGGCGCTGATGTCAATTGTATAAATTCAATTGGTATGACTCCTCTGATGTATATTGTCAGCATTGGCAATTTAGAGATTGTACAAAAGCTTGTAGACAAAGGTGCGAAAGAAACAATCAATGTTGTCAACAAATATAAACGTTCTGCTTTGTTTTTTGCTGTTTTCAAAAATGTCTTGGACGTTGTTAAAGAATTGATAAAAGCGGGTGCCAAAACTAACCTGTGCGATATTTTCCACACTTCACCTCTGATGTACGCTTGCAAAAACAAAAGCTCAGACGTATCAAAGCATTTAATAAAGTTAAAAGATGAATCTTGGCACAAAGATCTTGAATTTCTCAAGTGCATAGGTTCAGCAGTTCGGAATAATGATACTCAAACTGTCGAGTATTTATTAAACATGAAAAATAAAGAAAAACTTTCCTCCGAAGTTCAACCTACACTTCAAAACTTTGGGGGTCCGCTTATGATTGTGGCCGCGACGAACAGAAACAAAAGAATGCTACAACTTCTACTGGATGCTGGGGCCTATGTGAACAGTGTGGATCAATTTCTGCAATCGGTATTGAGTACTATTATAGTACAAAATGATGATATAATTTCGAAACTATTAGTCACAACTTATAACATCGATGTAGATCTACAAGACGAAATAGGAAACACACCACTTCATGTTGCAATAGCCTTAAAAAACAAAACAATGGTTGACTTTCTTCTTCAGAAAAAAGCTTCCAGACATTTGACCAATGTTCAAGGCGTGTCAGCTATTATGTCGGCAGCACTGGTTGGTCAAAGTGAAATTGTCAAAGCCCTTTATATTCAAGAGTATGATTTGGAGCTTTCGGACATTGATGGATGGACACCTCTAATGTTTGCATGTTTATCTGGAGATTACAAGACGGCTAAGTTTGTAATAGAGAGGGGAGCCAATACAAATGTATGTTCTCAAGCAAATGCCACCCCACTTATTATTGCCTCTAATCATGGTAAAGAAGACGTTGTGACTTTATTACTGGACAATGGGGCATCTGTTAGTGCTAGGGACATATTTGGGCAAACAGCTTTAATTCACGCTGCACAAAACGGCCACACAAAAGTTGTAGAAATGCTTTTAAAAAAGGATGCTGATGTAGATGCTGCAGATGTTTTCAGTAAAACGGCCATAATGCATTCAGTACAAAGGAGATGTAAAGACATCATAACATTACTTCTTAAACATAATGCTAATTGCTATCAGGGTGACGTGTACGGAACGACACCATTAATGATTGCAGCTTTCTCTGGTTATACAGAATTGGTACAAATACTTCAAGAATTAAAAGTTCCAATTAATGATTCAAACTTTAATGGCAATACCGCATTACATTTTTCTTGTTGTAATGGACACGTCCAAGTCACATCACTCTTGCTAAAGTTTGGTGCAAAGACACAAGTTACCAATGGAAACGGACATACTCCGCTAATGCTTGCAGCTGCCAAGGGTCATGATACAGTTGTCGAAAAATTGCTGAAGCACTCAACAGATGATAAAGACGTCGCGAATCCAGTGGACGGTACAACTGCACTAATGATTGCAGCACAGCTGAACAAGCTGTCAACAGTCAAACTTCTGGTTCAAGATGGTGCCAATGTTAACGTGAGGTCAAAATCAGGAGACAGTGCGCTCCATCTCAGTGTCATCAATGGATGTAAAGATGTGGTGAAGTTCCTCAGTTCCCTTCCAACTGTAAACTTGAACGATGCTAATTGCAAACGACTGACACCTTTATTTCTCAGCATTTTGTGTCAGAAGTTTGATATTCTCAAGCGGTTGATTAAATCTGGGGCTGATTTGTGGAAAGTCGATGACGTGGGAACGAACGCAATCTTTTTGAGCTTAAGAGATAAGAGTTGTACGGCGTTGAAAACTATTCTGCAATATTATCGATTGTTGCTAGAGGAAAAGAACACGTTACTTCTGATAGCTAAAGATGCCAAATGCTCCGCTGAAGTTATTGCGTTGATTGACAGTGTTCAACCAATTGAAACAAAGAGAAGTAGGAAACTATTTTGAATCTTATTTCAAATCTAGAGACAGGAGCCGTAATTCAATAATTTTAAAAGGGGGGGGGGAGAATTAGTGCCAACAAGGGGTACACAAAAACGGCAATTTTAGCGGTTTCCGTAAGGGGATAAGCCGCTATTATATCTATCGTTTCTATTGTCCGTCTGTCACATTCAGATCTAAAAAAAACAACTAGAAGACATGGGGAAAATTAAATTTTAACAAATTTTGTGGCTTAGAAATGTTAAGTGCTACGCTCTTTTTTGTTTTCTAAAAGCGATCAGTTTTGTTTTAAAATTCATTATGTAAGCGATTTTTTTCATAAAAAATACACCTTTTCTAAAATTATACATAAATGTAAAGAAGACTATGTGAACAAAGATTGGGGCATATTTCCACAAGTGTAAATACATTTGTCAGATTTAAACTTTTGAATTAAATTTCATAAATTGAAATTACGAAGAGATTTTGCACACATACCTATATACTTTGTATTTCTTTGATTGATATAATATTAAAAGCCGCGAAAAGAGACTCAACGAGGCAATAAATCTACTAAATCGAATGCTTTCATAGATTCTAATAACAACATTATCAATAGGCCTACGTTTGAAGCCAATATACACCATTTTATTATTTGTATTTATTGAAATAGCTCTGAGAAAATATCTTTCAAGATTTAAACTCTGCTTGTCTAGGTTTTGATCACACACCTGTAAAGGCCACTATGTTATACCTAGATTGGAAAAAAAGAGATTCATATCTGATCGATATTACGTGACGATGAAGAAGAATAAATTTATTCACGCTATTCTATGATATAAAGCTATTTTCTGTTTCGATTGAGATAATGTTTCAAAAATCCTAGATCGAAAGAATCTAAGTATGTTCTAAATAGATTGATTTCCTAGATCTGTATAGTTGTAGACCTAAGCAATTTCAATATGTTTTTAATTTTAAATATGATATTGTAATAGTCGATTTTCACACTAAAGTGAATGTATGAAAAGGGTTAATTTTATTTATTTATTAATGCTACTATGCCCCGATAAAATTGGATACATAAGCTACCACAAGTTTATATCCTTAATAAATGCACACATCTGGGGTGAAAACAGGATAGACAAAGAGCTGCTAATGTTTCACTCTGACGTGTTTCTTAAGCTATAACCTGCATCGATTTTTGTCCAAACTCTTCTTCTTCGTCTTTTGAAAATAGATTTTTTTGTCTCTCAGTTACATTTTGAGATTTACAGCTTAATGTCGAGTCTTCAATTTATTAACAAATTTGCAAAACGCATAGAATATATACGGGGAAAAAAATGTTTTTTTTGTTGTTTTTTTTACTAAAAACGCTTTTTGGGTATAGAGAAGCTATGCCAGTAGAAATGTAAAAATAAAAAAAGTAAACTTCCCCTTTCAGACTTTGTGATCTAAAGGTCATCTGTTTCTGTGGCCTATGGTTCGGAAGTCAAGCGCTTTACCCACCCAGCCACCAGCCCCCGAGTACAAATTTTATTTTTGTGTGTTTACAATATCTCTAATCAATTCGTACCTTAGCGGAACTTTCTAAGTGAAAAAAGAAACAAACTGGACACGGATCTCGAAAACGGCCCTAAAGATTTTCTTTAAAATTTGATAGTTTATGTATATCTGTGAGAAAATAATTATATATTTAAAAAAAAAATGTGAAAAAATATTCACAACAAATATTAATAATAATGGTGATAATAATAATAATCTTTATTGTCCGTAAGGAAATTTGTCTTACAATTTGTGCATTACACCAAACAAAACATTATGACTATAAAAAAACAAAATGTACATTCACACCAGGCTCACTCATAATTTACATGTGAAAAGTTTTTATTAGATAGTTCCTATTTAATGATTTGATTGCCAGGGGAACAAAAGACAAAGTGTTTGTGTCTGTTTGTGTTTACCATCGGTGTCTTGTATCTCTTTTGTGATGATAAAATCACAAAATCCTGACCCAAAGGTGAATTTTTATTTCTAGTTTTCTGGTACAATAGCTATTAAAAAAAAAAGAAAAGAGAACATTTATCCTTTTTTATAAAGGCTAAGAATGAACTTTGTAAATGGCACGCACATCTTCTAAAATCAACTTCGACCAGCAGCGTGACGTCCGCTACCACAGATTACTACCCCCAAAAGTTTTAAACAATCACATTTCTTTTAGTACCCACGTCGGTGTAAAAGGGATCTGAAAGTGTATTACATACACTTATAAAGCTACTAAAGCACCTAAAGAGTTATAAGGAAACTGTGTTAACAATTTTACGCGAATCGTCAAACAGTCTAATTTGTTTCTGTCATTAATCGTGCAGTATTTGTTTAGACATCTTGTTGTTAGACTCCGATAGTATAATTTTGTCCTCAGATACAGAGACTAAAGAGATCGCTGAAAACTTATCGAAAGTCGCACCAACGGATACGTCTGTCTCTTCTGGAAGTTACATGTCATCAGAAACAGTAATCTCCCCTGAAGTTGTTACTAAAATTCTGGAGGCCAATAAGAAAACAGCGGAAACATTGAAGTACAGTATTCTCTTCTTATTCGTTGTTGTTATAATCGTACTGCTGCTGTTGTTGTTGTGTTGTTGTAGTAGCTGTACTGATGTTGTTCTTGTTATTGTAACTGTTGCGATGTTGTTACGTTGTTTCGCTGCTATTGTTGTGTTTTTGTTGTTGTTTCATGTGGCTATCTTTGCGCTTGTAATGTTGTTATTGTCTTTGTAGTTGTACTTTTGCTGTTGTTGCAGTATTGTTGGTGTTGTGCTGTTCTCGTTTCTGTCTCTTTTTTTTGCGTCCGTATTACCACAGTCATATCTCTTCTCATCTCATTCGTCCCAAGACTTTCGTCATAAGAGTGCTCTGACAGTTCGTCGTTGGAATGTTGTGACAGTTCGTTGTAAGAGTGCTGTGACAGTTCGTCGTAGGAGTGCTGTGACAGTTCGTCGTAGGAGTGCTGTGACAGTTCGTCGTAGGGGTGCTGTGACAGTTCGTCGTAGGGGTGCTGTGACAGTTCGTCGTAGGGGTGCTGTGACAGTTCGTCGTAGGGGTGCTGTGACAGTTCGTCGTAGGGGTGCTGTGACAGTTCGTCGTAGGGGTGCTGTGACAGTTCGTCGTAGGGGTGCTGTGACAGTTCGTCGTAGGGGTGCTGTGACAGTTCGTCGTAGGGGTGCTGTGACAGTTCGTCGTAGGGGTGCTGTGACAGTTCGTCGTAGGGGTGCTGTGACAGTTCGTCGTAGGGGTGCTGTGACAGTTCGTCGTAGGGGTGCTGTGACAGTTCGTCGTAGGGGTGCTGTGGCAGTTCGTCGTAGGGGTGCTGTGGCAGTTCGTCGTAGGGGTGCTGTGACAGTTCGTCGTAGGGGTGCTGTGACAGTTCGTCGTAGGGGTGCTGTGACAGTTCGTCGTAGGGGTGCTGTGACAGTTCGTCGTAGGGGTGCTGTGACAGTTCGTCGTAGGGGTGCTGTGACAGTTCGTCGTAGGGGTGCTGTGACAGTTCGTCGTAGGAGTGCTGTGACAGTTCGTCGTAGGGGTGCTGTGACAGTTCGTCGTAGGGGTGCTGTGGCAGTTCGTCGTAGGGGTGCTGTGACAGTTCGTCGTAGGGGTGCTGTGACAGTTCGTCGTAGGAGTGCTGTGACAGTTCGTCGTAGGAGTGCTGTGACAGTTCGTCGTAGGAGTGCTGTGACAGTTCGTCGTAGGAGTGCTCCAGGTCAGCAGCTATTCTTAGCAGGAGATCAAGATTGAGGCTGGTTCAGTCTTTTGCATCATCCAGTCAGCTTTTCTTTGGATGACCCTTTCTTCATGCTCCCTCCACTGTACCTTGAAGGATGCCTTTTGACAGTGAGTCATGTCTTACAGTATGACCAAACCAGCTCAACTTTCGCCTCTTGTAATGTTGTCAGGCGTTCTTCCATATTTCCTGCCAGAGTGTTGACTTGGAAACATAGAAATACAAACTCATTAGTCTTCTTTTCTTGGTATAGTCATTTATGAAGTCACCCCATGTCCCGATATTTTTGGAGATCCTAACTGCCGCCTGTATTATTTAAAAAATATCACTAGAAAAGAAAAGAAAATAACAAAGAATGAACCCAATAAACAGATAGAAGATGAATAGAAGTAATTTTTTTTTCGGTATCATTTTAACCTTAAACCAGCTTCTTTTTTTTCCTCCAGTTTAGAACTTCACGACAAGAATGTAAACTTTTCTTTCACTGGTGACCACGTGAATGTGTAAGTAAATGTTTTTTAAAGAAAGTAAAAGTTTGATATTTACTTCTCTACTGCTACGTCTTTCTTCCGACGCAGTATGTAATTTTGACTTGGTTAAAGTGCACTCGATCAAATGCTACAACGAGGCTAGGTGAGAACAAGCAAAACATAAAAAAAAACACATTTAAAAAACACAAGTTTATAAAAGGGAAAAAAGAGACGCACAATTACTGCCATATATCTCAATACTGCAAGATCTATCTTCCTTGTTCTACATTATGATAAAATAATACATTTTCAGTAATTAAATAATTGTTGCTTTTTTATTGATTCATGTGTGGACATGCGGCAATGAATAATTGTGCAAAGTTTCAACTTGATCCGAGAACAGAAAGCCAGAGAAATGACAAAATTCGTGTCAGACCAACAGAGTGACATGATATAATAACGGGTAAACCTTTCTGATTGTGCCAAGTTCTCCCGTCAAAACGTACAGCTTATGGGCTCTATTAAACAGGACAAAGGTTGTTAACTCGATCCCCATATAGCCCAGACAGAGTACATGCATCACCTCTTTAAAGATGGTCATCAAGACTTCTCTGGTCAAAACTTTGACAGATTACTTTTTGCCTTTTTAGCTTGGTTTTGTACCTGCTACATTCTCGCATCTCGAAACAAGCTTGAATTATGTTTACATCAGCATTTGATTAATTCAAGTAATACTATCATAAATATATTGAAAATTTAGTTCAGAGGATTTAAAAATAAATGGCAGAGTAATTTGAAATGACAAACCTGAAAAGTTTATTAAAGGCAGTGATTACTTTTACAACCTGTATACTTGCTAGTTATACAATGCAGACTATTACAATGTTTTCATTTTAAATATCGCAAGTTTTCTTTGTTTTACTAATGATAACAATGTCATAATGTTAAGGTGATTAGAGAGTTAGGACTGTTACAGAATTAAGACTATGGGAGGGCTAGGGCTGTTACAGATTTAAGACCATGAGAGAGCTAGGGCTGTTACAGAATTAAGACTATGAGAGAGTTAGGGCTGTTACAGAATTAAGACTATGAGAGAGCTAGGGCTCTTACAGAATTAAGACTATGAGAGAGCTAGGGCTGTTACAGAGTTAGGTTTGTTATTTCAGATCAAACTAGACAATTTTATTTTATGGTAACTATTTAAATTTCTACAACGATAAAACGTGTTTTATGTCTCGTTTTTGTTTCCAGGACTATCAACACTAATATCGACGTGGAGAACATGGTGAAGTGTAACACTGCGATCGGGGACAAAAATAAAATTTTTGATGACTCAAGAAATACTGGAGAAGACCGAGAGTGTCGTAGCTAAGCAATGTTGTTTGAGTTGACTGTGGAAAGACGCTAGTGATGGCATCGTCGTAAGTGGTCTTAGGTACCACAGACGAATCCAGATTGCCAAAGTGATAAGACGTGTTTTTGTAATCAGTTAGATTTGATTCAAAATAACATTTTATATTATTACTAAAGCCTACTACATGTATTTCATCTTAAGTTAAAAAGTGTCTATATTGTAATAAAAGTTTTATTTAATTTTGTTCACAAAGAAGATGTTCAAGTTATTTAAAATTTTCTAAGTTGAAATGTAATGTGCCTACAGCGGTTTAATAGTCTACCAGCAGTTGGGTGCTACAAGTCAGCGACAGTCTGCAACAGGGCTACGACAAAAATGCCACTAAAAAGACAAAAGCATTCACAGCTTGAATGCATTCAATATCAATTTTATTGTAACATGATCAATAAAACATGTCTCTGCATAGTGCATAGTAACGTATCAACATTCCAGTTTTGGTTCCATTTTGGCGAAAACTTGTAGATCAATGATGCCTAGATTTAATAGATAGGTTAGCGTGAACACTGAAGGATTTGTTGTAGCATTGGCTGACTGGTTAATTACATAACAAAAATAACCTTAACTTATGAACTCGTTAACATTTCGTGTTAATTTTTTTCTTGTTAATTCATGGGTGAATAGTGTAAGATCAACCCACTCCCCTTTTTGTGTACTTTTATGTGTCTATAGAATTGCAAAATGAATGTGTATGCAAATACATTTTATTTTTAATTATTGTTTGTTTTCTTGATGTTGGTGGTTGGCTGTATTAATAGCCTAGTGTATCCTCGCGAAAGAGATTTCAGTTTATATTTGAGGCAGAATTTGTAAATTTATCTTTTTCTGTGGCATTTTACGTCTCGAGAGACGATCTTTTCCCTTTGCAACTTCTTGTGTGACTGAAGAGGTCAATCATTGATACACGGCTGCGATCGCAGGTTGAGTATATATAATCACCTGGCGCCTTTACATTTTCACTCTTCTTTCTGCTTCTGTTGTGTATGGCACCTGCCATCAGAGACCCTTCCTTTATGCTCTCTCTCCATGTGGATCTATCCAGTGCTACTTTTTCCCAATTGCTAGTGTCGATTTTGAAGAGCTTCATGTCGCGTTTGCATACATCCGTATAACGTAAAAGTGGGCGACCAGCTGCTCTCCTGCCTTCTACTAGATCGCCATACAGAATGTCTTGTGGAAGTCGACCTACTGGCATTCTACGAACGTGGCCAAGCCAGCCAAGGCGTCGGCTGCTGATAACAGAGCGGATGTTCTGGCATCCTGCTCTTCGTAGCACTTCCTCATTGGTTATCTTATCTTGCCACCTTATTTATATTTTTATTAGAAAAATAATAGGTCTAAATTTCTGGCAACTACGAAAAAGTCATCTGGCGGAAAAACAGTAGATAGTTGATTTGGATCATAATTGAAGCTCTTTTGTTTTTCCTTCGTCGATTGTTACATTGAAACTTCTACTTTTCTTTTTCGACTCTTCATATTGAACTTTCTAAGAAAATAGTTTTTAATTATTTTTTTTGATGCAATGACTTGTACTAGAATTTCATCATCTGTCTCTGTCCTGTCGTTATTATTAGATCAAACAATTCCAACAAAAAAGTACATCATTATTTGTGACCTCATTCCTCGTCTAAAGAACAACAATGTCCTTCTAAAGAAAGAAACAAGGTTTATGAGTAAAATTGGAATGTGATGGGCAAAATACATGGATGGCAGTAATATATAGAATACTTGATTTATTTAAAACAGGAAACTGTTGTTACATAAGATCTTATTTGTACTCCAGTCCCCTAATTGCTTAACTGCGACGGGATAAAGCAGTCTGCCTGAGGTCTCGGCTGGGACATTGGCCACCAGTTTCCTCAAGGCGTCTTGGTAATTGTTGGTACTGAGCGAGTCTCTCTTTCCCCACGTCTTATCCATCTGCTTGGTACATGTTACTGTTCTCTAACTTTATATTTTTGTTTGTTACCCGTTGGTAATTGATGGAACAGTGATATATAAGTCGGCTATTTAT
Organism: Biomphalaria pfeifferi; assembly: GCA_030265305.1. Taxonomy (NCBI): domain Eukaryota; kingdom Metazoa; phylum Mollusca; class Gastropoda; family Planorbidae; genus Biomphalaria; species Biomphalaria pfeifferi. Next base: position 2,232,763 of record JASAOG010000074.1, read on the forward strand.
TTTAATTATAAGCATTCAATGTTAACAATGATGTGTTTAGTATTCATAATACCAATGACTGATAAGCTTGACCAAAGTTAAGAGATGTTCTGATTATGAATGTACTTAATGTATATTTTTTAAAAAGGTTAACTTAAAAGTTATTTCTCTGACATGGCTGTGTTCATATTTTTTAAAACATATAATAAATGGCATTAAGGACAAATAATGTGATAGTGTATGAACATAAAAATAAAATAACAAAACAAAAGATTTGATTTTGAAAAGTAGAAAAATAATCTTGAGTTCTCGTTCTTGTAATGCAATACAATTTTTAAGTATTTAAGTCTTATTTCAGCAACTGTATTGCTTCCGATATGTATCTAGAAATTCTTTAATTACAAAGTGACTGGTTCTTCCGTATAGTACCGTCCATCTGTATTATAATGGAAAATAGTCATCTATGTTTAAAAGAGTATAACAAGAAATGCTACTAAAATTTCCCCCCAAAATTGTTGTAAAACATGTTAACCTTTTTTTGTAAGTTGTAATCGGCTGTATAGGAGGCGCGGTGGTTGAGGGTGCTATGTCCGTTATATTACGAAGACAAAGATTGGTTTTAAATTTCGGGATCCTTGGCCGCCTCTGAGTCTACCCTGCTCCTATAAGTACCTGACATTAGTTGGGGGAAAAGTAAAGGCAGTTGGTCTTTGTTCTGGCCACATGACATCCCCGTTAAATTTCTCGCTCTATCTCCAGTGTTTATCTCTCACTCACATCTTATTCATAAATAATGAACTATTATTGCAAATTCGTTTTAATTTTAGATACAAACACTATCTTTTCACCGTATTGACTGACTTAGACCCTCCCCGCGTCGGCGAGAATAGGGCGGCAATCTGTCTCCACAAAGATCTGTCACTGGCAATGTCTGAAGCATCTTCCCCCCTTGGTGTCCACTGCTCTGGGGTCCTCCATGTAAGTAATACATTTTCGTTTGCGAAGCAGAAATAAAACGAAAAGATTTTTGCCCAGGGAAAAAAAAAGTAGGTCACATCAGATTTCTCAGAATCTAGAGAAACTCTGTGCTCTTGTTTAAAGTTAGACCGTGAATATAATGTGTTTCGATTCGTGGGCTAAAAGTCATTCTCTGGATTTTTCAAAAGTTCAAGTGCGTACCGACAAAATACAGGATGAAAAAATACAATTTTCCACGGAGGCAATAGTTATTGATTTAGTCATGTCTGTGACAAACAAAATCCACAAAAAACAACTTTTGATGAGCTAAAAATGTTTACACTTAACTTTGTTTACTTAATATATTTACAATTTTAAATTGCAAGATTTATTTTAGCCGTCTGAGTGGGGGGGGGGGGGAGAGGATTGAATACAAGTCTGCCAGAGAAGGGGGAGGGGGAGTCTAGTAAAATTTGAGCGAAGTAGACTGTTTGATGGTTTGATTAACCTTGATTAGCCAAGCCAGGATTTGAACCAGGTGCCTTGGATTTGTATGCTAAGCTCGCTATTTGCACTGATGAACAAAATACAATTAAAGCCATGTAAAGATGATGTGAGACAAGATGGTGGAGGGCAGATCGAATCGCCATGATGATAGAGAATGTATTACATCATTGAACTCAGTATCCTATCAAATCTGACTTTTAGGGGCACCTGACATTTGTTGGAGAAAAACAAAGGTGGTTGGGCGTTGTACTCGCCAGAGACTTCCACAGCAGATACATCGTCCATGGATGGCTGCCTGGTCGTGAGGTTTACGCGCTGGACTGTCGTTCAGATTTGTCGATGGTCCCGGGTTCAAACCCTGCCAGCTCCCATCCCCCGTCGTCCAGCGGGAGGTTTGGACTAGGAAGTAATTATCTTCAACTCTGGAGGAACATTTGAAACATGTAAAACATTTTTACTTTATAAACAATTAGCTCACTATATTAGAAAGTTCTGCACGTTTAATGGCGGGCTCCTCAATTCTTCTCTGTGAAAATAATAGAAATAAACAAAATCGCTATTTGTAATAATAATAATAATAATAATAATCAATTTGATCGGTAAGGATACTCCTCCTTATTATAAATATTCGCCACAAGAGGTTATCGAGTCTACTGAACATCTGCTGTACTGGGATAGGTCTATTCTGACCGACAAAACGATAGATTTCAATCGCCCGGATCTTCTGTTCATTGATAAAAAAGAAAAAAAAACGCTACCATTATCGACATCGCCGTACCACTGTCTCATAATTTAAGAAAAACTGAGAAAAACAAAGAAAATATGGGAACCTAGGCTTGGAGATTAAGCGTTTATGGAAAGCGTCTATATCAACCGAGGGGATAATAACAACTGACCTCACCACAAGATACCTTCAAGGCCCTTAACACTCTCAGGGACATCCTCGTTGCCTGTCAGAGGGCGTTACTGCTGCAGACCTGATACTTCACCAGAAAATTCCTCAGTGGAAACTGATAAAGGGACTACTATGAATTTGTTTTCTCTATAACAGAACTCGACCCTGGCAGCGCCAGAGAATGAATACTCGTTCGTTTCTAACATAATAATAATAATAATAATACACCCAGTTGTTATATCCACCGAGGGCAAAAATAACAAGACCTCGCAACTGACTTCGCTGCCTTAAGCATTCCTAAGACGATCCTTATTACCTGTCATAGGGCAGCACTGCTACAGACCTTCCACATCATCAGAATATTTCTCAGTGGACACAGTTCATTGAAATTCAATGAGTTTTGTTTTCCTTTAACGCAGCTCAGCGCTAGCAGTGCCAGAGATTGGCATTTAATTCACTTCCATAATCAAAATAATATGTTCAATGTTGTATTAAACTAGTCGAAAATACAACATAGTTCTTTAACATAACGACAGGTGAGAGGCAGGGGTGCATCTTATCTCTCTTCCTCTTTGCCATCGACAATATAATGAAGGTAGGAATGAATCAGACTGTCTTTGGTATTTCTTAGCGTGAACTGATTCGAATCTCGGACTTTCAGCTATATACAAGTTGCATAGATACTTGAGTTACAAAGACTGTTTGCATCAAAACTATTGAATTGGTGGCTAGCCCCTTGCATCAGGAGATTATTAAGCTTGTCAGCTTTTATCAAGTGATAACAGTTTTATTAAGTAGTATTTAGTATTATCAAAATCTCACATTCCATTAATGTAGATTCAGAAAGTACGAAAGAAAAAATTGAGTTTTCTATGCATAATGAGGTAATGGAAAGAAGGGTTAGTGAAGTATTTCAGTTGTGGACAGAATAATAAGCTTCAGCGTAGACGAATGAAATGTCACAATCAGTCAGTTCAGTGAGACTTTCATATTTGGTAACTGTAAGATGCTGCGTAATGGACTCAGTTAATAAGCTTCAATTTTGTTACACTTCATAACTATTGATGAAAAGTCACAAAAAATATGTAACCAACAGACAATGTGGCCATTTAGCTCAGTGTTTTATGGTACAATAAAAAAACAAACACATCGTGAATTTATTTAACACAAAGGGGGGACACCATGGCCCACCCTAGTGACACCACTGTCTGTGAATAATGCAGGATTACTTTCTATTGTTGGCATCAAACAAAATAATTAATAACCAGTAATTAATTGACTAGGTGTTTCATTTTTTATTAAATTCATGTCTTGTCCATGTCAATGAAAAATTGTGCAAAGTTTCAACTTGATCCGAGAATCGGTGTGTGAGAAATAACGTGTACACACTTTTTACCAGACAGACAGACAGAGTGAGTTGATAATAACCTTTGTAACAATTAGGGCTCATTGCCATATGTTAAAAAACAAGCGAAAGGAAGATAGAGAGAGTCAAGATGTTGTGTCACGTAAATCAAGAAACGGAAAGCGACCAGCGGGCAGTAGTGCGTCAGCGCACCAATAATGGGGCTGAGCGTCCCGACCGCAACCGTTTCGAAGTTAACAGTGGTCTTGACAACAGACTTGGGTCCACAGTTCACTGTTCAGTTAGCCAATATGATCAATATGGCATTACGCATCATGGGAGTAGCCGGATGGGGGAGGGGGGGATTGAGGCATTTTAGGACTGTTTTTTTAGTGACCCCCGAAAGGGGAAAAGACGCTATTAGTTTTGTCTGTCCGTCCCGTTTAGACCTCGGTAACTAGAAAAGATAGTGAAAATCCGACATCATAATATTTTAGACCATTCAAAGTTCTGATGCATCGGCTACTTTTTTTCTTTTCTGAAAGCAAAAAAATCTCATTTGTAAAAATCTTTTATGCAAGCACCACTTTTACAACTATTCACTATTAATAGTAACAAAAATAGGAGGCTCTATAGTAGGGAAGTAGGTCATTCACCATATTATTAACACATTTATGCAAATGGTTTTAGATTTTATGTCAATTTTTTTTAAGCATTTTTATTGCTAAGTTAAATAAATTCTGTCATACTAACTACTACATTTACAAATTTTTTATTTTTTTTTTTACTTTTTTTTAAAGAGAAAAAATCTATTTAGTATGCATATGAATTAGACATAATTTAAAACAACAATTAAAAAGTAGTTTTTCATATTATCGCGTGAACGGCAGTATGGTACCACTGCAAAACACTGAACTATCCTTTTGCCTTCATTGAGAAGTTGTGTCGACAGAATCTATAACAAGATGCCCGGAGGAAAAGCTGGAAAGGATTCTGGAAAAGCGAAAGCTAAGGCAGTGTCTCGTTCTGCGCTCGCAGGGCTTCAGTTTCCTGTCGGTGGTATCCATCGTCACTTGAAGACGCGAACCACCAGTCATGGACGAGAAGCTGCCACAGCTGCAGTGTACAGCGCTTCCATTCTGGAATATTTAACTGCTGAGGTGCTTGAGTTAGCTGGTAATGCCAGTAAAGATTTGAAAGTCAAACGTATCACTCCACGTCACTTGCAGCTTGCCATCAGAGGAGACGAGGAACTGGATTCTCTAATTAAAGCAACCATTGCCGGCGGTGGTGTCATCCCACACATTCACAAGTCACTGATTGGCAAGAAAGGCTCTCAGAAGGCAGCATAACCGCTCAGATGTTCCAGCTCATTTGATTTAGGTGTTGTTATTGTCTTGCAGTTAAATGATCATTCTGCCATTAAGTGTATGTAGATTTTTAAACACTTCGTCTGGACCATTTTATATATGAATCACTTGTGTGCCGTTGTGTTGTTTTAGATGGTGTATTTACTAACTGAACTTTCACCTCACGCCATCGTGTAATTAGCTTGTGTCATTCAGATCTATGTAAATGTTTATCTTTCATCCATGAATTCATTTTTTTTAAACTTTATTATTTTTTTTTATTTTACTTCATTTGTTTTGGAGTGCTGTAGCCCCATGTGTTACAGATATTATTCTATTTGATAGTAGATATTTGGATACTCTCCATTTTCTATCAATTCATTGTAGTCATTTAGCTGCAGCTGTCTCTAGTGAAGACAACAGTATTAGAGACGGTTTTGTATGTAGTACTCCATGTCCCTCCCCCAAATGCTGTAGATGTATATCATGTGACCTGTTATTTAAATTTCCATCCTAACATGCCAGTGGCTTGAGTGTCACAGATTCCATCAAGTTAATGTATTCTTAGATCTTCTTGTCATTTCACAATCATGTGACCAGTTTTTATTAATGGACTAGAATAAAGCTTCAAAAAAATATTTAAAAAAAGGAATTTAAAAAATAAAAATCTTTTTTATACGGAAACTTTTTTTTTGTGAGGATTTGAATAAGACATTGACCCTTTACAAAACAATTAGATCAATTAGATATTCATATTCATTATAAGACATCAGTTAGGCCAGGTTAACATCTAACATTTACAATCACTTTCACCTATCCTTTGGTCTGCTGGACCGCTGGGGCACCACATAAAAGATCTGCCAACCTTCTTTCTCCATTCTTCTCTGTCATTTGTCTTTGATAGAATTTCATTCTGATATTCTTTCTGAAAATATTGAAACCTGCCTTTTTACCTGCCTGGGTAGACCACTTCGGGGGCCGATTGTGAGTTTGTGTTCTGTATTTTTTACTTTACTTTTTTTTTTTTTTTGGTGTTTGATAATAAACCACATCACTTGCTGAGCTCAGCCAAGGTGGGTTTTGAGGTTATAATTCCCCTCTTCTATAATAAAAAAAAAATGACAGTCTCCAAATTCCTTGAACTTACGTTTATGAGTTTAAAACCCTGTCCAAAATATTTTTATATACATCCCCCCCCCCTTTTCAATATAAGAACGAGGAAGAAGAAAGACTATAAGACTAAATTATACAGTGGTCGTAGCCAATAGGGATTTGGTGTTTAAAACATCTCTCTGTTTTTTAGTTTAACCCCCCCCCCCCCCCACACACACACAGACAGATGGTTTTGTCGATAAAACTTTCCTTTTCGATATAAAATCTTAAGAAAACTAGTCACCAAATTCCAACAGCGTACCCAAGAGGGGTTACAAATTTCTACCAGTGGATGACCTCCATTAATAAAATGCATTGAATAGCAGATTTGGTTTTCGAACCCAAATTTTTTAAAAGCAGGATAATGCTTTGCAGATACCTCAGAACATGTGGTTTTTTTTTTCTCGTTTAAATACACGGGAAATAGTGATTGGGAAAGGAGTTCATAGCGCTCCCCCAGTCCCCCTGGCTGGTAAGGGTCGGAATGTCTACAGTTTTTCCACAAACTTAAGAAAGAACCTATTGTAGGGTACAATAAACGTCAGAATGTAATAAAGATTTAATTACGTACCCTGCCTCCAAACAAAAAAAAATCCTGGCTACGCCCATGTTACGCAAACCTTTTAAAAGTTTCCTTCTTGGACTAACAAAAGAAAGTGTAGTCTTATTGATAAGAAAGTGTACACATCAGTGGTGTGTTCTGTGTTGGTTAACCAGATCTAAATACACATGAAGAGTGTTGTCAGGCTAAGACCCCCACAATGTATTTTGTATATTCGTCCCGATAATATGATAGTAACTTGTATTGCGTACTGCCTTATGCAGCTATACTCTTAATAAAACAAATTTTCAGTTCGGATTATTTAAAAAATAGGCCAACTCGTAAAAGAAAAACAAAATATAAAATAAATAATCACTTCGATATATGCTCCCATTTTGTTTAAATATTAAACAAAAATAATTAAATACCACAAATTGATTAACTAATTGGTTTATTTCTTTTTTAGTGATTCAAGTTTTGTTAGGAGCAATCAATAATTGTGTAAAGTTTCAACTTGATCCCAGAATGATTGAGGGAGAAATAACTTGTTTACAAATCGTACCAGTCTGACAGATTTGATAGACGCTTTGAAACAACAACAACACTGGCATAAAGTAATTGTCTTCAAGTCAAATAGTCTTTAAATTGTAAAAAAAGAAAACATAATGTTCAGTTGATATTACATTTTAATACTTTTATATTTTTATCTAGCTCTATGTAATAACTATTGGTGAAGTCATGAACAGTGAAATTTTTACAATAGAATCGAATTGCTCTTGTAGAATACAAAAACTTTAGGTGATTAGCTTACTGTATTATGTTTCAACAAACTGCCGATAGTTTTTACTGGGATTTTTTTTTGGTATGAAGGGGAGCCGCTAAGTGAACCGCACCGGGTGACACACCGACTACCTAATGAAGTCATTGATATCAGCTGTAGGAAGGACAAATAATTATTTTTTTTTATTAAGCTTATATCAAATCACTCTGTCTATTAAAAATTGGGACACGTTATTTCTCCAAACAACCAACCTTGTGTCGATCAATGTCGAGCTAAAAATAGACATTTGCCATTCAATATTTAAAGCTTATGTCATGGTAAAGCCGTGCTGTTCTTAGAATATGTTGGCATTTTACCAACTAGTGTTTTCAATACCTATTATGTATATAAAACCTTGCCTTTTATAAGTTTTAGTTTGTATTTTAATAATGTTAATCTTTTTTTTTGTTATATCGAAAATGGCAAGTGGTCAAATTGAAAGTTTATATAGAGTGATAAATCTGCCACAAGCCCATATATATAAGTGATATAAAGTGATTTATAAATTATCTAGATAGGTAAGGTATAAATTCGTCTTTTAACAAAGCTTATACCAATTCACACTGTCTGTCTGTTTCATTACGAATAGGTTTGAACACGTCATTTCTCCCACACACATTATTTGATTAAGTTTAAACTTTGCACAAGTATTCAATGACATAGACAAGACATGAATCTATAAAAAAAAATTTCAACAATTAATGAATAAGTTATATTGTTTGATACCAACAAAAGAAATTAATCCTTCAGTATTACAGATACGGCTAAATATGAAGGGTTTTGTCCCCTTAAATAATTGAACACGTTTTTCTCCCATGCCCATTCTCGGATCAAAATGAAACTTTAAAAAAAATTTCGTTGTACCTAAGAAAACATGAATCAATTTCAAAAGTAAACCATTTATTAATTCATTATTTTGTTTGATATCGAATAAGTGCAATATCATCTACATTATCGAGAGATCTAGTTGAAAGTGCGAAGATAAGCTTTGTTTGTTTTTTTATGATTTTAACAATATTTTTCTTGTAAATTACTACCAACGACCTATTTACTTTGTGTGTAGCAGTCTTTCTGTTCGCCACTTAGTTGGGCAAACTCATAGGAGCAATAAAAAAAATTTAGAGAAAATCTCAAGTTTTCGCCATGATTCAAACGTTGCCCATTGATTTTTAATCCGAATACCTGTGCCCAGTGCCGGTCTTAGGCCACTGCAACCTGTGCGGTCGCAGTGGGCCCCGCGCTTTTATAGGCCCCGCGCTAATTTTATATGTAATTATTAAATGCAAAATATATACGAAAAATTCGTAGAAATAACCTGCACTTATTAAAATTTCCTGAAAACTCATAAAAATCTCATGGAAAATTACCATTTGTGTGTGTCATTCATTTATGGGAAACGCCATTCCTACGCACGATAAAAAAAAGGCATTGTCAGCTTTCGTGTAATAAAATGTAATAATCGGACGAATTTTCACCTTAACCGGAAGTTCCAATACGTATTTTACTTTTAATGTCACTGGCATATAAATATGCCATAGGTTGCAAGATTGGTAAAGTAAAATTAACTTGATCGCAATTTCTTACTTAGAAAAGAATGAATAAAATGCAAAGCCGAATTTATTTTCTAATACAAAATCTTAATTTTCACTTATTATCCTTATTCCCACCCAGACTAGGCCCCGCGCAATCAGTTTTGCATAGGACCCCGAAATCGCTTGGACCGGCCCTGCCTGTGCCTATCTAACTTCCATTGTAAAACCTTCAAAATCCATAAATATAAGCTTAAGTTTAAAAACGCTAAACTGATGTTAAACTTAATCCCAAAAGAAATGCAGTAAAGACAATCCAGTAAAATTTTTGTCTAGCTGTGTGAAGTACTGGAAAAATATTTCCCTGTTTCAATGTAATTTGCCATGTAATCTCACCTGTATAGTCGTTTAGCCGATTCTATATCATCTAGATCACAAATCAGGCAGTAGCCTTATAATCATTTACACAGTTCTAGATGATTTTATTTATTAGTCATCATTTAAAAATTTCCTTCATCTTTAGTGCCATTTGTATCCATGAAAATCTATTTGGAAAAGATAAGATGTTAAGTATAACAAGTTACCAAAACTAACTTTCAAATCTCGCAACCAGTATAATTAAACTGTAAGATATAGTCAGGAAACTAAAACCCAAATAATATTGCATTGTTATTTTATGGTTTATTTGATTTAGAATAGAGATGGAGTTCAGTCAACTGCAAGAAATCTTTCACGAGATACAGACATTTATGTCTCAAGTAATGCAGATTAGAACTGAGCCAACTGAAACGTTACAGTCGCTTGGTTTACTTGAACACAATTACGAAGCTTTGAAAAATATGCTAATGATCTCGGATTATAAGAAGGAGCTTGAAAGAGCGGAACTTAATGACCTTACAAATTTAACTTCTGATCTGGATAAGCTCGAAGTGAATTTCGATGTGACATATTTGATGATTTGCGCCATGTTCGGCTATGAGGAAAAGGGAAAAGAGCTTCTTCTAAGAGGAGCGAGTGTGAACCAACAAAATCGACAAGGTCTGACTGCGCTGATGTTTGCCTCCATGTTTCAGTTCGATGAGTTTGTTCGGATGTTGTTAGAGAATGGAGCAGATGTCAACCTTAAAGATAATCGACAGATGGACGCGCTGATGTGGGCTGTTCTACAAGGACATGATGACATTACTCAGATACTGTTAGACCATGGTGCTGACGTACTTAGTAAAACTCCCAGTAGATTGGACGCTCTACATATTTCTGTTGAGAAAGGTTTTACTAGTATCGTTGAAATGCTTCTGGAAAGAAATGTATGTGTTTCATCCAAGTCATTAGATGGTTGGACTCCTCTTATGAGAAGTGCTCGCTTGCAAGATTCCAAGATTGCCAAACTACTTTTACAGAGGAATCTCAATGTCAATGAAACAACATTTCAAGGAATTACTGCATTGCATATAAGTGTAATGTATCAAAATTTGAAATGCATACGCCGCCTTCTTAAGCGAGGGGCTAACATTAACTGTAAGGACATAATGGGACTGACACCTTTAATGTATGCTGCAGGTTTTGACAACGTGCAAGTGATTCGCACACTCTTTGAAAATGGAGCAACTAAATCTATAAATGATGTTAATAACATAAACCAAAGTGCACTGTTTCGAGCTGTGATCGGAAATGTAGAGAATATAGTTCATCTTTTAATAAGTGCAGGGGCCACGACTAATATATTTGACATAAATGACTTTTCTCCAATTATCTATGCAAGTTATAATCAGCGCCCAAGCATTGTGGAGCAGTTATTAAAACACAAAGATAATGCATGGCACAAAAGTAATGAGTTTGAAACCTGTCTACGTTTGGCCGTCAGCAAAAATGACGTAGGAACCACAAAATGTTTGCTGAACGTTCAAAATGTAGAACAAATTCTGTCAGACCGCAAAAAATTGCACACTACAATTCTCTCTGTTGCTGTGATGAATGGGAATAAAGACATGGCTAAACTTTTGCTGGGCGCCGGTGCAGATGTCAACGCTGTAAATGGTCTACTACAATCTGTGTTATTTACCAGTATCGCCCAGAAAGACGTTGATATGGCTACTCTATTGGTTCAAAAATATGGTGCCGATGTTAATTTGAAAGACTTCAGAGGTGATACGCCTCTTATTTTAGCAGCATCTTCAAATAACAAACCAATGGTTGACTTACTGCTGAGAAAAAAAGCTTCTAGGCACGAGTTTAATATGCAAGGTGTATCTGCTTTAATGGAAGCAGCCTCATTCGGAAATTATGACATTATCAGAGCTCTTCATGTAAAGAGCTATGACCTAGAGTTTTCAGACAATAATGGCTGGACACCATTAATGTTCGCTTCTTTTTCTGGAGACTGCTTAACAGTTGAATTTCTGTTAGAAAAAGGAGCTAACATCGATGCTTTTTCCAACCTGGGTGCAACTTCATTGATTATCGCTTCAGATCATGGTAAAGAAAGGGTAGTGTCTTTATTACTTAGGCGTGGTGCAAATGTAAATGCGAAAAGTATACATGGAATGACAGCATTGTGTTACTCTGCAAGGAAGGGGCACACACGTATTTCAGAACTACTCATTGAAAGTGGCGCAGATGTGAATCATGAAGATTACTTGAAAAAGACAGCTTTAATGTATGCAGTTCTGTTGAAAGATCTAGAGAGTGTAAAATTACTTATAAAACACCATGCAAATTACCGCCAGAATGATACCAACGGCGCCACTCCTTTAATGGTGGCCTCTTCCTCGGGTTTTACAGAATGTGTCAAAATCCTTTTAGATTTAAAAGTACCTATGGATGAGACCAACGTCGATGGTAATACTGCTTTACATTTTTGCACTTCATTTAGGCATATAGAATCTTTGTCGATGCTATTACAGAATAAAGCCAACCCCAGCATAACTAATGCCAATGGGGATACTCCACTAATGCTTGCATCTGCGAAAGGATATGAAGAAATAGTGAATGCATTGCTAAGTTGTTCAGGTTTTAAAATAAATCAATGCAATTCAAATGACGGCAGATCTTCCCTAATGATAGCTTCGCAATTTAACCAGGTATCAATAGTACAGCTTTTATTAAAAGCCGGAGCTAATGTTAACGCTAAGTCAAAGTTAGGGGATACAGCTCTTCATCTTAGTATAGCCAATGGTTGTATAGAAGTAATAAAGATTCTCCATACTTATCAAGGAATCGATTTGAGTGCAGAGAACGATGCCGGATTTACGCCGCTATTTCTGTGCATCGCGCGCCAGCGGTACGAGATTCTCAAAATGCTTTGTGATTCTGGCATCGATGCCAAGAAAAACAATAAAAATGGGGACAACGCCATAACGTTCAGCATCAAGCATCATTCACTAGAGGCTTTACAAATCATTTTACAAAAATGTCAACTTTTTTCGAAGGAAAAGGACGACTACATTGCCCTAGCAAGACGTCTTGGTGCTGGTCATATTGTAAGCATTCTTCAGCAATATGAACCAACAGAAAACACTGCAGGTAAGTTATGCTAGGGAAAAAAATGAATCTCTCATTTTTCAATTATTTTTTAAAACCTAACTATGACTATTTTGTAAGTTAAGTTTATTTATAGTTAGATGTAAAAAAAAAAAAACTTAGTGAGAATTTTCCCCATCTTGTTTTATCTGCTTGGAGCAGAGAGAAGCAGTTGAATCCAGGTCAACTAAATGTCACAATCATTGAACTAATTTCCGTAAAATTCTATTTCTGAGGGGTTGATGTCAGCACGACTCCTAGTTTTCAACTCTGTTCCTTCAGCATTTAAACGACGCAATAATAAGTACGGAGAGACACTCCCGTCGACATGTATTGCAGGTCAAGGTGGCTTTCGCTTTGGTGGTAGAGGACCTGGCCATTTTCCGTGTGGCACGCTTTACTTCAAGAATCGAGGCCCACATTTTCTCGCTTTCTATTGCTTTCTTGGTCATCGTCTCTCTCCAACTAGTGCGTTCTAAGGCTATGTCTTCCCTATGGTCAGTATCAATTTTCACTGATTTAAAATCCCTTTTTATCACATCAACGCAACGGAGGTGGGGGCGACCAGTTTTTCTTGAGCCAGACACAAGTTGCCCGTACAGAATGATTTTTGGGATGCGTTTGTCCTCCATCCGGCGAACATGTCCGAGACAGCGTAGGCGGCGTTGCCTGAGGACCGTAAAAATGCTAGGAAGGCCCGTTCTCTCGAGGATCTCAGTATTACACACTCTTTCTTTCCATGTTATTTTTAAGATCCTTCGAAGGCAGCGCAAGTGCAATGAATTTAGTTGTCTCTCTTGTTTTGTGTAGGTTATCCACGACTCACTGCCGTACAGTGGCGTGCTAAGAACGCATGCCTTGTAGAACTCCATTTTGGCCGCTGTGGTGAGCTTCTGGTTTTTCCAAACTCTTGGTCGGAGTCTAGCGAAGGTTGATGCGACCTTCCATGTGCGTTTTTTAAAATCTCCTCTGCTAGTGACAGGTCACCTTAAATTGTAGACCCAAAGTAGCAGAATTCATTTAATAATAATAATAATAATAATAATAATAAAATCATATAGACAATACACTTTCGAAAAATATACATTCAAATTTTATTAAAGTCTATAGCAAGATATTTCAAATGGAGTAAACAAAAAAAAAAGTTATTTTGTTATATGAACTACTTTTCTATATTAACTGTCCAGCTCTCTTCGATTAGGATTATTATTAGGATTAACGGCTATTCTTAGTTTAGAGATTTTTACCCCTAGTCCTGTCTTAAGCTACGTCCACGAATCTGACTAATAGGTTACTGGGTTCGGTCATACCATCATTCGCAGTACGGTGATCCTTGATCACGGCTTATTCGCTATTTAACATAGCATGAGACCACATTTCACGAGGGATATCTTCATATTACTATTATGTGGCCGCCACAGTCCGCGGCTTGTTTGGCCACCGGGTCTCGGCATTGCATTGCTTTCTAGGTCTTGCCCATTTTCCCGCTTTGTCATGAATCACCAATTTTACCGGTGGTACCCATATGACTCTCGAGGTAACCATAAGGACCCGTTTCGCTACCGGATCTTTGCCTATTTTGGTTTCCCCCCGAGGTGCCACGTCGACGCTTAAAGGAACTTGATTAGTCACTTTATACATGAGACCTGATTTTTGTGACTTCGTAAATTTGACCTAGATTTAGGTTAAGTCTGAGGCATGCTGCTAGACCATCCCTCTCCCCATTTTTCTTGTTGATAACTAACTCCCTCACTTTTTCACTCAAGCATAGTCTAGCTGTCCACATGAAATTCCTTAAGTTCACATCCTCTCTCCTTGAATCGCTGGGTCGTCTGAATTTTAAAAAGTAAAAGTAAAGTTGTGTGTCCAGCACAACGACCTACCACCTTTACATTCCCCAACTAAAGTCAAGTACCCATTAGAGTTAGGTGAACTGAGGGGCGCCCTAAAAATCCCGAAATTCAAAATCCCAGTCTTCACCGAGATTCGAACTCAGGATTCCAATTTCGGAAGCCGAGCGCTTAACCACTCAGCCACCGCGCACCCCGTCTGAATTTTTTTTTTTTTTTTTTTTGTGAAAAAACAACAACTAGATTTAAAAGATCTCTAAATACAATGATACAATTTATGGTAATGTCAAATTAAGGCCTACTCACCAGTATCACATGTAAAATACTAAACCGATAAACGTAATGTCTTTACATCATACCAATATGATGTCAGTTACTTTTCTTGCTTGGCTCATTAGGGGTTATCCAAGAACAATTAATTAATACTATATAACTCCACTCCAACTCCAGCTATTCATGAAAATAATAATAACTTTAATATCCAATAAATCACACAACACTTTCAGGAAATATAAACTACACAAACGCCAGTCCAGGAAACAACTGTCCAACCTTCCTGGACTGGGAACAAGGCCCCACTAACTATGGAACTCTCTCACATTAAAAAAAGAATTAAAACATTCAGTTCATAACACGTGCAGACTGTTCACATTCATAACCTGGGCCTGGGAGTACATAAACAAAGGGATATAACTATCATACCAAAATATCAGCAAACTAACATATTCACTCTCGCCATACCTTCCCCGACAAATGGCTTGGAGATTTTGGTCATATGAAACTCAAGTAATAAGTATAATGGCTGAGTCAATAATAAGAAAATAGATTTCATGTCCTTCTCTAAGGCATTTGATAAATCTCACCATCATAGTTTGATAAAAAAATAAAGGAATAGTCAAGATGTGATTTAATTTTGATGGTCAAAAGTAATTAGGTTTCAAAGATTCATTTGCGTTGTAAAAAAATGTTCTTTCTTTTAATGTTTTACATGTTTCGGATGTTGTTCTAAGTTGAAAATAATTAACTTCTCGCTGGACGACGGAGGATGGCAGAGAGCAGTGTATGAACCCTGCCTGGTCGTGATGTTTGCGTGCTAAACTGTCGTTCGGATTTATTGATGGTCCCTGGTTCAAACCCTGCCCGTTCCCATCCCCTGTCGTCCTGCGGGAGGTTTGGACTAGGAAGCACACTATCTTCAACTCTGAAGGAACATCAGAAACATGTAAAACAAACAAACAACAACCCGGGACTGTCGAGATAATCAATTCGGAACGCTTACCGCACGACCACGCATTGCTCTTAACTTAATAACAAACTTGTTACAAACAAATAGCTTGACGATTTTAATCTTTCAGCATTGATTTGTAGGAATGTAAATCAACATAAACTAAACTTCTGATTTAGCACTCTTAAGCAGTGGCGTAGCTAGAGTATATGATGCCTGGTGCGGTACCCCATCATGATGCCCCCCCCCCCCCCCCAAAAAAAAAACCAACTAACTAATTAATAACATTTGCAAAACCTTACTTTTTTGATCAAAATAATATGTATTCATTACTTAAAAATATTGCTAATTCACTTTTACATAAACATACTACAAATGAATTTTACACGCTTTCTTGCTGGCAAAAGTATCAATAATTTTATCGAAGTAGATTTTTTCCACCAGCTCGTGTTCAAAGGACAAAACGGCCAAATTAGTGAGTCGTAAATCTGTCATCGTTGATCGCAAGTAATTCTTGATCAGTTTAAGTTTGTAAAAACTTCTCTCGCATGTAGCGAGGCTTACCGCAATAGTCAAAAATATGCGAATCATGATGACGATATTCGGGACTGAATCATCTAGCTGATATTTCAGAAATTTAAGAGCTCAACAGGTCCTTGTTTTGGAAGTTCGAAGGCTTCTGATGAAACTGTGACAAACCGTTGAAGCCTCTTTCGCTCCATAAATTCGTTTTTATCAATGTTGCTAGGAGTACTATCGAGATTGATTTCGACCTCACGATTTAATATCTGGGAAGGCGGCTAAAATTCATATCTATCTGCTACATCATGGGTTGCTAGAATCGGGTGATTATTTCTTGAACAATCATGTCTAAGGTTAAATAAATTTCTCTTCGTAGCTCTTCTTTGTGTGTAAGTACAGAGTAGTCACTTTTCTCACCAGGCATCTTTTTCTTATGGCCAATACGTTTTTGAGGTTCTGTACTGATTCTCAGATCTGAACACACGCTTTCGGCAAAGGTAATGCTGGCTTCAGCGATGTCCTCACGATTACCACTTAAAAATGTCTCTAATGTTTTTAGTTTGAGTGAGCAGTCTCGAATAGAAAATCCTTATTTTTGAAGGTAGACTTGTGCATCATTAATTTCAGTTAATACAGGAGCCCAAAATCCAAGATAGGTGAGAAAATTTAAAGACTGAATAGCAACCAATAATCCACCTGCTTCAGATTTAGTCGATGAGTTTTCATCTTTGCTAGTTAATGTCTCCAGAGTTTCTAAAATTTAAGAAAATTTATCCCTAACCATCTTGACGGCTTCTCCTCTGGCGCTCCAGCGGGTCTCGACTAAATGTTTAAGGCTAGTTCCGGTTATTCCCAGCGGTGTGTTGAAGTTAAGAAAAAGGAGTGTGAACGGTCCAGTGTACCAAAAAATGTTACCGAATTGACTTCAGCTTCAGCAGCTCGAATTTCTGCTAAATTAAGAGAAAGGTTTGAGCAGGTATTGAATAGTGACTTTTAGAATACATTTTTGGACACCGTAGTTTTGACCTTTCATGACCGCAGCATTATCATAGCCTTGACCCCTGCAGTCCATTATGTCTAAGCCATCCGAACGCAGTTTCTCTAGAATCATCTCAGCGATTCCAGCAGCATGCTTGTCCTTTGTGTCGATGAAGTCAACAAAAGACTCACGAACCTGCACCCCGACATTATCCATGAAAATGCACCGTAAAATTTGGGAAGTTTGATCCAGCTTTGAGATGTCAGGTGTACTGACAAAAATAATTGAGAAATATTTGGCTTGTTTTACTTGCTGTATGATTTGTTTTTTAGCGTGATCCCACTATATTGTAATAAATTCATTTTGTACTTGTGGAGACATGTATGTATTCGGTCTGAAACAAAGCTTAGTTCGAAGCACATGCTCCCTTAAGAGTGGATCGTACTTTGATAGTAATTTTACTAACTCTCCAGGTTTTCGTCTCTTGTATAATCAAATCTTGGGCCTTGTTGTCAATATTGTTCCCTACTCTCAGGCGAACTTCAAGTTCCCTCCAAGCAAGCGATGACTGAATGTGAGCTCTGCTGGTCTCATGTTTTTCTGTTTTCGGGGATAACCTCCACCACTCATTGAATCCATGTTTGGATTTAAATGAAGATTTGGTACTTGATCTTGTTGAGAAGAGTATGCAGAGGAAGCAAAAAAAGGATTCTATTTTTTTTGGCGAATAACAAATCTACTTTCTAAGAACTTTCTCGCCGTTTGACATTTGCCGTAAAAAAAACAAGCCTTTGAAAGCTTTCTAGCCTTTTCTTTTGATGATTCTTGATGTCTATACGCCTATAGTGGGTGGACTCTGGCAATGATGTGACTTAAAATTGTCTCGATGCTTCTTTAGACTTAAGAAATTTAAGAAACGCAGCTCACTGCGGTCAAAGAAACTGCTTTATGCGGATGACATTGTCCTCTGGTCAACCGGGAAGAAAGCCAACCAAATACAGGCGGCATTACAAGCAGACATTCAAACCATCTCCTCGTATTGTGACAAATGACAGATTCAGATAAACGTTGCCAAAACGACCTGGTCCCTGTTCAGCCTAGGGATCGACATTCTTAAGGCTCCGTTCGAACTTAAACTCGGTGGGCTGCTACTCCAACGTAAAAACACGCCAAAATATCTAGAGGTAACCCTGGATAGAAAGTAGTCAATGTTCCAGCACGTCCAGGAAGTTGAAAGAAAAGCCTCGGAGAAGTTAGCGTTACTAAGAAAGCTGGCCAGCACAAAGTGGGGTGACAATGCTTACAAGCTACGCACATTGCAGTTAGGGGCAATCAGATCACAAATTGAGTACAGCTATACAGTTCAAGTATATGCTAGTAAAACTGCCCTCGAATCACTCGACCGAGTACAATCACAGGCACTAAGATTCATTTGTGATACCTTTCGGTCAAGCCCAACAAACTCTGCTGAAATCTTAACAAACGTGGCCCCTTTACCTTTAAGGACGGAGAGGGCGGTACTTACGGGCGACTCTAGGCTACCCACCACAATCTTAGTGCAACAATGGAGAGAGAGGAACCGCATAAAAATGCGATCGTTCCTCCACATTGCGGTCAATTTGTCAAAATCAGCTGGGCTCTCCACTGACAGAATTCCTATTAGAAGAATTAGTACTTGCCCTCCTTGGAGGAGATGCCGGCCCCACAAATAAACATGTCCCTTATAGGGCAAGAGAAAGCCACCAAGAGGCGATTAACACCTGCCATACTCCAAAACTTGGCATCAGATACACTAAAGTCCTACCCATCAGATGCCATTTTCTGTTATACCGATAAGTCGGTAATGAGGGACCCCGATAGATCTGTTGTGGGCCCTTATAGTCTACCCAGACCGGACAGAACTAGAAATGCCGATTTCTCCGTCTGAGCTTAAAAGGATTTTGAGGAGCCAGCCAGACTAGTCAGTCTTGAGCACTGTTTATCATTTTGTTTACGTTATAGTATTACAATTAACTAGTTAGTTTAAAAAGCCTCGTAGAAAACAAAGGTTAGCTTATTTAAAAATATTGACATTACAATAGAATTATTTCCAAAATTAAACTATAAAGAATCATAATGAAATGAATAAACTAAGACAATTGTTTAGAGCTAGAGTTTAGTAATATATTTGTAAACTCTATATCTAGATTAAACCAATGGACTAAACAATGAAGTAAAAAAAAGGTTAGCTTATCTTCTTCTTCTTCTTTATATTACAGAGCATTGATCAGTGTAGTAACAACATGTACCGTGTGTCCGAAATAAATCTAGTAAATTAGATACAAACTGTTCTATAGCTTACATTGTATGGAAGAAATAGTCAAGGAGATGAATCAAAATAGCGCCATGACTAGTTTATAAATCGTTAGTTCATGTTTAAAATACAGTAGTTTATGTTTGTTCGTGTCCATACAATTAGTCGTTTTTACTGAAAAGCTCAGGGAAATAGGAAATTAATACACACTGGGGGAATTTTGGTGCCCCTCTCCACTTGGTGCCCTGTGCGGCCCGCACCACCCGCACATTGGTAGCTACGCTACTGCTCTTAAGATATATATATATATATATATCTCCTAGATCTAGGATCTAAATTTTGAATAATTTGGAAGTACTTTAGTTAAGATTTAAGTAAAATAAAAAAAACCTAGCTAATCTATCAATAGACTGAATGCAGCATTAAATTTAAAAATAGTAGATTAGTTATAGTGTATTATAAAATTGCAATATAGATCTAGACATATGGATGTCAAAATCCACACTTTAAGTCTCGATTTAGATCTAGAAATTGATTGATTCTAGATCTTGATCTAGTCTATATAATTCTTAACTAGACCTAAAATTCTAGATCTAGAATCTACAATGATTTTAATTAGAATATAAATCTAGATTTATTGTAAAATTTTTTTTTTTATAGATTTAGTGTTAAAAATCTAGATTTAGTGTAAAACAAAAATCTAAATCTAGTGGAAAAAATCTAGAGTAGAAAAAATTCTTAAGCCTACGTCACACGGCCTAAAATGTGGTTTTATCTATACGAGAACGTAGGCGAGCTTTAAAAACATTAGTTCTTATTAACATTTCATTTAAAGAATTCATTCTATGTGACGTAAAGGGAAAAAAAATACATGCCGTAGCACGGCCTATTATATAGTGAGACTAAAAATGTCTTTAATAACACGAGAGAGAGAGAGAGCAAACGAGGGTACATACATATGGAGGAAACTGAGTTCGTATAGTATTTCATTTAAAGGTGTGTGACCTATATAAATATATCAGGATAAATTTTTGTGCATTTTGTATGTCAGTTTGTCTGTCCGTCATGTTTATATAAAAAAAAAGAAAGATGCTATTGAAATCTGGTTAACCTTTAATTTTCTTTCCAAAACATAGAAATAGTTTTAAGCATCTATTATAAATTGTTCTGGAGTTAGTTTTCTTTTCTTCTGAACTAACGTTTGTAATTTATAAGATAAGAAAATACGTTTATTATTTCACGAGGTAAATTCAATTCCTAATATTTTAATCAAAGCAGAGAACATTCATAGCTCACAATGTTTACATCTACCAACCAACAACCAGGCTCTACCAGATGACGTATCTACCACCAATACTAGTGTTAGTTTTGCTGAAGACCAAAGGTGTATGTCTGGATCAACAGAAAACCAGACAACTAGCTCAGATCCACCATGTCCAGCACTAGACAAATCATTTAAGTAAGCTTTGAACTAGCAGAAAAAATATTGAAATAATGTTCGTTTGACTTCACATAATACTTATACTAACATTGGAGATTTTCATAGATGGCGAACAAATTCTAAATATCCAACGTTTGGTGTATCCGGTGTACAAAATATAGAAAGTGTTGATAGCCTGTGTTTTTTTTTTAAATATATGTATGCTCTTTTTAGTACTTGAGAATCACATTGTCTAACCTCTCCCGGTAGTAGTACAAAGTAATTTCAATATGAAGGAAACATTAAAAGACTTTCACTCTACGACTTAAAACTTGTTTCAAAACAAATGGGCAAGATCAACTCCCACGCATTGAGATAGTGTTAAAAATATATCTCATTTCTTTTTTTTTATGTTCTTGGTAACAAGGCAGTTCAATTTAGTGTCCTTGGCATTGTTCAGCTCATTGTGAAAATCTCCCATATCATTACTAGAGAATACAATGAATACATTATGGTTTAAATTAAGGTACTTTTGACATATAACTTTAGTGAGATAATAACATATGGATTTATAATATAACAACAAACTGTATTAACACAGCTCTATTTTTTTTGTTCCGTTAAATCTATGATTAGAGTTACAAATTCTATGCCTATGTTTACCTACGTCTTTAGCCTACATGAATACTGCGCTGGCTCGGCGTAACATAATGTGAGCAGGTCAGGCAGGCGCGAGTGGGAGACATATTCTCTGCTCAACATTAAATTACTAACAGTAGGCAGATGTTAGCGCTACTGGGTGGGTTTCATCTGTGACACCTCAGTCTACGACCAAGGGGCTTGAGTCACCTATGTAACCAGATATACTAACCTAAACTAAAAAAAAAAATGAAAGCACCAAAGAAACTTTACTTTAGGATAAATAAACTAAACGTAACTTTATTTACATACAAAATAAATCAATAATAAAAATATATACACTACAATGAAAACAACTAATACTAACTAAAACCCTCTGAATCTACGCCACTAAAAACTACCAAACCAACTATCTAACACAAACTGATCAAAACAACTATCTAACTAAAGAGAACTAAATCACTACAAGACAACTACTATACTAGACCTAGATCTACACAAACACACTACAATAAACTAGTCTAGATCTACAATATTTTTCTACTATAACCTACCCAACTAAAACTTAAACAAGAACATTGATTAATATGCATGACTAAATGCATGACGCGTAGGACGTAATCGTCTTCTTTTTTGAAGTAACGTCTGTATTATATAAGATAAGATAAGAAGATAAGATAACACATTAGTCTTAGTACCTTACTATTAGTATTCACTAAGAACAGAAACAGACTATAACTAAGCCACTAAGGCAACACTTCAGAAACAAAATAAATCTAGATCTACAGCAGAGTAATAGCAGCATGTATTTCAGCAGTAATATTCAGCAGTAACACAGCAGTAATAATAGCCTGCAATACATAAATGCAAAACTATAAAAAATACAAAATCATTGTAAAAACTTAAGTGAGGCAACTCAACGAGGCACATATATCTTTTATTTACACGACATCACAAGTTCACAATACATCATATTTTTTAGGCACAGTCATAGACATAAATAAATATAGACTGGCCGATTAAAGAGTTTTTATGAAACTAAAATTTGTGACTTGCAATTTTGTGTACTTTATTATACAGCAGTTATGAGCAGTATAAAAAGTTAAGTATTCATATCGATTTCAGCTACACACCTATATATATTGTAAATAAGGAGGCAGTGTAGTTTAGTTTAATCTCTAAGAATGAAGATCATGCAATTTTTCATAATTCGGAAAATCTGAATACAATAGATATACATGTTTTTAAGTTACATGAAGTGACTTCCTTCGGCCAGTCTATATTTTATATATGTCTATGGGCACAGTCTTTTCACTTCGGCTCTCAACTTGGGCGGAAATCGTTCTCCTCCTCTTTCTAATGTTGACATCCTTCTCAGTCTAGTTTATCACAGTGCGCACCTTCTAGCACTAGTCTGGATGGCGGTGCGCACGGCAGAGTTATAACAATATATATATTCTATTTGATCTAGAACACTAATAGCGGGACTAATGAACGCTGCCATCTTTAATACAGCATGTTGACAACTATTATGACAAATAGTCCAAGTAGAAAACAAAACTAAATTAAAATATATCTAGCATATTTACACACACAGTGTAACATAGATCTAGTAGAAGAAAATATAAAATATTTCTACACTTACAGGCAGTCCCAGGTACAGAAATATAACAATGATTAAATAAGTATTCGCCAGATCACTAAGATCATCAACTGTCACACAGACAATGATATACTTTACTGACCGCTGGTCAACTGTACACTCAACTTTTATACTATCCCGCACTAACCCATATAACAAAAAAGCGGAAGTACAAATATTAAATTTGGCACTAGCCTATAAAAATAGAATACACACAAATTGCTAAAATTACATATTGTAATAACTGAAGTGAGGCAACTCAACGAGACTAAGACGTTTATTTACACGGAGTCATGACAAACACAAATGGGCATCTGCCTTGAGCACAGCATCTCCATATTGGCTCTCTCCTTGGGCGGAAATCTTTTCTCTCCCATGTCAACATCCGACTTGTTTAGTCACAGATAGTGCGCACCTTCATTCTGCACTATCTTGGATGGAGGTGCGCATAGCAAAGTCATAACAATATAAAATAGCTCTGGGAGCGCAGGATCACAATAACATAATGTGAAATGTTTGGTATTACTGATCTAGATCTAGTGTACCTATCTTCAACTTATTTTGTTCTTCATCTAACACTGAAAGCTTGTCAGTACATGGGGTATTTGTGACAGTGTCTTATTCCCGATCGCCAGGATACATCAAAGTTGACAATGGGCCTATATAACATAGCATAACGTGCCAACGCCAAAAAGATTGTTAGCCTTAAATAATGTACCTCAAAATGAAAGACATGATTATTTCGGTATTTGAATGCAAAAATATCCTGCTAAGAGGATTCAAGGTAATTAGTGCAGATGCCGGGGTGTCCGATCTCTTCATCCCCCGTCACTCCATTCCCTGGTCAATTCACCCCCCTCCCCGGTATTTTAACCCACTGATCACCTGATCCGGAAGGGCTTCTCAAATATCAAAACAAGTCCTAGCTTATGATAACTGTATGCGAAAAAATTCAACATTTCGGATTGGTCACTGTAGGCTATCTGAGTGTCGGCAGCTGACGGTGACCACAAAAAATCCTCCCAGTCAGTCCTGTATCTCGGTTACCCCCCACTCGCTATCTAACTACAGCTCAAACACGCTCACATTTCAGAAAGATGAATTTTTATTCATAGACTGCAGTCATGGGTCTGCAAAATGTAAAATAAATAATTCGAAGGTTGAAGTCTACTATTTTTTTTTTATCGCCATCAAGCATAGTTTAAATTGAGTCTAGTGTATAAGTTTAGCATACCATTCTTTCCAGCTTAGAAATTGACAGTTCCAAGGACAAACCTTTGTGTTTTAACTTGAACGGGGATTGTCGAGGAGCGTAAGTGTTAAAATTTTTTTTTTCAAAAGCTAAAGTACATTTTCATCTGCTCACAGAGATAAAAACGCACACACACACACACACGCGCGAACACACACACACATATAATATATATATATATATATATATATATAGAGAGAGAGAGAGAGATCTATATATACATGTATATGTCTACATCATTAGATCTAGCGAGTTATCTTTTTTTCCACATCTTTTGTATTAATTTTTATTGTAGGCCTAATTTAGACCTCCACATATCTCGAAAGTAACTTTCTCTTTGTAAGTTCACTTCTTCCCTATGCTCTACTCCCTCATTTTCCCTAATAACATTTTGTGGTTTCCTTCTTTTAGATCGCTACCGTCAGCCTTAAGTCATAGTAAACAATTATAGTATTTCTTCGAAGTATGCAACAGTGTAAGTGAAAGTAACATTTTAGTAACACAATTATTCAAGATACAATTTACACATAGTATACATTTCGACTTCATTTCATTAAGAAAGATTTGCTAAAAACGAACTCATTTTTGTCAACACTTTTAACGTGAGTCAAAGTTAGGATATTTTAGTTTAAATTCTTTTTAGATTAGACTTATTTATTTCATTATTTTATCTAACACTTGGAGTAATTAAAGACCTATCTTTTTTTTTTTAGAACTCAGTACATAGAAGCCTAAAAAGTGAAGCTAATGAATCTAAATTTGAATTTAAACGATTTTAAACCGATAGGCTTACAACCTGCTTAAAAGGCATTAAATATTAATTTATTGGTTTTTAATGTGTATATATATATACATATTTGTTTTCTTTAAACAGAACTATCAATGCAAACATTTTCTATGACAGAACCAAGAACTGTATTGTCGGGAAACAGAACTCATTAACTGATCAGAAAACTGTAAAGGAGTAAAATAATCGATAAAAAAAGGAATGTCAGTCATACTTCAAAATAATTGCAAGAGACATGCAGATTACTTAAATAGCCTACTTATTCTATACTTTATGTCAATACATGTATAAATATATATGATGCTATTATTCCAAGAAATAATTAGAGGACCAATTAACTTTTTGACAATATGGATTAGAGTTATGCGACTAACCCTAACCCTAACACAGAAAAAGTATCGTATGTACACAAGATTTGCTAAGTTTCTTTACTTCTTGGCAATTAAGCAGCATTTTTTAAAAGTTGTATGAATAGCCCAAAAGAAGTTTCAAGATGTTTACATTGAACAATGTTCATTACAGTTGGATTTGAAAATGTAAATTTGCAGTTCATTATATAAGTTTCTTTCAACTTGCGGAGGTTTGAATAAGGAAAACAAGGTTTGGGGAGGGGGGTGGACAAAGAAAACGTTCTGAAGAAAACTATAAATTATGTAAATTTAGTATTGGAGAATTTCTAGATACAGTAAATAAACTAAATAAAGAAAAAGAAGTTAGTTATAATTTGAACATTAATTGCTAGGCAGGGGGTTTTCGTATCACGTCTCCGTTATAACAGCTAGTTAGTTGCACATTGATTTTTAAATATGTTGAAAGTCACAGAGTCCAATGCTTCCTCCATAATAAAATTATTTAGTTCTAAAAACGGAAGAACCTTAAAACTTTGTTTCTGCAGTGCTTTAAAGTGCAAGAAAATTATTATACACCTTTTAAAAACATAGCTTATCAATACTTCCTTTAAATTGTACACCGGATACACCAAATAGCTAGCTATTTATAGTTTTTCCCCGCCATGTATGAAAATCCACAGTGCGTAATAGTCGTCCTCATTGTATGCATAAAATGAACATTTTTTAGCGGTTCCCGGAAGGGGAATATTCGCTATTAGTTTTGTGTGGTCTGTCCATCAGTTCGTCAGTCCCAAATCTCAAAAAGATAGAAGATATAGAAAATCCAATATTTTATTTTAGATCTTTCAAAGTTGTGATACTTTTTTTTTTTTTAAAGGCGAAAAGTTTTAGGTTTAAACCTAATTAAGTAAGCACTATTCACTATTAATATTGATTATTAATAGTAAAAACACGGTAAGCTATATTAGTATGGGAGGTGATTTTCAGTATATTTTGAATACATTCATGCAAAATTTTGTTTGTGTGTGTAAACAAAAAATGTAAGAAAAAAATTATATAATTTTTAATTAAGTATTTTTATTATACAAGCTACCTTAAAACAATTTAAGTTTCAGTTAGGCCAGGTTCACATTGAACCATACCTTCAAAACAATCAGTTCGTTGAATACATATGCATATTAACAGTGTAATAACAATAACATAAATGAATCACCGTAATCGTGTGATATCAGGTTGTTAGAGTCTTAAATGAACTATCAATACAACAGTATCGCAACACTTTCGACATTAAAACGTGTTTTCTTTATCGAAGGAGATAGGGGGGGGGGGGGGGGGTTTAGCTTGTAGTTCATAGTTTCAGATATTTATGCTGAAAATATTGAAACCTGCATTTTTACCTACTTGAATGGACCACTTCGGGGGCCGATTGTGAGTCTGTTTCCAAACAACTTCTCTTTATAACGTTTCATAAGAAATGTTTATTCTGTAGGTATATACCTTTAACTTATTGTGCAAAGGATAAAGAAAAAAAGGGGGAGGGAGGGAAGGGAGGAAAGATACAATCTTTTGATTTGGCTGCGCGTTGTTTATTTTCTATGTCCAAGCATAAATAAGTTAATAAGTTCTAAAGACATCCACATATCACGGCAATAATCTTATTTTGACAATTACAGATGTTCCATCAAAAGAGAAGATAATTATATCCTACGAATACCCATTCGAGACCATTCGTTATCGATCCATTTGTTAAATTAGTCATGCATGTTAGAGACTTAAGCTCTGTTAATTCATTGGCTTTCCAGGCTGAGTCAGGCGAGACCAATCGTTATAGGAATCGTACAGACCCGTGACGTGACAACGAGCTATTGGTCTAAACTACCTACAGGTCGCGACGTTGCAGTTTAGTGTTCAGGCCTACTATGACGATTGGTCTTGATTCAGGCAACCCGTTCCATTCTCAAATGGCAGGGTAAAATAAGCAATTTTACACATTTACCATTGATATGGAATATGAAACGTTCTTTTATCTTTGTGTATTTCTTAGTCTGAGAAATTGTATTAGGATGTGTTTTTTTTTAATTTTTAGCGGCCCCCGAAAGGGGAATGACGCTATTAGTTGTGTGTGGTCTGTCCGTCCGTCCCATTTAGATCTCGTAAACTACAAAAGATTGGGAAAATCCGACATCATACTATTTTAGACCTTTCAAAGCTCTGGTGCAGCGGCTACTTTTTTCTTTTTTGAAAGCGAAAAATTTAATTTTTAAAATCGTGTATGCAAGCAGTTTTTTCATAAATATACACCATTTTTACTTTTTACAATGAATAATACCAGTAACAAACAAAGGAAGGTATTTAGTAAGTGAGATGACAATTTTTTATAGTTTTTTATGCAAATGATTTTCGATTATTTGTAAAAAAAAAAAATATACATTTTACAATTATATTGTGAAGTTAAGTAGTTCTGTCATACTAACTACTACATCTACAAACAATTTTTTTTACTTTTTTTTAAGAGAGAAAATCTATTTAGTATGCATATAAGTGGAACATAATTTAAAACAATAATTAATAAGTAGTTTTTCATATTATCACCAGATCTGCAGTACTGTGGGACAGTCATGGAACTCCTAAGTAAAGGAATTATATATATTTTTTTTTACGGAAATATTTTTTTTTCTTGAGGCTTCGAATAAGAGATTGACCCTTTACAAAACAATTAGATCAATTAGATAATCATTATAAGACATCAGTTAGGCCAGGTTCACCTATCCCTTGGTCTGCTGGACCGTTGGGGCACCACACAAGATCTGTCAACCTTCTTTCTATATTTTTATATGTCATTTGTCTTTGATAGAATTTCAATCTGATATTCTTTCTAAAAATATTGAAACCTGACTTTTTACCTGCCTGGATGGACCACTACGGGGGCCGATTTTGAGTTTGTGTTTCAACACAAACTGTCTTTGTAACCTTTTGTTTATTTGCATCGGTATTTGTAAATTTCGGTTTAGACAAGCATTTGATTAGTTGTTTTATTTTGATATGCAATAACACAAATTTTGTATTTTTTTAAAAAATTCTCCTTCTTATTATATAAACTTTTTACATTTGATTGTGTTGAAGGAAGAACCGCTAGTGAAAATAGCACTAAGCAAGAAAAGATTTAGTGAATTGTTGTTGACCTAACTTGACTGTAAACTAATGGCGAGCCTTTCACATTATCTCCACCACGTGCAATAATCACGGACATATGTGGTATCTCACCGGGGTTGGGGGGCATTTTCGTTTCCCTGTTAGCATCTTCAAGTTTGTCAAAGCCATTTCCACGTAGGTGCTGACTTTAGCTAGGGTCTTTGTCTTTATCAATCAAGGGTGTAAATTATGTTATAATCATTTTTTAAACATATTTTAGCAAATTACTTTTTGTTTTCATTTTTATGATTCAAATTTGTATACAATATTGCTTTATAATAATATTTGTATTTTTTCGTATTGTAATACATTAAATAATATATAATAATATAAGTATTTTAAACTATAATTGTACTGTTGAAAATAAATAGGTGTTTGTATGGATTGAATGAGCGGATGGAGGTAGGGGGGAGTTTAAAACCGATATTTTACCAAAAGTTAAAATGAGGAACACATTTCAAGACATTGTTGTACTTTGTAATAAATTTCGTAGAAGCACTGTGTTATTGTTCCAATAATTTATACCTCTTTTGTACATGTGATTTCTTCTTTATCTAAAATACCTGTAAAGCAAACTGCTCTTTTAAAGACCAAATTGTTATAAATTATGCCTATAAAGAACTAAATGAACAAACATAATTATACTAGCCTGCGGGTCTATGTTTGTGTTTACTAATCTAGTGGATTGGATTTGGATGTATGTTAAACTTAGCTAATGATCCTTTCAAGTTTTTTCTCTTTCGCTACGAAAATAAAATTAGTTTTGCGAAAATGGGTTTATCTATTAAAAACGAAAAGAGCGATAGCTTTGTTAAATGAATGGGATTATAAAGTGAACAATTAAACGAAATAATTTTTAGTACGCGATTCACGAATGAATATAGATCTAGGCCTATCTCAATTCGGCTTCGCAGCTTTCGTAAACGAATGTAGTCTCTTAAAAATGCTTTAGAAAACCAAATTTGAATGTTTATTTGATCAATATATGAATGGACTATAATTAGTATGTTTATGTGTTAAAGTATAAAACTATCTGTGCGAAGAGAAGTTTTATCATCTTAGAGTTGAATTAAAGTTTTAGATCTAGGGATGGGATTATAAAGTAAATAATTAAACGAACTAATTTTTAGTACGCGATTCATTACGGTATTGTCTAATGAAAGAATGTTCGCCAGGAAATCTGTAGTCACGGATATCAGGAACTAATTTATGTAAAAAATGCTTTTGAAACACAAAATTGAAGGTTAATTTTATTATATAATGAAATCAATGGATTTTTTTTTGTATTTTAATGTGTCAAAGTAAAAACTATCTGTGCAAAGTGTATTTGTTAAAATTAGATCTAGGTCTAAATCCTTTCGATCTTTTCTCATGTCAACATTGTTAACCATGGCCTAGATCCATAAATACTATAGCTTTAATAGAGTTGGACAACTTTTTTTTTTTTTTTTAGGGTCTTAAGTTTGTTTTAGGGCTACAATACATACACTACGGTCTAAGTTAGTACCCAAGGAACATTCCTGCCTAGTTTTATCAAGATTGGTCAAGCGGTTTTGATGTCTATTCGTCACATACATAGATAAAAAAATACATACATACATACATACATACATACATACATACATACATACATACATACATGCAAACATACATACATACATACATACATACATGCAAACATGCATACATGCATACATACATACATGCATACATGCATACATGCATACATACATATATGCATGCATGCATACATACATACATACATATATGCATGCATGCATACATACATACATACATACATGCATACATACATGCATACATACATGCATACATACATACATACATACATGCATACATACATGCATACATACATACATACATACATACATACATACATGCATACATACATGCATACATACATGCATACATGCATGCATGCATGCATACATACATACATACATACATACATGCGATTTAATTGGGATTTTTAGCGGTCCCGTGTTATGGTGTGTGTGTGTCTATGTTTCTGTGGCGACGGTGGGAAGAGCTAAGCGATTGGTTGTGACTGCTGCAAGGTAAGTGGCGCGCATTGTTTGGCGGGTCTTTGGCAGAAGAGACGACTGTTGAACTCCAGACTGAGGAGGTCATTGTAGTGTGTTTTGTTTGGGTCAGAATACCATTTTTTTATCATTACTAAAGTCGACTACATTGATTTCATTTTATCTCAAGTTGAATTTGTTTATATTGTAATAGAAGTCATATTTAGTATTATTCACTAAAGAAGCTAATGAAGTTATTTCAAGTTTATAAGTTAACTGTTAAGTTAATAATACGCCTACAGAGGTTTAGTTATCTACCAACAGTTTGGTACTACATGTTAACCACCGTCCACAACACCCCTAAAAGGAAAAAAGACACTATTACTAGTTGTCCATCAGTCCGGCTTTTGATCGTAGGTTCAGGAGACGATCCATTCGATATGAATCGGCTCCAGAGGATAATTGAAGTCAGCGTTTATTGGAATAAACAAAAAGTTATCTTAAGGTTAAAAATGACGTGCCCATATCCCAGACAGAGAGTTTGACAAATAAAAGTGAAAGATGACAGCAAGGAGATAAAATATCATATGGTTCTTATCTCATCTCTTAAAAAATTTCCACTACTTCCAGGGGGGGGGGGGGGGGGACTCGGTATCAAAATCGGCACGGGCAGTAACATAAAACTCGGCCCACAAATGGCATGTCATATAGGTGTAAGACCAATTCTCTTCAAAATATATAAAGTTTGATAATGTATCAGAAACTGAATGTATGCTTGCCTAAGATTACGAAATGTATTTTATTTATACATGTAGGCCCAATGTAATCTGAAAAATATAAACAGTACAATAGCAGCCTCAATGAGTTTGAAATGAATATATTGTTATATCTCTGCTCCTACGTTGAAGCCTATTGTGTGGACCAGTGCACTGTTTAAGACGAGTAATGAACACAGGTGAGAAGCAGTATAGGTTGTCCGGTCAGGAAGAAATCTTATGAGGAAACAGTGAAAAGAGTCGTGTATTAACCCTGTATGTTAGTGGAAGGCAATAGCGGCGACAGTGAACCTTGCAGGCCGGGCTAAATGAACTCATAGACAACATAAGACATTTATGTTTATTGTGATCATCTAATATCTTGTAAAAGAAAAAACAGCGCTCATCATTTCACCTTGACCCTTCATTGAATGTTTGCTCTAGATTCGTTACAATATTATAAAATGTTTTGGAAACTGTTTGGCATTATAGATTATAGACTTTATTTTTTTTAAAAAGTCAAGTACGTCCTACACATTTCATGTGTCAAACTAGTCATGCATGTTGATCAGTAACTTAAACTCTGATTAGTCGTTGGTTTGCCTGGCTGACTTAAGCAACCCTTTCCATTCAAACATTAGAGAAAGCAGAACGGTTAGAGAGGCACTTACTTAATGTGAAAAGCTCTTGCTTCGTCTTAGTACATTCACAAAAATGCGAATTTCATTTGAATATAACATAAGCCATTATTTACAGGGCCGAATTTAGTATGTGGAGGCCTCGGGACAGGATTTTTGTGGAGACCCCTACACTTTTTCAAAAGGGTTAATGAAAGTCCACTTATGAATAAAAGTTCTTATATCTAAAAAGATTGTAAATTTAATTTCACTTTTTTTTACATTAACGTTACTATGCATATTTTTGCTTCAAAAAGTGTATAATTTAAAGTTTGTGAAGGGTAAGGCCCTGCCGTAATTCCGGTGCTGCATTCATATTTTACGAGTATGCAATACTTTCTGACAAGTCGAGATTAAAGATATATACTTCTCTTTTGTGAAGGCCCCTTTCTTATGGAGTACCCGGGGCTGTAACCCAGCCTGCCCTCCCTTAAATCCAGCCCAGATCATTATTATAAGAATTTCCGTTAATAATAACTTCATAAGCATAAGTTTGACATTAATTACAATAGTAAAAACATACAATAATTTTTTTTATTGTAAACCAAAAGTGTAGTATTTTGAGCACTATGTTATTAAAAATAAACAAAAAGAAAAAACTTACTTGTTCTTTACAAAGCGTAGAATGAAGAGCTCTAAACTCATATTGTGCTGTAAATACGTTGGGGGGGGGGGGGGGTGCAATTTCGAGACTGTGTGTTTAAGTTAATTTCTGTTAAGTATCTTAAAGAGCTAATTGTCGACCCTATTTTTTGTTTGCTGCGTTACATCAAATGTTTTCTAACTTAACCTCTCTCGTTCCTCTTTAACTTTAACATTGTCAATGGAACCATCAAAGACGGGGGAGGGAAGGAACAAAAACATATGGGAGTGCCATCAAACGTCCATGCCGACCAACAAAATGATCAGGCCAAACAAAACCTCGAAGACATCAGAGCAGTGATAACTAATACTAGTCGATCGGCGGCGTAGCATACGCCGCTATTTTGCAGGACCGGCCTTAGGTGACCGAAGTGGGCTCCGCACTTATGCGACCGCAGTGGGCCCCGCACTTTCACAAGACTTGCGCTAATTCTAGGTGTATAAATGATTAAATTAAACGATTGTATAATTCCTGAAATTGCAAAATATACGAAAAAGTCCTGGAAATATTCGGAAATTATTAAAATCTTTAGAAAACTCATACAAATCTCCTGAAATATATAGACAAAAATTGTCATTTTGGGGTGTCATTCAATTTGGAAAATGCCAATCCTACGAGCGATAAAAAAAAACGGCATTATTCCGTAGTTTTGAAATCTGGTGAAAGAAGCTTCTCGCGACTTAAACTAATGAAGAATTACATAAGTTCAACAATTCTCGTAGATAGATTGTAACATTTGGTAATTCTTGTTATTGAGCGTGATCTATGTAGGAAACAGAATTATTATGATTTACTGTATGACTTTGCTACACGCAAGTCTTGTAAAGTAGTTTTGTACGTAGTAAAGAATTAATAAAATGCATAGACGAATTTATTTTCTAATACAAACTCTTAAATTTCACTAATTATCCGCTTCCCTAACCAAACTTTACCCAGCGAAATTCGTTTTGCATAGGGCCCCACAATAGTTAAGTCCGGCCCTGCTATTTAGTGACGGATGAATATACATAGTAGATTACTTGTTCTCTTTCCATGACTTCTTGGTCACAATGGTTAAGTCTGGCCCTGCTATTTAGTGTTTGTAAAATGTTTGTTTGTAAAATGTTTTACATGTTTCGGATGTTCCTTCAGATTTGAAGGACGAAGGGGATGGGAGCGGGCAGGGTTTGATAAATCCAAACGACAATCCAGCGCACAAACCGCACGACCAGGCAGCCATCCGTAGTAACCGGTGAATACTTGTTCTCCCCCCTCTTGTTTTTTCGTGGGGTGACTATCTGCAGAAATAAGAGAGCGATCTTTCCTTTATTTCTTCTTCTGGACAAACTCTTGAGCGACGAAGAGAATTATATATATATAGATACACTACATTGACTACAACCCCTCTTTGATATATATATATTTATTCACACTTTAATTTTACATTACATATGGGCGACACAATGAGAAAGTTTTGAAATATAAACAATAACGCATTTATAATTTAGATAATTAGCTTTTTACAAAGCTTATATGCAATCATTCTGTCTGGTAAAAAAAAATTTGTACACGTTATTTCTCCCACATCCATTTTCAGATCAAGTTGAAACTTTTTGCACAATTATTCATTGCCATAGACAAGACATGAATCAATTTTTAAAATGTAACAATTAGTAAATTAATTACTGGCCGTCCATCACTGTACTTCATACCAACTAAGGAAATTATTTCTTTAGTATTCACAAATACGGCTAATTTTGTAGGGTTTTGTCCCCTTGGATAATTGAACACGTATCTCTCCCGAACCCACTCTCGGATCAATTAAAAACTTTTAACAAATATTTATTGTACCTAACAAAACATAACTAAATTTAAATGAAAATGTATTATTTAGTGTGAAGTCAAATATCGAAAATAACTTCTACATCTTTGAAATATATAGTTGTAGGTGCGGTATTCTTTCCCTTAGATAACCTTTTTTTTTTTTTTTTTTTTGAAAAAGGATTTTTATATTTTGCTTGTTTTAAAACTCAATTTGTGTCTTCTACTTCTTCTTCGTTCTCATTGTTATGTTGGAGCGTTCAGATGACTAGATCAATACATGAGATGAACTGCGCAGTGGTTTCCAAATCAGGGAGCTCTCCATAGAGTTTTCTTTCTATTGGGGTGACTTGGGGTCAATGTCTTATACGGGCCTCTTGGTATAGATAGCAGTTTTGGAGGACGTAGTCTGCATTCTCTGGGGATACTCCACATGGGCAGATTTCACTGGTTCCAATTTTGAGCTTCCGGTACATGTGTTGTCGCATTCTGTTGTGCCCGTCCTGAGTCGAAAGATTAGACGTTGGTCTTGTCGGGATAGCTTATAGTAAGTGTCATCTTTCTTGTGATTTGAATGAGAGCTCGTCCATTTCTCATTTATTTTATTTACGATTAATTTCTTCAATTCTTCTGGATAGAGTGCAGAGTTTATTAGTGTGTTAGTTCTCCCACTCTTGGCGAGTTTGTCAGCCTTCTCATTTCCTTCTAGTTCTATATGAGCTGGTATCCAATGAATTACAGTTTCTTTTGCTGCTGTTGTTGAGCTTTGTAAGTGCTGTTCTGGGGTTTTTAATATATGAGGAATCAGAGTTTTGCAGGCTTTGGAGGGTTGTTTTTGCATCGGTTAGAAAGACAATCTGACTGTGTGGGGAACTTGGATGATTTGCATGGTAGCAGCTAGTGCTAGTGCTTCCCTTTCTGCTCTGTGACTGTCAGAGAGCTCTCCAGTTGCAATGGATTTTTCTAGTTTTCCTCCATCTGGCCATTCGTTAAGTATTCCAGCTCCTCCATTTGTGGTGGCTTTATGGGTTGAGCCATCCATGTAAACTCTATCTGTGTAAACTCTGATCCACTGATTGCTAGGATAATTGGTATGTAGAAAACAGTTCACTATTTTCTTGAGCTCTGTTGGTCTGTGATCAGATTTTCTTTTTATGCTTTCAATATGGTCCCTTATAGTAGGAAGAGGGCTTTCGTCCCAGGGTGGAGATTCATTATAGTGTATCGAGGATTCCAGTTATTTTTTTCAAGTTGGTGTTTCTTTTTTTGGGTTTAGAGATTCCTGTATGAAATTGGTCCTTTTGAGACGTTTTTTTAGTGCCAGTTTTGTGGATTTTTGTTCTGAGTGGGTGCCTCTCCATGGTTTCCAAGTTAGTGAATTGGGAAAAGATTTGTATTTCTCTTCTTTCATCCAGAGAGATCAGGGCAGCGGTTTCCTCCATAGCTCTTATGGGTGTTGTTTTGATTGCTCCTGTCATTATCCTTAGACCAATATTTTGAACCTTGTCTATTTTTCTTAGGTTGGTTTGGGCTGCTGAGCCCCATGCTGTGGCACCATATTCTAGTATAGGTCTTACGTAACTGGTATAGGTCTTTTTCAGGATGTTGTGATTTGCTCCCCAATCTGTGCCAGCTAATTTTTTCAAGAGGGATAGTCTCTGGATGCCTTTACTCTGTGTTTTATCTATTTGGCTTTTCCAGGTTAGTCTCGGGTCATAGGTGACTCCAAGGTATGTAGGGCTGTCATTTTTTTCTAAAGCTTCCTTATCTAATGTTAATTTTATTGTTTGTTGTTTTGTTGACAGTGATAATATGGTATATGTGGTCTTTTTTATGTTGATGGACATGCCCCAGTCTTTGGACCAATTATTGAGTATATCGAGAGCATCTTGTAATCGAAATTTCGATGTTCCTACATATTCTTCTGTGCTAATTAAGGCAAGGTCATCTGCATACATGCTGCTTTTAACTTTTCTTGGTAGGTTTTGATTTAGATCGTTTATGAATATTAGGAAAAGTGTTGGGGATAGGACTCCTCCTTGGGGGACGCCATTTTTTATACCCACTGTGTGGCTTCTTTGTCCTTGCATGCAGACTAAGGCTTTTCTATTATTTAGATATTCCTTTATCCAGTTGTACATTCTGTGGAATATGTGATGCTTGATTAGTTTGAGCAAGAGATCTTGTTCCCAGACTTTGTCAAATGCTTTTTCTAAGTCAACCCACACAATTGTTGTTGGTTTCTTTTATTGAAAGCCATCTTCTATTTCTTGTGCGATGAAGGCGATTTAACCTTCTGTTGATCTGCCTTTTCTAAAGCCAGCCTGGGCTTCAGTGAGTAGGTTATTTGACTCTAGGATCCATGTCAGCCTTCTATTTATCACTCTTTCCATCAGTTTGCAAGTACAGCTAGTGAGGATGATGGGGCGGTAGCTATCCAGTTTGTTTCTTGGTTTGCCGTGCTTTGGTATAGGGATCATAATGGCTTTTTTCCAGATGTTTGGAATTCTGCCAGATTTCCAGCTAGCATTGAATATTTGTAGCAGTTTTCTTTTGGCTTGAGGACCCAAGTGAAGAAGCATGTCATTAGATATTTTGTCTGAGCCCGGGGCAAGTTTTGGTTTGAGGACTTTTAGGGATTCATCTAGTTCCTTCATTTTAAGATTAGTGGTCATTCCGAAGGAGTAAGCTGGATTGTTTTCTTTGATTCTATCTTGGATTTCTGAGTTTACATCTTTATTTCTACTTTCGCTGATTTGTATTTGTCCTACGCTTTGGAAAAACTTAACGAATTCATTTGCTGCTTCTTGGCCTTTCAGGGGTTTGTTGTCCTTTTCTATTACAATAGGAGTTGTCCTGTTTTCTTCCTTGTTTAGACATTTGGCTATACGCCAGAGTTTGTGGCCGTATCTATCTACGTTTAGCTGTTCTGTTTTTTTATGCCAACTTTTCCTCATGGCGGAAAGGTAATTTTTCCTGAAAACTGCGTTAGCTGCTTTTAGATTTATGTTATTTCCTACTGTGTTTCTGGCTTCAATAGTGGCGTTGTGGAGTTGTTGGTGATCAGACTAGTTGGGGATATAATCTTTTCTTGCTCCTCTAGGAATTGATTCCTTAGCTGCTAGGAGGATTGCTTTGGAGAAAGCTAAGTATGACTTATTAACCTGATTTAATTTTCAATTTATTGAAGTTGTGTTTAGGTCTGTGAGCTTTGAGAATAGGTGCCAGTTGGCTTTTTTGTTGTTCCATCTGGGGATGGTGGAGTTTTCTGATATTTTTCAGGAGGTATCCATACTGATCAATATGGGTCTGTGGTCATTGGTGGCTAGCTGGTCTGCAACTTCTCTGGTGCACTTTTTGGATAAGTTGTCAGTTGCAAAGGCTAGATCTGGAGTGGTTGATGTTAGCCAGGCTCTTGAGAAAAAGTTTGGTTTATCCTCAGGTTTGTTAAGCAAGATAAGTCTGTTCTCTGCTTGCCATTCTTCAATTTCTTCTCCCCTGGCATTTAGGTCTGGGTATCCCCAGCTCTGAGAGTGACTATTCATATCTCCTAAGATAAGACAGTCTTCTTGGTCAGGTATTTGTATGTGGTCAATCTCTATTTCCTTGTCTTGTGAGAAGTAGCAGTTAAATAGATTAATATTTCCATCTGGGAGAATTAGCTTAGTTCCCATTATTTCTGATTCTGAGGAGTTGGGCATAGTTATGTCTGTGGTAGGGATGTCATTTTTAATGAGGGTGAGGATTCCTCTTTTTGGTCTGATATCTCTATCTTGTCTGATGCAGGTGTAGCCTCTAATGGAGAAACGTAGTTTACTGTTCAAATGAGTTTCTTGGATGCAAGCTACATCAATTTCTTTCTCATGCAGAAATATTTTTAGAGCTTCTTTTTTCTTTTGGATGCCCTCTGCGTTCCAATGTAAGATTTTTAGACTTTTGGTCTTGGTGTGTTGGCCAGTAGTATATACTTTCTTGTCCCTGCTCCTGGCTCCACAGGCAGAGATAGAAGAACCACCAGCTCGCTTGTGTGGGCTCCTTCAAGGTGGAGAGCCCGGCCCCCTACATGCGCGGCGGGATTACACAGGCAGGACGCCACATCTATTAGAATCGTTACTCAACTCCAACATAGATGAGGTTGCGTGTCAATGTGTTATGCGCCAGGAGGCCCATTGAGTCCGACTTCAGCCTGCTTTTCTTTCTGGGTGTGCTCCCATAGCCTTTGATCATCCAAGATCATCTGCAAGACAGCAGGCGTTTATTTTCGGAGTTTTCTCTCCTAGATAAACTGCTATCCCTAGCTAACGAGTTTCCTCTACCCGGGTTTAGAGTTAGAGCGCTCTATACTCGCTTTTTGCAATCATTTCCCTGGATTTCTGAGATGTTTTTAGTAAATATTCTAACCACTGGAATACTTCAACTCATCCTCCATGACTGCAAACCAGTTGGTTCGCGGCTGTTTATTTGCTATTCACAGCTAACCCTTATATCTAAGTGTCTTTCCCCTATCCGCCACCTGGGGACACACTTGGTAGAAGGTGGTAGCTCCCTCAAGTTGGTCCACGGCTGTTTATTTGCTATTCACAGCTAACCCTTATATCTAAGTGTCCTTCCCCTATCCGCCACCTGGGGACGTGCTTGGTAGAAGGTGGTAGCGCCCTCAAGTTGGTCCACGGTTGTTTATTTGCTATTCACAGCTAACCTTTATATCTAAGTGTCTTTCCCCTATCCACCACCTGGGGACGCACTTGGTAGAAGGTGGTAGCGCCCTCAA
This sequence comes from Biomphalaria pfeifferi, assembly GCA_030265305.1. Classification (NCBI taxonomy): domain Eukaryota; kingdom Metazoa; phylum Mollusca; class Gastropoda; family Planorbidae; genus Biomphalaria; species Biomphalaria pfeifferi. The sequence continues at coordinate 2,272,192 of JASAOG010000074.1, forward strand.
GTTGGTCCGTGGCTGTTTATTTGCTATTCACAGCTAACCCTTATATCTAAGTGTCCTTCCCCTATCCGCCACCTGGGGACGTGCTTGGTAGAAGGTGGTAGCTTCCTCAAGTTGGTCCACGGTTGTTTATTTGCTATTCACAGCTAACCCTTATATCTAAGTGTCTTTCCCCTATCCACCACCTGGGGACACACTTGGTAGAAGGTGGTAGCTCCCTCAAGTTGGTCCACGGCTGTTTATTTGCTATTCACAGCTAACCCTTATATCTAAGTGTCCTTCCCCTATCCACCACCTGGGGACACACTTGGTAGAAGGTGGTAGCTCCCCCAAGTTGGTCCACGGTTGTTTATTTGCTATTCACAGCTAACCCTTATATCTAAGTGTCCTTCCCCTATCCACCACCTGGGGACACACTTGGTAGAAGGTGGTAGCTCCCCCAAGTTGGTCCACGGTTGTTTATTTGCTATTCACAGCTAACCCTTATATCTAAGTGTCCTTCCCCTATCCACCACCTGGGGACACACTTGGTAGAAGGTGGTAGCTCCCTCAAGCTGGTCCACGGCTGTTAATTTGCTACTCACAGCTAACCCATATATCTAAGGGTCTTTCCCTTATCCACCACCTATGGACACGCTTGGTAGAAGGTGATAGCTACCCCAAGTCAATTTGTGTCATATCTGCACAAAAATACGAGCTCCCCCTTCCCTATTTTTCCAAAGAAAGAGTTTGGGGGGGGGGGGATCTAATCCATCTCCCGGATCAGTGGGGTTGCTATTACCTTGTCCGAAGAAGCAAACTTTGCCACATAGTTAATCTTGTCAAATAATCCATTATAGTTTATCTGCAGTGGAAGAAATATTGAGCTCAAATATCTACTGTCGAAATACGCACTGTTCTCATTTATCAATGCTTTAGACGACGCCAGGCTGGTTAGAAGAAATAATGTAGAAGCGTCACTCGTAAACTTTTACAAAAACAACGATTTGACAACGTTTACACTTAAGGCTTAAAGCAAGTTTTCTCCACAGAGCTGTCATAGGCGACTTCCACAGCCTCGAAAAGTGTAATATTTAATTGTATTCAAATTTCTGTATTTTAAATACGATAACAACAATTAAGAGTCAATGAGACTGTCGACCTGCTCCTAAATAAAGTTTGCCCATCATTAATCTAGTCAATCATCTCGATTATTCTCGATATGATGTTTTTTTTTTTTAAGATTACATCTAGATCGCTAGATCTAGTAGATATTTGTTCTATTATTTTAAGCCTTAATTAATGGAGTGTCCCACTGTCAGCACAATATAAATTAAGAACTGTATTATTGGATTTTGATTTATCGAGTTGTGGTTATACGAATTATACTTATCTTTTCTTATATAATACAGACGTTACTTCAAAAAAGAAGATGATTACGTCCTACGCGACATGCATTTAGTCATGCATATTAACCAATGATTTAAACTCTGCCAAGTCACTGGTTTTCCTGGCTAGCTCAGGCAACCCATTCCATGCTCTAATAGCACTAGGGAAGAAGGAGTATTTGTACAAATTTGTCCTAGCATATGGGACGAGGAATGTGCCTTTATCTTTGTGTCTTTCAGAGTATTTTATTAAATTTTGTTTTTGTATTTGAAGATTATGGTTCAGTGTTTTATGTATAATTGCTACTTTACTTTTGAGTCTTCTGTCCTGAAGGCTTTCTAAATTTAGTGATTTTACTATAGGTGCTACTCTAGTCAAATGTGAATATTCATTTGTTATGAATTTCACTGCTCTATTTTGTGTCTGTTCCAGTTTCTTAATGTTTTCTTGGGTTGAGGGGTCCCAAACGGAGGATGCATATTCTATTATTGGGCTAACCAAGGTTAAATAACATTTTAGTTTTATGTTCTTATTTGATTTATAGAAATTTCTTTTAATAAATCCTAATTATAGTTTCATCAATATGTGGATTCCATGACAGTTTTTCATTTATTATAACACCTAGGTATTTTGCGTTTTTAGTCTGTGTTACTGGTTTGCCATGAATAAGATAAGTGGAATTAATTTGTTTTAGTTTTTTTGTTACTCTTAACAACTGACATTTTTCTGGGTGGAAAGACATGCTCCAATTTGATTCCCATTTCTGTAATTCATCTAATTCTCTTTGTAAAATATCTGTGTCTTGTGTTGTTTTTATTGTTCTATATATTATGCAATCGTCTGCAAATAATCTTACTTTTATTCCTGAAGTAATGCAATTTGGTAAATCATTTATGTAAATTAAAAATAGTAGTGGACCCAAGACTGTTCCTTGAGGTACACCCGAGTTTACTGTTATTGGTGTTGATTTAGAGCCATTTATTATTACACTTTGTTCTCTCCCTATCAGAAAATCTTTAATCCACTGATGCAGTGGACCATTAATGCCAAAATATTTTAATTTTTTAAGCAAACTATGGTGGTGAACTTTGTCAAAAGCCTTAGAAAAATCTAGTAAGATAGCATCTATTTGTTCACTATTATCTAAACCTTTAGAAAAATCATCAATTAGTCCTATTAGTTATGTTTCACATGATCTATATTTCCTAAAGCCATGTTGGTAAGGTGTGAGGACATTTTGTTTGTCTAAGTGGTTTATGATGTTGCTACATATTATGTGTTCTAGGATTTTACATGTGATGCTGGTAAGTGATACTGGCTGTAGTTTCCTGGGTCAGATTTTTCTCCTTTTTTAAATAGGGGGGTGACATTAGCTTCTTTCCAGTCCTTTGGTATTCTGCCCTGGTTAAGTGAAGCCTGAAAGAGTATTTTGAACACTGGGGCTAGCTCATTGCTTAGTTCTTTGAGTAATCTAGCTGGAATACCATCAGGTCCAGACGCTTTATTTGGTTTGGTGTTGGCTAATAGTTTATGAATTCCATTTTCTTGTACTACTATATCTTCTATGTTGTCTACTTGGTTCAAATTAAGTAATACTTTATTTTTAGATTTCCCGCCAAATGTGTACAAATCGGAAATTCTTAGTAGATTTTGTTTCTATTTTTAAACAAAAATATATATATATATATATATAACAACAAAAAATAAAGAAATGCCATTGGTCGATCGAATATAGGTGCCAAACATAGAAAAAACTCGAATGTTTTACTGTAACAACATTGCAGCTAGATCTAGATCTATATAGAAATATTGATCTAGTTTATCTAGACCTCTATTATTCATTTTGCTTTCGTACTGAACTGATGACAACTCTTGTTCTTATTTATTGAATTGAATTTATTTAAACGGTAAAGATTAGGTCCTTAGGTTAGGAGTTAGTTCACCTAGAGTCTAGGACTAGATGAAGTCGAAGTAAATCTAGATTCTAGATTTAAAGATTATTCTAGATCTTATCATCTAGAATCCTAGATATTAGTTTTTTATTACTATTATTATATCTAGATTAGGTTAGACTAAGATAATAAGATTCTAGATAATTAGATTATTATTATTATCATTATTAGAATAGCTGAGTCTAGATCAAGATAGAAAACCAGAGTGCGAAGGGAGAAATTATGTTGTTGAGTAATGATGCTTTCAACAATAAAAATGTATATCTATACTTCATTAGAATAGTAGTACATTTAAATAATGGAAAAAAAAGAGGTTTGAATTCAGAGTTTTCCTTCTCTTAGGTGGGTAGCAAGCCTTTGCCCCATCTCTTGTAAGTTTCACCGGACTGAATATCTGAGCAACACTCAGGAGTTGGACTGGTTGTCAGAGGCTATTTGAGGCACATGTCATTAGAAAGTATTTAATATGTAGCTGAGTTCTTACATCCATTACCACTTCCACCAATGACAACCTAAATTATGCCAATTTTGGCTATTGTTATATTTGTTTGCCCAAATTTTATGTCTTGGAATTTTATAATTTCTCCTAGGGAACATTATTAAAAAAGCATCTAAAATCACATGCCCCATATTTAAATGAACTTTTTGACCAAAAATGTATCGGAAAAATCTTGGAAGACAGCAGCCACCCTCTCCATCATAACTACGTCAAGTCATCGCGAAGTGGGCGACTTCTGTCAATCAAGACAAGAACCGAGTGGTACAAAAACTTGTTCATTCCTTATTCGGTCAGACTATATTAATGCCACCCGTTGATCAGGAAACATGAAAAGGATCAAGATGCCTGTGTAGTCACTCAATGAACTCTTTATGTTCTATATGTGAATGTTTCTGTTGTGTTGTTTTTATATGAGAAAAAAGTTCTTGTAATTACAACAAATTTCCATAAGGATCTATAAAGCAGTCGTAGTCTTAGAAAACTCTTGGAATTTCAAATTGACTATGGTGCAGAAACCCTGAAAAAAAACTTTGATTAGATTTCAACATATGTGCAGCTAATGCTAAGAACATATGGTTGACTTTGACAAAGAATTATTGTAGATATTTTATTGACTTTTTAATTTTTTTAATTTTTCATACTTCGAATTTGATCTTAGTTTTTAAAGCCTTTTTTTTTTCCAAGGTAAAATAGTGCTTAAAAAAAACTAAGTAAATCATAGTTGTTAAACTTTAAATGTAATTATTTTTCCTCCTTTTTTTATTTACTACAAAGTTTTAAATAATTGGGGTTTTGCCTTTTCTTACAATAAATTTATGGTCCTAATTTTTTATAAACAAAATAATATGGCCTAAATTGCTTTGGCCATCCTTGCGCACTTTTTTTAAAAATCATTTTTTTCATTTTAATTTTGTAAATGTTTTAAATTCTCTACACAAGAGTAGTTTCTGCCTCTTCCATTTATGAAAACAAAAGTATAAAAAAATGATGTAAGCTTTTGTATATAAAAAAAGGATGTGCCTATATTCTTATCCAGAAAGAAAGGATCCATCTTATATTGGGCATTTGGGGTTATGAAAGTCAGTGCAATATTTAGATTTTATATATTCTTTACATCTTGCTCACTTCATTTGAAGACTTAGATTCTAAAGTGGTAATTAAAAGAGACCCTCTTGTCAAGGAGGATGCACAGTGGCTGAGTTGTAAAGTGCTTGGATTCTGGGTTAGGAGAGTCCTGGCTTTGAATCCTGGTGAAGACTGGGCTTTTTAATTTCAGGATCTTTGGTCTCTTTTGAGTCCACCCAGTTCTAATAGGAACCTGACATTAATTTGGGAAAAGTAAAGGCAGTTGGTCCTTGTGCTGGCCACATGACACCCATGTTAACCGTGGGCCAGAGAAACAGATAAGTTTTATATCATCTTCCCTATAGATAGCAAGTGCTGAAAGGCGACTCTACTTGTTACTTTTCAAGAATAAATTGATAGTGCAAAGTTACGTAGTATAATGATTGGATGATTTGTTTGTCAAACCATTAAAAAAACAGCTTAAAATGTATTTTTCTTTATTTCAGTTTCTGATATAAAGATTAATAATGGAAGTTTCCCTTCAGCAAAACCAGCTTAAATTTCAGCAAATGATGCAGCCTTTAATACAACAACAGATGCATCTACAAGTACAACAAGAAATTCAGATTACCTCTGATAATATTCGGTTTCAACCAATTGACTTGTTGTCTTCTCTGTGCTTGGTTGCTCAAGATTTTGTTGATGTTAAACAAAGTATTATGTTCGCGTCCAACTTTAAAAAGCAACTTGATGCTACTGAAAAGGAAGATATTAAATCTTTGTCTTCAGATCTTGATTCACTGGAAGTGCCATTTGATGTTACTTATCTTATCATTTGCTCTATATTTGGATACACGGAGAAAGGACTTGAACTAATTAAAGCTGGAGCCGATGTTAATAAATCAAACAGAAATGGCCTAACTGCTCTCATGTTTGCATCAATGTTTCATAATGTTCCTTTAGTTAAAATATTAATACAGCATGGAGCTGATGTCAATCTGAAAGACAGGCGGCATATAAATGCACTTATGTGGACTGTTTTACAAGGTCACACAGATATTGTGCAAATTCTATTAGACAACAATGCTGATGTCCATAACAGAACTCCAAGTGGCATGAATGCTGTACACATTGCTGTAGAGAAAGGTATTACAAACATATTCAAATTACTTATGGACAAAAATGCTGATATATCTTCTAAAACAAATGATGGATGGACCCCTCTTATGAGAAGTGTTCGTCACAAAGATTTTACCATTGCAAAGTTATTACTAAGCAGTAATGTGTGCGTCAATGAAAAAAATTTTGAAGATAATACAGCACTTCACATTAGTGGTATGAATGAAAATGTGAATTGCATCAAAAAACTTCTGTACCATGACACTGACATTAACTGTACTAATGCTATTCGAATGACTCCTCTGATGTATGCTGTCAGGGCTGGAAATTTGAAAATCGTAAAAAAATTATTAGAAAAAGGAGCAAGAGAGACTTTAAATAATTTAAATAACTACAAACGCTCAGCTTTGTTTTTCGCAGTTTTCTCAAAATGTTCAGATATAGTTAAAGAACTAACCAAAGCAGGTGCCAATGCTAATGTTTTAGATATATTTGCTCGCCTCTACAATATGCCATCAAGAACAAAAGTTCAGACATTGTCAAGCATTTATTGAAATTCAAAGATCAATCATGGCACACTGGTGAAGAATTCATAACTTGCTTATCTGAAGCCGTTGAAAGAGAAGATATCAATGCTGTAACATGTTTATTAAATTTTCAAAGCAAGACGCTCATTTTAAAGGAGGCTAAAGCTGTTTCATGCTTCTATAGGGAGTCTCCTCTGATCATTGCAGCTAGCCTGCGTAATTTAGAAATAGTAGAGCTCCTTCTAAATGCTGGTGCAGATGTGAATACCTTAAATGTTGATTTACAGTCTGTTTTACTTATTAGTGTGGTACAAGGTGATATGTATATGAGTAGACTGGTAGTTGAAAAATTTAATGCCAATATTAATTTGAAAGACTGCAATGGTAACACACCACTAATTATGTCAACTGTCATGAAAAATAAAGAAATAGTTTACTTTCTTCTAGAAAACAATGCTTCACGTTATTCTACTAATTTTCAAGGTGTCTCGGCTATGATGAAAGCAGCGTCCTTGGGATGTTATGAAATTGTCAAAAGTATCTATGAAAATGATTATGATCTGAATCTCTCTGATTATAAAGGATGGACACCTTTGATGTTCTCCGCTTTTGGGGGGGATCCTAAAACTATTAAGTTTTTATTGGGTAAAGGTGCTAATATAAATGCTATTTCAAACGCGTATGAAACCCCAATGATGATAGCTGCAGGTGAAGGTCATAAAGATGCAGTCACTTTATTGCTGGAGCATGGGGCATCTGCTAATGCCAGAGATGTTAATCATCAATCAGCTATATTTCATGCTGTCAAGAATGGTCACAAAGATGCTTTAGAAAAATTACTTAAGGGTGGAGCTGACGTTTATGCTGAGGATTGTATGAAAAAAACAGCTTTAATGGATGCAGTTCGCAAGGGAGATGTGCATTGCTTGAAATTACTTATTCAATACAAAGCTAATTGTGATCAAAAGGATGTTTTTGGTACCACTCCTTTGATTATAAGTGCTTATTCCAACTTTACAGAATGTCTTAAAACACTGTTAGATCAAAGAGTATCTGTAAATGACTCATCCATTTCAGGGAACACAGCTTTACACCTCTGCTCATCTAATGGTCACAATGCAGCGGTAACTCTCCTGCTGCAGCATTATGCAGATCCAAATAAGACAAATGGTAATGGGCATTCTCCACTGATGCTAGCAGCTGGCAAAGGATTTGATGGCATAGTACAAGATTTACTGAACTGTGCTGTTGTAAACAAAGATCTTCGCAACACAGTTGATGGTAAAACATCCCTAATGATTGCTGCACAGCTGAACAAGCTTTCCACTGTGAAACTTTTGGTTCAAGCTGGAAGCAATGTAAACAGTAAGTCTGAATCTGGTGATACTGCACTTCATCTTAGTGTCATCAATGGATTTATTGATGTTGTGAAGTTTTTCACCACTGTTCCTAACATAGATTTGAATGCAGAAAATAATGATGGCCACACCCCTTTATTTTTGTGTGTTCATTTCAAGCGAAATGATATTCTCAAAGTATTGGTTGATGCTGGCGCTGATGTTAAGCCACCAAATCCACATGGGGTCAATTTTATGACATTTATCATTAGAGAGAAATGTATCAAAGCATTTCATATCATCATACAAAGCTACAAGCTGTCAAAGGATGAGAAAGCTGGTTACATGCAATTGGGGAAAACTATGTTCACTCCTGACATTATAGATTTGTTTGAACTGTTAAAACAGTGTAACAATGATGCCAGTGAAAGTAAGTATATTTTGCATAGCATGTCACTTGATTCATATTTGTCAATTGTGTGTCGCATTAGTTTTTTATGAAACCTTTTTGGCAATGTCTGACTCAGTACCATTCATTGGCGAATTTTTCTTTTGGATTGACTTCCCAGTGCACATGGGGGCGTGGTAGCTAAGTGATTAAGCGCTTGGCTTCCAAACCTGGGGTCCTGGGCTCAAATCTCGGTGAAGACTGGGATTTTGAATTTGGGGATTTTTAGGGCACCCCTAAGTCCACCTAACTCCAATGGGTACCTGACTTTAGTTGGGAAAAATAAAGGCGGTTGGTCATTGTACTGATCATATGACACAATGCTTGTAAACCATTGGCCAAAGAAACAGATGACTTTAACATCATCTGCCCTATAGATCACAGGATCTGAAAGGGGAACTTTACTTTTTACTCCCAGTACACACATTGTCTTTAAGCCAAATTTAAGTTATGGTTTTATTTATATGTTAAATATCTCTCATACCTTATTATGATGACCGAGTTGAGTAATACTGTAATTAAAATTGTAGTACTACACAAGACATTGTTGTGTAGCTCTTGGGTTGAAAGAGGCAAATGAACCCAGTAACATACTGTTCAATTACCCAGGTTGGAGAGTGTTTTGTGTAAACGCTTAATAATAAAGCACTATCAAGAAACAAGCATTCTTTGTTTTACAGGTGAGATCATTACACAGACTCCTTCTCTGGGAAGCTCAAACTATGGACAGGCTTTGAAGTCTCTGCCAGTTGCTACATCTATGAACAGCCCTAATGTTAACTCAGCTTTGAGTGGAGAAAGTGTCAACAGTGGCACCCTGCTAGAAGATATTGCCCATGCCCCACCATCAAACACAACAGAATCAACAATGAAGTAAGGATATCAGTTTTTCTGATAAAACAACAAATTTGATCTGTTTGTTGATAGCTATTATCACTGCCTTATTGAAGATTTTTTTGATGCATATATGTGAGTACTTTAAACGTAAACATTTCACCCCATGATCATGTAAAATAATATATGGACAAAATGTAAACTTCCTTTCAAGATAATAACTGATTTAAAACTTACAGTGAAAAGAGTGGCTTTTCTTTCTTCTAAATCATTCTATCTTGCTGTGGTTACCAAGAAAAGTCTAAATTTATCTGTAAATAATAAGCTTAGTGGCCTAAGCCTTTGAAAATTGCAAGCATAAAGGTAAAGGCTGGTTGTTTTGCTGGTTGTAGTAACATTGTCCAATGTGTTACAAAGAATTGACAATCTGGCTTTATGAAAAGTTGGTTTTGGCTACAGAAGAGTGGATTTTTTTTCTTTCTAAGATTGTACTTTCAAGAATTTTTCCCTTTACTTTTTTTTTTACTTTTAGAAAACTCCCCCCCCCCCCCCCCCCCCTGTACCTCTACTTGCATTACTTAGCCCCCTCCACTGATAAAATTTTCACTTTGTTGGAAGAGATATCCATGTCAATGTTGTTACGTATCTAGGTAACAATGCCTAGATACTATTGTTTTTTTTTTCTTGACCTGTAGGTTGTCTGCCCCTTTGTGTAATAAGTTTTTTTTTATTTTATTTTTCACGGTGAGTCAAGCCACACAGACAGTGACCGGTCCTTGACCTATGTGTGTACCTCTGGTTGAAAGGAGGGTGGGTTTTTTTTTTCTTTTCTTCTGTCTCTTTGAAGAGCGTTCTAGATCTGGGTGTTGATGACTTTCTGTTCTAGAAATTACTAGATATCGACGCGCGGTAGATTATATAAAGACCGCTCGCGTAACGTTGACGGACAGACATACGGAGACAGCCGTGAGACAGAATAGCGGAGACATTGCGTGACCCGTGCGTGGTATACCAATTGATCGTGTAAGTTAAGATTTTTCTTTTTTTCAAGGCCTTGCTTGTATTTGTAATTATATTTTCAAACACTTGTATTGTAATATTTTTACATGCCATTTTTGTAAAAGGGTTTTGGTCAACCCTTCCATTTTGTATTGAGTTATATTATAATTAAACATTAAGTTGATATTTTACCTTCCGATTTCTTGTGTCATTTTTTTTTTGTGTTATTCATTGTAAGTCTCTGATTAAATTCAGACTTAAGATAAGTGACACAACTACCTTTTTCTATTGTCACGTTCCCCTAGGCAAGCCATTTAAAAGTAGAATTCAATTTGTAATACGTGACAAAAGAAGTTTGAGGGCTTTCGTCCCGGATATTTTTCTGAACCTATTTTCGTCTTACTTGAGTAATTTTGTAAAGGCGAAGTTGACTTTAACAAAATTTTTTTTTTGTGTCAAAGAGTCGGAAGTAAAGTATCAATAGTATTGACCAAACTCTCTTAAGGTTTTTTTGTTGTACTGATTTTGTACTGTATATTTACATTGTATACATTTTTTTTTTTGCTTGTAATAGTTGTTAGTTAGCCATGGATATTCAGGTTTTTCTTGCAAATCCCTCTGTGGAAGAGCTTGATGCTTTTACTAGGAAGGAACTGGTCCTTATTTCTAAACATTTAGGGTTAAAAATAAAATCAAATGCCCTTAAACAAGAAATCAGAGATAACATTGTAATCCATTATGTAGACGAGGAAGTGTTTTCTGAAGACCTTTTAGAGACCCTTAGACCCGATGAGGGTAAATCAGATTTAGAACTTCAGATAAAATTAAAACAAATGGAAATAGAAGCCCAGTTAGCTTTAAAAGAGAAGGAAATTAAACAACAGGCCGCACAAAAAGAATTAGAGCTTGCAGCGGCTAGAGAGCAGAGAGAAATTAAACAAAAAGAATTAGAGCTTGCAGCGGCTAGAGAGCAGAGAGAGCAGAAAGAAATAGAAATGAAATTACAAATAGAGTTAAAAAAATTAGAGTTAGCTGCTAATGTAAGACCAGATTCTTCCCCTGCCAGTCATACTGTTGAAGCAACAAAATTTTTGAAAATAATTCCACGCTTTAATGAAGCCACAATTGACAATTATTTTCCACAATTTGAACTTGCTGTGAAAAATTTTAATGTACCTGAAACTTTGTGGCCCACTTTGCTGCAAACAGTTTTGACTGGTAGAGCTGCAGAGGTATTTTGTTCTTTGACCATTGAACAACAAAAAGATTATAATGTTGTTAAGGCCTTAATTCTTAAGGCATATGAACTTGTTCCGGAAGCTTACCGAAAGCAGTTCAGGGATTGTCGCAAATCGGATGGCCAAACCCATGTAGAATTCCTGCGGGAAAAGGAGCGACGCTTTGAGAAATGGCTCACTTCCAGGGAAATCGGCACAGACTTTGCAAAATTCAAGAACCTAATGCTGATGGAAGAGTTCAAGAGTTGTGTGCGGCTGGACGTCCGTACGCATATAGCTGATCGTGGCGAGGAAGATGTGCACAAGGCTGCAGTGTTGGCAGACGATTATATAATATCACATCAATTTGCCAAGTATACGACGGATGTCAAGCCAAAACAAGTCAAACAGCCTGAGTCCATTGCTAGCAACTCCATCAAGAACAGCAGTACAAATGACAGAAAACCTACTACAAGTAAAGCTACTTGTTCCTACTGCAAACGAGAAGGCCATAAAATTGACGATTGCTGGAAATTGAGGAAGAGAAACGAAAAAGCTCCTTCAAAAGTCAGCGCTTGCACAGTACAGTGGTCGTCGAGGTTTACTCCCTCATCATCAAGTCATATCAAGAATACCTCGACACCACCTGTTTCAAATGTATTGACTGTACAAGACTCTCCGAAAATGTCTCCACGATGTTCAAATGACTCAACAGTGAGTTCTTCAAATTCATCTTTACGATGTTCCAATGACTCAAACAAAAGTTTTTCAAATACATCAAGCCGATGTTCCAATGACTCAAACAAGAGTTTTTCAAATACATCAAGCCGATGTTCCAATGGCTCAAACAAGAGTTTACCTAGTACATCACACCGATGTTCCAATGACTCTATCCAGAGTTCCCATAATACATCACCCCGATGTTCCAATGACTCTATCCAGAGTTCCCATAATACATCACCCCGATGTTCCCATGACTCTATCCAGAGTTCCCATAAGACATCACCCCGATGTTCCAATGACTCCATCAAGAGTTCTCCAAATACATCCAAAAGATGTTCTACTGACTCAAGAAAGAATTTCTCCACTGCGTCTCCTAGAGATGTCAATGACTCCAGCGAGAGTTCGACCCAAGTCCAGTCTGCATCAACCAAAATTGATGTTTTATTAGAGGATTTTAAGCCTTTCATTTCGGAAGGATTCGTATCACTACCCGGTGATTCTACAAGTCTACGACCTATCACCATTTTGAGAGACACAGGTGCCTCACAATCGCTACTTTTAGAGGGTATCTTGCCCTTGTCAAAATCATCATCGACTGGGAAGAGCATCCTGTTACGAGGCGTAGAGCTTGGATGTATAGATGTGCCTCTACATCTAATCGACATAAAGTCAAATCTCATTACTGGACCGGTTGTTGTAGGTGTCCGACCAACATTACCATTGGAAGGCATCTCGTTGCTGTTAGGCAATGACTTAGCAGGTGGAAAGGTGATAGCCGAACCCATCGTCACTCAAACACCCGACTTATCTGCTACACCCGAGGAAGACCTAGAGTTATATCCAGCGTGTGCAGTAACAAGGGCAATGAGGTTGAAAGCATCTCAAGAAGAGAACGTCGTCAAGGCCAACAGTAACCACGATGATGTGGACTTGAGCACCACATTCTTTGCTTCTCTTGAAGAAGAACCAACGCCAAATTCTGAAAAGCCGGCATCAACTCGAAAACAGTTGATTGAGGACCAAAAGAAGGATCCAGAGCTCGCCAAACTCCGAGAAACCGCAATGACATCACAAGAGGCAGAGCTAGCATCAACGTGCTACTACATCCAAGATGATATGCTCTTCAGGAAATGGAAACCTCCAGACGCATCCAACGAAGAAGAATGGAGAATATGCCATCAAATCGTGTTACCAGAAAGATACCGAGCGTACATCATGAATCTGGCTCATGACACACCAATGTCAGGTCATCTCGGCATCCACAAGACATACCACAAGATTATGTCTCACTTCTTCTGGCCACGTTTGAAGAAAGATGTCATCCAGTACTGCCGATCCTGTCATGCCTGTCAGATGGTTGGCAAGCCAAATCAAAAGATCCCTGTTGCTCCTCTGAAGCCGATTCCAGCCTTTGAAGAACCTTTCAGCAGAGTACTTATTGACTGTGTTGGTCCTCTCCCAAGGACAAAAGCTGGCAACCAATACCTGTTGACCATTATGTGTGCTTCAACTCGTTTTCCTGAGGCTATTCCTCTAAGGAACATAAAAGCATCGAACATTGTAAAGGCCTTAATCAAGTTCTTTACTCTATTTGGTCTACCAAAGTCCATCCAATCGGACCAAGGAACGAATTTCACGGCCAATCTTTTCAAGCAAGTCATGACTCAGTTGGGCATCAAACACTGCATGTCGAGTGCGTATCATGCCGAGTCGCAAGGCGCTCTTGAGCGATTCCATCAGACTCTCAAGAACATGATCCGAACCTATTGCTTTGAGCACGAAAAAGACTGGGACGAAGGAATCCACATGCTGCTGTTTGCAACCCGTGAATCCGTCCAGGAATCGTTGGGATTCAGCCCTTTTGACTTAGTCTTTGGCCATTCGGTGCGCGGTCCCTTGAAATGTATAAAAGAGACTTTGTTGTCACCAACAGCCACTGAAGGACTTTTAGACTATGTAAGTAAGTTTAAAACTAGACTTTATGATGCTTGTGTTCTGGCCAAAAATAACTTACAAAACACCCAATCCAGCATGAAACGCTGGTATGATAGAAAGGCCCGTGTTAAAGAATTTTCTCCCGGGGATAAGGTGCTTGTATTTTTGCCCATACCAGGTCAACCCTTGCAAGCCAGATATTTTGGTCCCTATGAAATTGAGACCAAAATTAGTGACCTCAATTACACAATCAAAACCCCTGACCGTAGGAAAAAGACTCAGCTATGTCACATAAACATGCTGAAGCCTTATGTATCTCGGCCAGATCACTCAGAGAAGAGTAATTGTGTTTTAAATACAGTCAAAAGTTGTTCAAATAGCCATGTTTCTCCTATTGATGATGATATTGTAAAGGAGAAATTTGGACAATATAAAATACCTAATTCTTTTGTATTACAGAATTTGGATGTAAAACTGTCTCATCTGTCTTCGACAGAAAGGCCAGTTATCATGAAACTCATTAATGAATTTAATGACATTTTTTCTGATGTACCAAAACAGACTAATGTTATAATGCATGATGTAGATGTTGGCGAGGCTACTCCAGTCAAGCAGCATCCTTACAGGGTCAACCCTGAAAAACTTGCCATACTTAGGTCAGAAATCAAGTATATGCGTGAAAATGACCTCATTGAACCAAGTTCCAGTAGCTGGAGCTCCCCATGTGTCTTGATACCTAAACAGGACAAGACTTATCGTTTTTGTACAGACTACCGTAAGGTAAATGCTGTAACAAAGACCGATTCGTTTCCTATCCCTAGGATAGACGATCTCATAGATCGTATTGGTGACGCTAAGTACATCACCAAAATAGACCTACTTTCAGGTTATTGGCAGGTTCCCCTGACTGATAGGGCAAAGGAAATCTCCGCCTTTGTCACCCCTGATGGTCTGTACCAATACAAAGTGATGCCATTTGGCATGAAGAATGCTCCTGCCACTTTCCAGAGAATGATAAATGCCCTGCTTGCTGACATGGAGAATTGCCACGCATACATAGACGATGTAGTAATTTTTAGCCAAGATTTTTCTAGCCATTGTAAACAACTGCATTGTCTTTTTACTAAACTTTTACATGCAAAAATTACTGTAAACCTGAGTAAGAGTGATTTTTGCCAGGCTTCCATTCAATACTTAGGCCATATTGTAGGACAAGGCCAGGTGAAACCTGTAATGGCCAAAGTAGAAGCTATCCAAGCTTTCCCTATTCCTGCTGATCGGAAACAACTCCGAAGATTTTTGGGAATGTCTGGATATTATAGAAAATTTTGCGAAAATTTTTCTGTCATTGCCAGTCCTTTAACAAACCTCCTGAGAAAGAACGTCCGATTTACTTGGACGGATGAATGTCAGAAAGCCTTTAACCAAATTAAGCAGATATTATCTAGCTCCCCCATTTTGATGGCTCCTGATTTCGGAAAACCTTTTAGGTTAGCTATTGACGCCAGTGACACAGGTGTTGGGTCAGTCCTTTACCAAGAAGATAATTTCCAAGTAGAGCATCCTATTTGTTTCTTTTCCAAGAAATTTAATAGACATCAAAGAAATTATTCTACTGTGGAAAAAGAATGTCTTGGGTTGATTCTTTCTATACAACACTTTGATTTTTATATCAGTGGGTCCAGATGGCCACTGGTTGTATTTACTGACCACAATCCCCTTACATTTATCCACAAAATGTCTGGCAAGAATCAACGACTTCTCAGGTGGAGTTTATTTTTACAAGAGTACAACCTAGATCTTAAACACATAAAAGGCAGCGAAAATGTTATCGCCGATGCCTTATCTAGAATGTAAAAAGTATTTTGATGTATATTTTTTTTATATATATCATGATAAATACATTCTGTAATGTAAATATCATTTTTGTAATTATTTTAAAAAGATTTCCATTTCGTGGAAATGTAAACTTTTTATTTTTAGGAGGGAGGTGTTACGTATCTAGGTAACAATGCCTAGATACTATTGTTTTTTTTTTCTTGACCTGTAGGTTGTCTGCCCCTTTGTGTAATAAGTTTTTTTTTATTTTATTTTTCACGGTGAGTCAAGCCACACAGACAGTGACCGGTCCTTGACCTATGTGTGTACCTCTGGTTGAAAGGAGGGTGTTTTTTTTTTTTCTTTTCTTCTGTCTCTTTGAAGAGCGTTCTAGATCTGGGTGTTGATGACTTTCTGTTCTAGAAATTACTAGATATCGACGCGCGGTAGATTATATAAAGACCGCTCGCGTAACGTTGACGGACAGACATACGGAGACAGCCGTGAGACAGAATAGCGGAGACATTGCGTGACCCGTGCGTGGTATACCAATTGATCGTGTAAGTTAAGATTTTTCTTTTTTTCAAGGCCTTGCTTGTATTTGTAATTATATTTTCAAACACTTGTATTGTAATATTTTTACATGCCATTTTTGTAAAAGGGTTTTGGTCAACCCTTCCATTTTGTATTGAGTTATATTATGATTAAACATTAAGTTGATATTTTACCTTCCGATTTCTTGTGTCATTTTTTTTTGTTTGTTATTCATTGTAAGTCTCTGATTAAATTCAGACTTAAGATAAGTGACACAACTACCTTTTTCTATTGTCACGTTCCCCTAGGCAAGCCATTTAAAAGTAGAATTCAATTTGTAATACGTGACAATGTGTTATTTTTGTTTTTCAGCATAACTCTTGATGACAGCAATGAAAAGAATGTTTATTATTGTGCTCCTAATTTAGTAGTGTAAGTATATTACATTTTGGAGTACTAATGATAAGCAAATTAAACAGCCACATTCGGTCTGTTGCTAGTTTTTTAATGGGTTCCCAGCTCTTTCCTGCCCTCTTGGCTTCATCTAGTACACTGCGTTGCCATGTTCTTTTCGGTCTTCCTCTACGTCTTGTGCCCTGGGGGTTCCACTCAAAGGCCTGCATAGCTCTTTTGTTGGTATATTTTTTAAGAGTGTGACCAATCCATGTCCACAATAGTTCATAGTAATTTGATTAGACGTAGTTATTGTTAAGTGACAAAGCATTTTCTATACCTTACAAATATATGAAGATGCAAAAATTGCACAAATTCTGTAACCATTAGATATTTAATTTGGAAAACTAGATTTTAACAAGCCTTTGTAGAACTCCAATTTTAGAACATATTTAGAAAATAAATGTGTTAGATAGTTTTTGATTCAGTACAAAAAGTCTGATTAACTGTTGATCTAATTAACTGGATTCAGCTGTCTCTAAGTCTTGTGCTAATGCAAGAGATCTTTGGTCTTGAAATATTCTTTTTAATTTAAAGTGAAGATTCCTTAATTGTCTAAACTAGTCTTCCATCACAGCAGCCATTGAATTGAATGACTGATAGACAAACAAAGCAAGTTGTTGTTACAAATCTTAAAGACCCATGATATTGTCAAAAAATTGTGTTTTTTATCATGTATCTGAACATTTTGGAAAACTGGATTTCAAAAAGCCTTTGTAGAACTCCAAAAAATTTTGGAACATATTTAGAAAAATAAATGTCTTAGATAATTTCAGATTCAGTGCAAAAAGTCTTGAAAAGTCTTCTTTTCAATTTAGCTTAACTGTATGCATGTATATCTCTCTATCAGTGAATACATAGCAAAATTTCAAATGTAACCTTTAAACATTGTTATAATAAATATAACATTTTTTTATGCTTTTCCTTTTTTTATTTAACAATTAATTTAATAGAATTAATTTGTTCCAATTCATATATGGTATCTGTATACAATAAATATAATATACACTCTTAATAAAATAAATATATTATGTTAAAAAACCTTATACTAATTTTCTTTTTTTTTTTTCTCCTGCTAACAGGACTTTCAACACCTATATCAACCCACAGAGAGTTAAGAACTTAATGGCTGGAAATAAAAATACATTGATAGACTCTTCTAAAAATACATCTAATTAAAGGAAGGTTTCGACTTGGATCATATACATTTTTATTTAATCATTAGAGGATGATTATAAATTTGATACAACCAAGTAAATAAAGTACTTGGTAGATCCATTAGAACCTATTTGTATACCACTGTACAATATTTTGTTACTTTGTTCATACCAGAATAAATAGTAGCAATATGAATTTCTCAGATAGTTCTAGCCAGAAGGAATAAGATGAACATTTATTGTTACATTAGAAAAGATTATTCATATTTTCCACTGACATTGAAACTTGTACAACTGAAAACATTTCATTGAACAGAATTGCTTGTTTTTAGACCTTCCCTTTGGTGGAGACTGCCCAGGCCTGACTAAGCTGTTATAGAGCCCAGTGCAGGAGGAATACTGATGTATAGGCTCATATTTTGCAAAATCAGGCCAAACTGCGACCAATGGTGCCCCTTCTGCGGAGAAGAAGAGGAAACCATGTCTCATATTCTTTTTGAATGCCCCAGACTTGCCCCGTCTCAACAGGTCTGGAAAACCACAATATCTTATATCTGTCCATAGCTTTTGCAAGAGAGGATTTGAACCTCTCATGCCCTTAATCAAGTGGAGTTTGATGATGATGTGATTGTATCAATATTTTGTGTGCTTGTGAAAAAAAAAATGTACACATCTGAAAATGTCAAGTTTACTCTTGGGGTAATGAAAAAAACAACAACTGCTGGTCTATTATAGATTTCAAATATGTACATAAATAATGTATAATATTATTATTGTTTTTATGTAAGTGCTTGTAAAATAACTTTGTTTTTAAATAATTTTAATTTAGGGATCTTTGGGCGCCTCTGAGTCCACCCAGCTCTGATGGGTACCTGACATTATTTGAGGAAATGTAAAGGGGGTCGATTTTTGTGCTGGCCATTAACCCACTAGGAGATCCAGAGGGGGGGGGCAGTAGGGGCAAGGGAATATGAATTTTAGTAGAGAAATCACACACTTTATATACAAATTCTTTACTTATGTTAATAATATATACTAATTAGTTATATTTTAACCTATTTTTGGATTATATCGCCCCCCCCCCCCTCACCAAGTATGGTGCCCGATTTGGTGGGGTGGGGGGCCCGATTGCATCGATTCTGCCCCCACCCCCGATATTTAACTTAGGTACATATCTATATGATATAAGGAGGCACAGTAGCTGAGTGGTAAATCACTTTGCTTTTGAACCAAAGGTCTCAGGTTCAAATTCTGGTGTGAAGACTGGGATTTTTAATTTAGGGATCTTTGGCACGTGTGAGGGGCGACATTTAGCTTTTTAAAAATTACGCCAGTACGTCTACTAAGGGCCTCACCCTTCACAAACTCAAAATTATAAACCTTTTAAAACTAAAATATGCATATTAAATTTAAAAGAAAAAAAAAAGGAAAATGAGATTAAATTTAGCATGTTTTAGATATAAGTATGTTTTTTTTTATTTATTAGTGGATTTTTATTAAAGCTTTTGAAAAAGAGTAGGGGCCTCCACATTCGGCCCTGTAAATAATTGGTTATGGTATATTCATATTGTGTTTTTGTGAATGTATTAAAACGATGCAAGAGCTTTTCACAATAACTATAAGTGCCTCTATAATTAACCGTTCTGCTTTCTCTAAACTTGTAAATGGAATGGGTTGCCAGAGTTAGCCAGGAAAACCAACGACTTAGAAGAGTTTAAGTAACTGATCAACATGCATGACTAGATTGACACATGAGAAGCGTATCACGTAATTGTCTTACTTAAAGTCTGTAATATCCTAAGTAACACCGAAAAGTTGCCAAAACATTTAATAATATAGTCATTTCAAACTCTTGAGGCTGCTATATGGTACTGTTTATATAAAATGCATTACGTAATCCTACGCAAGCATACATTCAGAATTCAGCTTCGATGCATCATGAAACTTTATATATCTTGAAGAGAATTAGACATAATTAGTACTGGCTTACACATAAATGACATGCCAATTATGGGCCGGGTTAGCCTATATGGTAATGTCCCGGCCGAATTTGATACCCAGCCCGCCCCTGAATGTTACGTTTGTTTGATTAAAAAATATGTGTAGCTCAAAATAATAAAGCAGATAATAATTTTTTTAGTGACTGATTTTTTTTTTGCTCCACATTTCATGTCACGGTATTAGTTTTATTACTGAAACCGATACTATGTGCAAACTTTGGGAAAACCCGATAACTTTTCTGGGAAAACCCATAGCATTTAACGCTGAGCTTTCTCGTTTAGGCCTATACAATAGAATCTAGATCTACACGGATCTTTAAATGTAAACAACGTATTAAGTAAAAAGGTAAACACCAAGATCTATAATGTTTAAATATTAAGAACATGTTTACGATTTTAGCCTTTATTTGGAGGTAACAACTTAAAAGTCACATGTGTTGCTATTTTGTTATTCACTTTTACTCCGCTTGCCTTCGACGTTATAAGAGACCAGTGCATTGAGAATTAAAGCTACTAGAAATAAAAGAAATGTCAATACATATTTTAAAATATGTTAAGACAAATGTAGCAAAAGAAATGCAGAGTATTAGTAATTTGGGAGGAAGTATAGGTAGCACTTTAAAGATCATTTGTCATTTATTTGTATAATTATATTATCTTTTAACTTCTTTAGATGGACGCCTTTCAACAGCAACTACCAAATAAACCTGGAGTACCTGTGCAGATACCACAAGTGTTTCAGCAACATTTCCAGCAACTCCAAACCGAATTCAATTCCTTTCAAAGGCAACAAGACCAAGTGAAAAGTCAACCCAAGGATCTCCTCCAGTCACTGTATCTGGTTCACTCTAATTATGAAGCTTTGGAACCGACTCTCTCAACTTCTGTTTTAAAAAACAGACTTGAAGAACTAGAACTGGAAGAGATTAATAGTGTGGATCCAAGTATAAACCAGCTAGAATTGGGTTTTGATGTCACGTATCTAATGATATGTGCGACTTTTGGTTACACTGAAAAGGGTTCGAAGTTGATCGATGAAGGTGCGGCGATGGACATACAAAACTGTCAGGGTCTTACTGCTCTGATGTTGGCTTCTATGTTTCAGTTAGAAGACTTCGTTGAAATGTTGATTCTCAAGGGAGCGGATGTCAACATAAGAGACAGGCTTGATATGGACGCTCTCATGTGGGCAGTTCTACAAGGCAATGAAGTGATTGTTAAAATGCTTGTAGATAAGCAGGCGGATGTCAACAGAAAAACTCCTAGCGGCCTAGACGCTCTACACATTGCTGTCGAGAAAGGCTTCACTAAGATAGTTGAGATTCTTCTGGACAAAAATGCAAATACCTCAACGAAATCAAAGGATGGGTGGACAGCTCTGATGAGAAGTGTTCGCCACGAAGATCCTTCCATATTTAAAATGCTTTTGAAAAAAACTTCTGACTTCAATGAAAAGAATTTAGAAGCTAACACAGCTCTACATATCAGTGGCATGTATGGAAATGCTAAATGCATTAAAAAACTAGTAAAACATGGCGCTGACGTTAACTGTAAAAATTCTTTTGGTATGACACCTCTGATGTATGCTGTCAGTATTGACGATGTGAACATTGTAGTCGAACTGCTAGAAAGAGGAGCAATAGAAACAATCAATCATGTGAATAAATACAAACGCTCTGCTTTAGTTTTTGCTGTTATTGGAAACACAAAAAATGTTGTTGAAAAGCTAATAACGTCTGGTGCCAACTCTAACATTTTGGACATCGCGAACTGTTCACCTTTGGTGTATGCTTGTAAGAACAAAAATGCAGACATAGCTAAACTATTGATCAAATTAAAAAATGATTCTTGGCATAAAGAAAATGAATTTCTCACATGTTTAGAAGTAGCTGTCGGAAATAATGATACGAATACTGTCAAATGTTTAATAAATTTGAAAAACAAGGCCAAAATTTTACCGGAAATAAAAGAAGCTCTCCAGAAATTCACAGTCTCTCCAATAATCAAGGCAGCAATGAATATGAACAGAGATATACTACAACTTCTTCTAGACGTCGGCGTGGATGTGAACAGTGTGGATCCATTTCTGCAATCTGCACTTATTTTAAGTATAACACTTAACGACACACTAACTGCTAAGCGTTTAGTTACACATTATGGAGCCGATGTTAATATACAAAACACTAGGGGCGATACAGCCCTCATTTTGGCAGCAGCATTGCAAAACAAAACGATGATCGATTTTCTTTTAAAGAACAATGCGTCCAGGCAGATTACCAATAACTATGGTGTCTCTGCATTTACCATGGCTGCAAATAGTGGTAAAGTTGATATCGTCAAATCCCTTTATAACAAAGAGTATAATTTAGAGCATTGTGACAATCAAGGATGGACACCTCTTATGTGTGCTTGCCATTCTGGGGATATTAGAACTGTCAAGTATTTATTAGACAAGGGAGCTAGAACAAATGTTTCTTCTAATGTTAATGCGACTCCATTAATAATTGCGTCAAGTACTGGCAAAGAAGAATTAGTCTCATTATTATTAAAACACAATGCATCTGTCAATGCGAAGGATATAAATAAACACACACCTTTAATTCACGCTGCATTAAAGGGACACAGACAAGTCATCAAAATACTTTTAGAGGAAGGCGCAGATGTCGATGCTGGCGATCTTTTTAGTAAAACGGCATTGATGTATGCAGTTCAGGGGGAAGATGTGGAAAGCACGTTAGAGCTGCTTCAGAAAGCTAATATCTGTCAAAGAGATGTCAATGGTATAACGCCTTTAATGGTCGGGGCTTTCTCTGGCTCCGTAAAATGTACGTCAATACTTTTATATTCCAAGGCGCCGGTAAATGAGTCAAACATAAATGGTAATACGGCGTTACATTTCTGCTCATCTCGAGGCCACGATTCAGTAGCCTCTCTTCTACTACAAAATAAGGCAGACGCACAACTCACAAACGAAAACGGGTATTCTCCATTGATGATTGCAGCAGCACAAGGCCAAGATTCAGTTGTCAAAACGTTACTTGATCATAAAGCCATAAAAAAAAAATTCTGTAATCATTTGGACGGCAAATTGCCTTTGATGTACGCAGCACAGTTTAACAGATTGTCTACAGTGAAACTGTTGGTTCAAGACGGGGTTGATGTCAACGCTAAGTCTAAATCTGGCGATACTGCACTTCATCTTAGCGTCATCCATGGGTGTATGAATGTGGTGAAGTATCTCACCGGTGTCCCTAACATCCTACTGGATGCTGAGAATAATGCAGGAGATTCTCCGTTAACCCTGTGTGTTCGTTATAAGAAGTTTGAAATACTGAAGCATTTCATCGAATCTGGAGCTGATGTCAAACAGAAAAATGGGGCTGGGGTCAATGCTATAAACTTAAGCGTATGCCAGAATTGTTTTATGGCTTTAAAAATTACGTTGCAGTATTGTCAGTTGTCGATGCAAGAACAAACCAATTTGCTTCGGTTGGCAAGACAATTCAATTGTAGTTCTGAAATTGTTGAATTGATTGAAAATATCAAAGTCTCGAGTGACAACAAAAGTAAGTTAAATAGTTTCTTCAATAATTAATGCACTCACTAATTGGTTTAGATGTATTCAAATACAGAAAGAAAAATCTCACGTTTTGTAATATTGTTAACTCTTTATGTCCTATCCATTTTTTTGTTTTACAAAAAAAAACAAGAAAACAAAAACTTAACGTTGTATTTTTTTTTATGGTTCGTGCGCTTGCTTGTTCTTTCAATGGACCTCATTCACCAATCGTAAACAAACAACATTTAGCCACGTGATTCAATATATCTTCTATACAAATTATGTAATCCATAAAGGCTGTCACGTGATACGTATTTTTCATTGTTTTATCAATATTATGACGTGGCTAAATGTCTTTATTTACGATTGGTAAATGAGGTCCATTGAAAATGTTCTGAGTCCTACGAAGTTTCCGTAAGAATTGGAGGAAGAAGGATCACTAGCTTGCACTTGAAGAATCAGCTGATTTGTTGATGCGCATAATCAAGACTTCCGCCGCATATGGTATGCAAATCAATGCCGTGAAATTATGACCAATAGCATCTTATAATACATCTGTTTCTGTGGTTGACAGTTAACGAGAATGTTATGTGGCTAGCACAACGAC
Source organism: Biomphalaria pfeifferi (assembly GCA_030265305.1). NCBI lineage: Eukaryota > Metazoa > Mollusca > Gastropoda > Planorbidae > Biomphalaria > Biomphalaria pfeifferi. The sequence continues at coordinate 2,296,340 of JASAOG010000074.1, forward strand.
CAAGTTTCTTTATTTTCTTAAGTCAAGTTCCTCATTGGACTCAATTTAAAATCCCAGTCTTCACAGAGATTCAAACCCAGGACACTTGGTTTGGAAGCCAAATGCTTTACCACTCAGCCACCATGTTGCACTCATCTTGTCATATAGGGCCTAATTTAAGTACAAATCTTTGTTTTAAAAACTTTTTTTTCCATCGGGCTATTTCGTGCATGTTAAAATTTAATAATAATAATAATACTAAGGCTTGTCTTTCCGAAGATTAATGAGGAATGAAGTATTTCCCGTGGCTAGGCAGCTCCAGCTGCGACCTACATATTTTGCCCCAACAGCGCAGACACAACCACTGTCCGCCCCCCTCCAATATATAGATAGATAGATGTGTGTGTCTGTGGACATAATTAATATTTATTACATTCTGACCCTTCATTCTTTCCAAAGACGTTTATTGTAGGTTCTTCCTGGATTTATTGGAAATTGTAGACTCCCCGCCCTTGCCAAGAAGGGGGTCTGGGGGAGCGCTGAGAGCTACCCCCACACCAGCCGCCAAGCACTATTTCCGGTATTGAAAGCCAACAAAATGCATATACTGAGGTATCTGCATGCATTATCCTGCTATTAAAAAGTTTTATTTCAAAAACCTAATCTGATATTCTTGTTGTTTTGTTTTGTTTCATAGAAGAGAGGGATTTCACTGCAAAAGCCCCTGGTAGAGGGTTTTAAACTCAAAAATCCCTAGGCTGCAATGGACAAGTGATGGTTTAGTATTAAAATCTCGCCTAAAATAAAGAAAATCAAGCAAAAAATCTGTCACTAATTTCTATTTCAGGGGAGGGCATTTGAAACCCAACCCCCGGCTACGCCCATGCATTTTCCGCAGGTTCGAGTTTTAATCTAATTTTATACAATGAACTTTTGGTGCTTATTTTTATCTAAACTTTTAAAAAGTTATAAATCAATGTTTAAACCTACGAGTTAAAATTCCTAAAGCAATAATGGAAATAGGGAGTATCGTCTTTTCAGCCCAGATTTACCGAGGTGAAAAAATAAATATTTTGAATGATTACTACTTGTACTTTAATGAATGAAAGGTTTAGCCTTTTGGTGCTAATATGTAAATGCATGTATGTCCCTACGTTTTCAACATGATCTACAGCCTGTAACTTAAACATGCTTTGAATGAATATTTTCAACACAGACAATGGAACAGCAAATGTTAGTGAAAGCAGTTCTCAGTCTTCAAGTTCATGCAAATCCGAGAGCTTCTTGTCTTCATTCGGAGGTCTAGCTTGCAACTCGCCAGAGGGCGCTGTAGTTTCAGGAGATGTCGCTGCATTAACAGAATTAAATGAAATTGCAGATCAATCGTTTAAGTAAGCTTACATTTATGTATTACAGATTAATACCAGAATACTTTTAAATATGTTTAAGTTTGTTTTGTAGGCCTACCGTCTTTTTGAAATTAAATTGTCTCAATAGTTTGTGACAGCTATGAGAAATGCTAAAAGAATGGAAGTTGTGATTTTAGACATTTAACGACACTTTAAAAGCTGTAATTGTTCGTATGGAGTTATTGTTTTGAGCTACATCCACTTTATTTGTGTAGTCGTGAGCATCTGTCTCTTGTGTAATGGATAAATATTTATAGGCCCTATCATATTTTTATTTTGCTTCTTATAATGGTGTTTAAAAAAGTAGATCCTATGTATCGGTGTTTTGATTTAAGCATATTTAGCCATCTAATATATATATATATAATTAAATGTATGTATGTATGAATTAATGCCCCAAATAAAAATAAATACAGTTTGATTTAAACATCTTGATCAAACTTTTCATATATTTTCACTGGTTACTAACGATACACCTACTATATGTAAAGTAGCCCTGCCACAAGCTCAAGATCTTAACAAAAAGAAAAAAAGAAAAGTTTCCCAAATGAACACAACAAACATCATTGGATTTAAATTCAAATAGCCATGCTGACATTGACATTGCAATTCGATTTGACATGATCGAATGGTCACATTCAAATGCGCGCATGTGCAGCGCAGTCATTCACATCAAAGCATAATTCTCTTTTGATTCGCCGAGGCTAGATCTAATTCTAAGATCTAATCTTCGCAAAGATACATTTTAACTTTTGCACATGAACATACTAGATATAGTCTATACTGTCTATTCCTGTTGTACTAACAAATCCTAAATTCTACGGCTTTATTATAAAGTAACCTCAACCACAAGCTGAAGACAATCCAATAGCCCAACTCTATAAACACAATAGACTTTATTGTATATAGCTTGATTAGCCATTTTAATATTTCTTCTCATAATGTTTTTGTACATTCACGCATTTGCTTTACTTATAACATTATTATTTTGTGTTATTGTATCTAAAACAATCATCTTAATACGCTCAGTGACTATAGCAGCAATACGCACGTATATTAAGAACCGCGCGCCTCGGGTATCATCCTACTAGTAAATGTATTCTGTCGCTCTCGCCCCCCGCCTCCCCCCCCCCCCCCCCCCCCCCCCCCAGATGAGACGAACCTAGTGCCTCTAGCGGCGTTAGGGACAGGACACACCGGGGGTCACCCCCATCAATGCATGACACCAAAGTGATAAAATATCAGAAATAGGACTGTAGGTAGTTAGCTTGTTGTTTTGTTTCACTCTAAAGAAATAACCAACGACTTATTTGGAAAGATTTTTTAGAGGAGGGGTGACGGAGGAGGTAACATCATTGGCTGTTTGAACTGGGGGACACAGGCCCTTGCAACGCCTCTGGGACTATTACTTGCAATTAATGTTTGCCCACAAAAGATTTATATCAATTAAATAACTGTTGACTTCTTTAATAAATATTTAGACCTATAGGCTACATTTTATGAACACAATTTCTTTTAAATCACTGTGGTCAAAAGGAATTGACCACTAACAAAAGATGGACAGAGCTTATCAAAAGAAAAACAACTTTGTATTTTTTTTTTTAAAGTGAAGATGGCTGTATTATATTTATGTTTATTCTTTCAGTATAAATCTTGATGGCACCAATGACAAGGCCCTCAATTTTTACTTCACGGGTGATCGCCCTAACGTGTAAGTTATACTTGAAAATACATTTAAATCAACAGCTGTATGTGTCAAGTGTCAGGGTTGTGTTAAAGCCTTAGCTCGTTTGCCCCTGACATTCAACCGGCACCTTCGTGCTTGCAATAAACAGTCAACGAGATATGAACAGTATAACTGTTTAATGAGACGAACAGACTTTATGATGACAAAGTGATGAAGTACTATCCTTGTAGTTACACGTTTTACAACATAATTGTTATATTACTTAAATAATCATTCTCCACCTTGCTGTCCCACTACGTAGCACATTAATGTTCACAATCACAACACAACACACTGCTGACTCGACTCTAGTATGATAAGTATCTGGTGTAGACTTCGAATCTCATACTAACTCCCTGTAGAGACAAAAGCAAAGACAAACTAAAAAGGTCTAGTATACTAAGGCACCGAAACAACTGCGAAATGCAGTCATGCCTTAGATACTCACCCTAAACATGGGAACACAGAAGAATCTCAACAAACGTTACACCAGCTTCACAAAACCACTCCATAAACTTACAAGCAAGGCAACAAAAAAGTGCGTTCAAAAATTGTGCACTTAATAAACATTGGTGCTAGAATACCATAACCTAGGCACCGACATCAAGTAATTTGGCCTTGCAACTAGCTGTCAAAAATTAAACGTTGGGAATAAATAATCCTTACCGGCTTCTAAACTGTTGTTTTTAAATCAATCTTCTTTAAACACACAATTAGATTTACAATAAGATATAGATCTAGATTATATTTACTATATTACATAATACTTAACGAATGCATATGAGATCTGGGAGGTTCTTAACCCAAGGCCGGATTTAAGACAGGGCAGGCGGGGCTACAGTCCTGGGAATCCACAAAAATGGGGCCTTCACAAAAGAGAGTTTTTAAAGTCACCCATGGTCTACTTTCCACAAACTCAAAAACATACAATTTTTTTTTTAAATTGCATATTAAATCATTGTAATTTTTTTTTAAGGTAGTAGAAATTAGATAAATAAACAAGTACTCGATTTCTTTCTTATAAACTATGGCTTGCTATTAGATATCAGTAGGTTTATTGAAAAGTGTCAAAAAGTGGATTTTTATTCAAGCTTTCAAAAAAGTGTAGGGACCTCCACAAACATTCTGCACCTGGGCCTCCGCGATGTACACGTATATGTTACCGTAACCACATTTGAACATATTTTAGATATTATTCGACAAAATATAGGTGCACATATTTGGAAATAATTTTCCTATCGGAGCAGGCTATTTTTTCTTTCTTTCTTACAATGAACTTGAAATGCTTAAGAAATGAAATGATTATTCACAGCCTCTTTTACTTTCAGGACCATCAATACAAATATCAATGCAAAAAACATGATCAACTGTATGATCGGGGATGGAAATCAATTGAACGATAACTCCAGATGCATTTAAAATGTTTAGATCTACATTTCAAAGATCTACAAAGTAAACTTGAGCAAAATACGTTAGACAAGTAATTTAAATATTTTCTACAATTTTAGCGGCCCCCCGAAAGGGGAATATCAGCAATTAGATTTGTGTGGTTTGTCTCCCGTACTTCTCGTTTAGATCGTAAAAACTAGAAAAGATATTGAAAATATTATGATATGTTAGATCATGCAAAGTTCTAGTGCAACACCAACACAGATGCTTTTAAGGCTAAACATTTGATTCTTAAATTAAAATATGCAAGGATGTTATTTTTCATTAAAATACACCATTTTTTACAACTATTCTTTAATAATAATAAAAATACTGCACTATGTTAGTAAGGGAGATAATTTGTCAGCGTATTTTTTAAATATTTATTGAAACTTTTATTTGTTTTTCTTTTAATGTTATAAAAAAAAATAATAAATACTAAACTATTACTATCACTGTGTTATTTAAAATTTAAAGAAATTGCTCACCTTTGTTTTAAAATAGATAGAATGTATTTAGTATGTATATATGACCAACATAAATGATAACAACATTTAATAAGCAGATTTTTTTTATATTATACAAGTGAACAGCAATTGTGAAATATTGGAGTATACATACGCACATAACGAAACGGAAAGTTTCTTCCTTTTAACTGGATTTATTGATATCCTTTCACGCGTAGACAAACTCAGATCTCAATCACAAACTAATCCATTCTAATACAGGAGCAGCTTATTGAAATAGCCACAGACGAGAAACTTAAAACCGATGTTTAAACAACAATACCACACATTCTGGTTTCCAAAACAGATTCCAATTTCATTTTTTTCCATTATGAGTCATGCTACAGAAGTTGTTGAGCTTCTTTCCCGCCTTGTTCTTTGGTAGAACGTGGACTCAGTGCCGTTATGAACCTCATCACAAATAAAAGAAACGTCTAGAAATGAGTGCTCGTGGAGAGTTGCGGTTGTTATTTACAAAAAAATCTTTCAATAAAATGTTGTTTTACATTTGAAATTATATACTGTACATTTGTGTAGCTTTCTTACATAGGGGTCTATATAAAGGGATTCCCTGGTCAAAAAGTTTGAGAAGCTCTGATCGAGACAACTTAATTTAATTTCAATGTTGCCACAAAAAAAAAATGAACTACAATGGAAGAGTTGAGAAATTTTGATTTTCCACTGCTAAAAAAAAGGTCAAGAAATATCATCTTACTTTAAGCAAAACGCACACAATGCACATTACTTTGTATATCTACATACCAGTTCCTAAGTCGACATCTACGACTACAATCAATGCAACAAACAAACAAAAAATTGCTATATTGTAGTACAAATTTCACATCTCTGAATATTTTTTTTCCGGAAGCGTACTGTTAATTCAATCTTGACAAGACATAGTTTAAAGTTATCTTACAAGGTATTTGTTAATTTTCTCATAAGCTAATTAATGAATGAACCTAAGTCCAGCGGTCCCTAGACACATCTTGTCAACACGTCAGCAATCACGTTGATTTGTCCCGGAATAGCTTGAACTGTAAAGCTGAAGTCTTGAAGTTTTAAAGCCCATCTAGTAATCCTCTGGATGGCTATCTTATTTGTATTGATATAAGCTAGTGGGGCGTGAAAAGTTAGTAAGATGAATGATTTCCCAAGCAAGTAACGGGATAGTTTCGTTATACAGAACACAATAGATTGAGCTTCATGCTCTATCGTGGAATATTTCTGTTCTGCTGCTGAGTACTAAGTCTTCTTTTAATGCTTTGCAGGCATTTCTGTAGAGTCTGAAGCTTCATTTGATCTTCTTTGGCGTGCCCTTTTTTTTTGGTCAGTTCAATTAGAGGTTGGGTAATTCTTGTGAAATTTGCTAGCAACCGTCAATAGTAATTACATAAACCTAAGATGCTTCGGACTTGTCCCTTTGTGTTAGTTATTGTTAAGTTGAGTATCTTGCCTGTGTTGTGTTGTAGTGGTCTGATAGTATTTTTGTTAAATTCTGTGCCCTAGAAATTCAATGTCTGTTCTGGTGATTTTAACCTTACTAGGTTTAATTGTAAGCCTGTTGTCTTGTAGTATCTGGAATACTTCTTGCAGACCAGCAACTTGTTCTTCTAATGTGTTGTGGAAGACGCAAATGTCATCAAGATAGAAAAAGACATCAGGTCTTTTCCCTATTAGTTTTTACATCATTCTGTTGAAGGTCCCAGGTGCGTTATTAAGCCCGCAGCTCATGTAATTCCATTGGTTACAACCAAATGGAGTAGTGAATGATGTTAGTGGCTTAGCATCTTCGTCTAGTGGAATTTGCCAATAACCTCTGGCTAAGTCAAGAGTTGGGAAGTATTTTGCACCTTTAAGCTTAGGTATGATGTGCTCTATGTTAGGCATTGGGTATGTATCTTTCACTGTAATGGCGTTTAGTTTCCGGTAGTCTATACATAGCCGCATCTTTCCGGTTGTTTCTTTTTGTTTCACTAGGACTGCTGGAGCTGAGTATGGAGATGTAGATGTTTCAATTATTCCCATTTTTAACAGCGTTTCAATTTCCTTTTTCAGTATCTCTTCATGGTGTAAGGAAACTGAATATGGTTTGGCTCTTGTGGGCTTCGTATCAGTCAGTTGGATAGTGGGTTTAATGGCAGTCGTTCTACTTGGTCTGTGAATATTAGCGCCCATTGAGCTAGCAGTTTATCAATTTCTTGCTTAACTGGATACTTTAGGTGTGATGTGTCTATATCTTTCACAGTTTCACAGCTTTCAATAACTGGGCATGATAATTCCTCTGTTGTTTCTATCATCATGACTCTATGACTGTCTTGCGTGTCTTGCTTAGCGTTCGTTGAAAGAGTAAATGGTCTGGGCATGTACAGCTTCAGCATATTGATGTGAAATACTTTATCTCGGCCTCTGCTGTAGTCGACCTTCGAAATCACCTTTGTGACTTAGAATTGGCCCTGCCATTTTATAAATAGCTGGTTATTTTTGTCAGGCAGCAGAACCATGACATTATCACCAACTTGTAGTGTTCTCAACTTTCGACTCTGATTTAGCTTTCTCAATAGTTCCGGTTTTACTTTATTTGCTTGCTTTTGGACAGTTTCGCATGCTTCGATTATAATTTTGTCTTTTTTTGATGACATGATCGTGTCCTGTGAGTACGTCGTGTTCTATGTTCCTATTAACTAGAAAGTCTCTTATAGTGACATGGGTCCTCTAACAGGTGAGCCATAGAGCATTTCGAATGGTGAGAAGTACGTTGTGAAGAAACAAGCTCTTTTAATTGTAAAGTTCTTTTAATTGTAAAGTGCCTTTAATTGTAAAGCATTTAACAGTAACATATGTACAAGGCAAACATTTATATACAAGCAACTCCACTAGATGTTCTTTCATTGTCCTTTGTTTACAACACACCCGTGACTTCCCGCAACCCCCCTAACTCCCACTTACCCAACACTTGACCGTGTGTCACGGTTGACCACACATAGTAACCGTGTCACAACAGACTGTATATCAACACCTCCCTTATTTGTCCATAGCATACAGCTAAAGAGCGAATTTATAATTTTATCTCCCTTTAAGGAAGATAAATAGTTTGTGGAAAAGAGCTGGTCAAAAGGCGGAAGTCTGGTAATTCCCGAAATTTGTAGCGAAGTTGATTGGTGCGTCGCGTTATTAATGCTAATGGCGTGGGTTTGATCTCCATAAATCCGACTTTTTTTTCACTGTTTATCAGATGAGAATTAATGTAATGTTGTTTGAACTTAAATTAAATTAAACTTAAATTGTCTTATTAAAATATTATTATTACTACTAGTCTAAATATTATTTTATGATTGTACTTGAGACATTATGTAGTACTACTAGGTAGTGGTAGATGTAGTGTCAGAATGTCATTAAGGGTGAGGAAGTTCAGGTATGTTAATGTATAAGACAATGAATTAAAAAAAAAGGTTCTATTATATGCTTAATACATTAAACAAAGCTAGAGATCTATAGAACTGGCTTCCTTCCTACATAGCTCTATGCCTCCGAAACGTAAACAATATATAGAAAACATACACACAAAAAAAACAACAGCAAAAAAAAAACTGAACCACTTCCACATGACCTGTCTCAGAAAAAATAGCCTACTGAATATGAAATGGCAAGAAAAGATACCAGATACCGAAGTCCTTCAAAAAGCGGGCCTGCAAAGCATCCACACAATCCTGATGCAGTCCCAGCTGCAGAATGGAAGACCGTCTCACCCCTAAACGACTCCTGTATGGCCAATTAAGGCAAGGGACAAAGGTGGACAAAGAAAACGCTTCAGGGACACCCTCAAAGCTTCTTTAAAAGCGTTCAGCATTGACCCAGCCACCTGGGAGACAGAAGCACATTATAGAACATCGATGGTAATAATAATAATCTTTATTATCCATATAAAAATTTGTCTTACAATTTGTGCATTAAACCAAACAAAACATTATGACTATAGAAAACCAAATTATACATTGACACCAGACTCACTTATAATTTACACGTGAAATGTTTATACCAGATACTTATATTGTATTTATTGATTTGATTGCCAGGGGAACAAAAGAGTTTTTGTGTCTGTCTGTATCTGCTATCGGTGTCTTGTATATGTTTTGTGATGGTAAAATCATAAAATCCTGACCAAAAAGGTGATTTTTTTAATTTCTAAAATATTTTTAGCTTTCTTATGAATATTTTTCTTAAACAGCTGCCCAAATATTGTTTTTTTCTTTTCTTATAAAATACAGACGTTACTTCAAAAAAAGAAGATGATTACGTCCTACGCGTCATGCATCTAGTCATTCTTGTTAACTATTGTTAACCAATGACTTAAATTCTGCCAAGTCACTGGTTTCCTGGCTGGCTCAGGCAACCCATTCCATGCTCTAATAGCACCTGGGAAAAAGGAGTATTTGTACAACTTTTGTCCTAGCATATGGGATGAGGAATGCCCCGTACCAGCAATATTTAGGTATTTATGAAGTTGTTTTTTTTTAAATGATAAATGTTTGACAAAAAATCTTTTCAAAATTAACCTTGTGCTTTTGTTCTTTAACAAAAAAAAAAAAACCAACTCCACCCCCCAAAATAAAAAAATAAAATAATAATAAAAAAAGCAATGCAACAAAAGACAGGATTTTTCACGGAAGCAAATATTTATAATGATTTATTTATGTTTGTGACAACCAAAACACACACAAACTTCCGTTGAGATCCAAATGTACACTAAACTTACACCAGAATTGTAAAAACATTTACATGTAAATATTTCTTTGCGACGACGGTTAACATCATGTGTTTCTTAATAGGCAAGAAAAAAAAAAAGACAATAAATTGACGACAGCATTTCTAGCACGAATGATTTGAGTCTATTTTTTTTTCTTAATATATTTACATTTTTATAGTACACGTTTTTTTTTTTTTTTCGTCCGAGTGGGGGAGGAAAATGAATACAAGTCTGTTTGAGAATGGGACCCGGGTCATAATTTGAGGAAAGTAGACTTGTTAATGTTTTAATTAACCTTGATTAGCCAAATCAGGATTTGAACCTGGTGCCTTGGATTTGTCTTCTGAACTCGCTATTTGCACTGAGAAAAAAAATACAATGAATACAGTATAAAACTGATGTGAGACAAGATTGCGGAGGGCAGATCGAATCTCCATGACGATAGAGAATATATGACATCATTGAACTCAGTATCCAATCAAATCTGACTTCCAGGGGCACCTGACATTGTTGGGGAAAAACGAAGGTGGTAGGGGCGCTGTACTCGCCAGAGACTTCCACAGAATCAGATACATCGTCCACCTTATAAACAATTAGGTCACGAAGGAAAGTTTAGCCAATAACTTTATTTGACCCCTGTGATAAGCCACTGACTTTGACAACTGTGAATGATTATTTACTTTAACCACTAACTGTTTTTTCCACTAGCTTTGACTACTAACTGTGTTTGACCACTACCTTCGTTTGACTACCTACTAACTGTGTTTGACCACTAGCCTTGTTTGACAATTAACCATGTTTGACCACTGTTCTTCTATACATTATTTCTGCTGTCAATAATATATCCGAAGTAGACAACTCTAACCCGCAGCTTTGAGTCTAGAATCTACTGGAAACACCTGTTAAGGGTCTAAAAATGACTCAAGATAAGATAATGTAATGCAAAACAAACTCTGCTGCAGTCCCTTTAGTCACGCATCTGTTTTGCTCCAGATTGTTCTCTGTTGGGAGTAGAATTGTCTTGTCGATGTGTTAAGCTTCAGCTAGATAGATACAGAGAGCTCCTCATTAAAGCTGTACGGAGACACCGTCTGGGACCGTAAAGACACTGGGCTTTTCAGAATTTTTTTGCTCACTATACTAGAGAGTTCTGCGCTTTTAATGGCGGCCATCTCGATTCTTCTCTGTGAAAATAGAAGAAATATACAAAATGTTAATAGTAATAATAATAATACACCCTGTTGTTATATCTACCGAGGGCAAAAATAACAATTTACCTCCCCAGACTCTTTGGAAGCCTTAAGCATTCTTGATCCTTATTACCTGTTTTAGGTCAGCACTGCTACAGACTTGCCACATCGTGAGAAAATTTCTCAAGCGGACACTGTCCATTGGACTTCAATGAGTTTGGTTTCCCTTTAACGAAGCTCACCCCTAAAAGTGCCAGAGATTGGCATTTAATTCACTTCCATAATCAAAATAATATGTTCAATGTTGTATTAAACTAGTCGAAAAAACAACATAGTTCTTTAACATAAAGACAGGTGTGAGGCAGGGGTGCATCTTATCTCTCTACCTCTTCCTCCAAGCCATCAACATATAATGAGGATAGCAATGAATCAGACTGACTTTAGTAATTCTTGGCGTGAACTGATTCGAATGACGGACTTGGACTTTTGCCGATGACGTTGCGCTATTCGGGTCAACAAGGAAATGCATAGAAGAAATGACGGAGAGCCTATACAGAAAGGCACCCAAAATTGACTTCAGTATAAACTTGGAAAAAACTTAATTTAAAGCAAAGGCTGACCCTGACTAACTTGCTAAGTCAGGGCTTGAAGACCTGGATAAGTTCACATACATAGGCGCCATCATAGCAAACAATGGGGAGGCCTAGCATGACATAGTGTATTTGAATAGGAAAAGCAGGGGCAATGTTTGAAAGGCTGTGACCTGTTTGGACAAGCCAATTTTACCCAAGCTTTAAGACTTAAGACAAAAACCCAAAGACTTAAGACAAAAACCCAAAGACTTAAGACAAAAACCCAAAGACTTGAGACAAAAACCCAAAGACTTGAGACAAAAACCCATGTATTAAACACAATCGTCATCCCAAAAGCAACGAATGTATGTTAGACATTGAATTTATCTGCACTGAGATAAACAAAATAATTTTCTTTCACAAAGAGAATGTCCCACCTCTGTTGGCCACTCATCTGTATTGTCGTACCCACTTCCGTCAAGACGAGGGTCACCCAGCAAAGGCCAACAAAGATCCAAACACTGAGAAGAAAGCGATACAAGTAGGTCAGCTCGTTCTTGTCTTCAGCTGAAACAAACAAATACACAGCCATTTTATTTTATGCAGAACACTTTCACTGATTTTGGACGCCTTCAGGCGAGAGTTAATAAATAAATAAATCGCTCCGCCTGCCTTCAAAAATCAGTGTCTACCAAACGGTGGTTCTCTCAACCCTTCTATATGGATCTGCGACATGGGTATTATGCAAAAAGCAACTAAGACTACTTGAACGCTTCCACCAAAGATGCTTGCGCTCCACCATGGGCATACGGTAGCAAGACCGCATTACAAACAGCGATGTCCTAGCGAAAGGTGGTATGGACAGTATAGAGGGACTTCTTATGTCCGACAGTTACGCTGGGTAGGGCAATATCCCATATGGAGGGCGAACGTATGCCCAAAACAGTCTTTTTTTTTTGGTAAGCTAGAAGGTGGTCGACGTAACAGAGGTGCCTTACGGATATGCTTCAAAGACAAGCTTAGGCGCCAACTTTCCTTAGCTGGCATAGAAGAGAGCTCCTGGTTACAAGTGGCTTCAGAACAAGACAGCTGAGTGTCACTCACAAAAGCAGCGGGATAGACATTTGTGACCAAAAGAAAATCTGCTGCCGAGGACAGAGGCACCAATAAAATGAAAATCTTAAATGTGCATGATATTTACATACAAAGTGCATTATTAGCCTTTATAAACAAACATAAATGTTTATAACAGGCTTAGCCAAAATGATACTTTTACCCTTTTTTTTTAACACCAAATAAACTTTTTATTCTTTAGCTCGCCTATGTAGACAACCTCGTATTAACACTGCAACATGAATGCCTTGGTGTTTGTGTACAGAGTTATGATACTAGACTTCACGGGACAAAGGTCTACTTGCAGGGACTCTTACAATGTGCAGGAATTAACAAACAAAAGGTGCCAGGATAAACAAGATTAGAAACAGGGGAGCTAATAAGAGCGATGAAAGGGTTATACGTTTTTTTTTAAAGTTTGTTTTCTTATTTTTATTTTTTTTAAAATAGTAAAAACAACAAAATAAATATTGTCCTCCTTTTTTTCCCAACTTGCTAATAATGCCGACCTGGAAAAAGGTCACCAAATCCTACAGTGGTCAGTGTTATGACAGAGTAGTAGACTGCGTCCAGAAATGACCACCTCAGAAAGAAACAAAACATAACAGAAGGCACCATCACAATGATGGCTGCACCTGGAGAGGAAAAACATACACAGGAATACATTTAAGAAGGATGTAGAAATACATATAATTCTTGGTCCTGACCACTCACTCATAATCACTAATTATCTCTCTCGCCGTGGACGATAAAATACGAAAATAATATTAACCTAAACTTCTTAAGGGGGCGCGGTGGCTGAGCGGTTAAGCGCTGGCTTCCGAACCTGGGGTCCTGGTGTCACGAGTCGAGTCTGTGACCTATTTCGACCAGTTTCTAGAAGCGAGTTTAAACCAGTGCAAGTGTCCAGCGTAAACAAGTTAATTTTAGGTATCCAATCAAAGAAACAGGTTAAGGGAAAAAAATAGCACACGTCAGCTTCTAGAAGGTCAAAGTTACTAAAATAATTAGGGAAGAAGTTTCCATGATTCTGGAATGTACGATTAAGAAACGTATAAATTAAGGGAAAGTCAGTTAAACGGGGTCCTCGCTTAGTCCTCGATTAGTAAAGGTTTAGTTAGGTTTTGTGATATTAGCGGGTCCATTTAATTAAAGTTTTATTAGTTGAAGTTGAAGTTTTCCTAAGTGAAGTTTCATGTATCATTTAAGTTTTATTTATGAAGTATCAAGTCAAGTTGTTATTGAAATTGAGAAGTTAATTTGATGTGAACGTTGAAGAAGTATTATTAAAGAAGTTTTAAGAAAATACAGAGAGATGTTTCTTTCTTCACTTCATATGAATTCATCAACTTATCAATATAATTCCCGGCCTGTTCGTCACACCTGGGTTCGAATCTTGGTGAAGACTGGGATTTTGAATTTCGGGATTTTTAGAGTGCCCCTGAGTCCACCAAAGTCTCTAATGGGTACCTGACTTTAGGTGGTATATGTAAAGGCGGTTGGTCGTTGTGCTGGCCACATAACACCCTGTTCGTTAACCGTTGGCCTAAGAAACAGATGACCTTAACATAATCTACCCTATAGATCGCAAGGTCTGAAAGGAGGGGGGGAACTTGACCTTTTTTTTTTTACACTTACTTAACTGAAGTCAAGGTCAACTCAACTATTTTCAAGATGTAAACCATAGCGTTTAAATTTGACCGAAAATGAAGTTTTGTTTGTCATTACTACTTATGCGTACATGACAGCAAACATTTCAGTGTCTACAGTACGAAACAATAATTCCTTCCACTTAACCCTTAAAGTGCTGAGATGTTTTACAATAAGGACATACACAATGGAATTACAATTCTGATCTTTAGGGGCTAAACTACCATATGCGTTTTAAGGGTTAAGCACGTATGAAAAAATTTTTTGGGGGGCGTAACAATCTTTCATTACTTTTTGTTATTTATGTTTCTTTCTTCACAGATCTATTCTACATCTGTACTGTAATTCTCCTCAAGTTTAAATAAATGTCTCAGTGAATGCGAGGGATTACCTTTAGATCATTGTGTGATTCTCAAATGTGTTTTTACATTTGGATGAAAGCATGTATGTGGAGAACAAGTTTAAAACCACTAGATCTAGTTCTATAAATGGTCCTCTATTTTAAATTAAGAATAAAACAAGATTACATAGAGAGTTTGTGTTGCCACACAAACTCAGAGGCGGTCTCCGTGGGAGACGGATCCCTGTCGGATCCGCATATTCGCTGGTCGACTGAGGATGGCATCGAGCAGGGTATGAAACCGAGACCGTAGAGATAATCAGTCCTGCGCACTAACCGCACGACCAGGCATTGCTCTTAATTTAATGACAAACTGGTTACAAACTAATAGCCTACTATTGATAATATACCTACACATTACGGAATGACAACTACCGGATATGTACAATATATCAGAAGAGCGATTTTAGATAATCTTTTGGTATTGAGCATTTTCATTTAAATGGAACTAGAATGAGGATGTAGATCTACCTAAATTAAACTACTAATTTAGCACTCTCAATATCTATATCTACTAGATCTAGATATAAAATATATATTTGGGATAATGTAGATGTAATTTTGATAAGATTTATGTAAAAAAAAAACACTAGATAATCAATTAATAGACTAATTGCAAATGAAATATTAAAATAGTAGATTAGTTGTAGTATTTTATAACATTGCAATATTGACATATTGAAAATCTAGACTTTAGAAATAAAAATCTACACTTTAAGCCTAGAAATTAAAATTATAGATCTTGATCTAGTCTAAATCATGGCTGTCTGGTAGTGCGGTTTGCGCGCTGGACTGTCGTTTGGATTCATTGATGGTCCCAGGTTCAAACCCTGCCCGCTCCCACCCCTCGTCGTCTTACGGGAGGTTTGGACTACAACTCTGAAGGAACATCCGAAACATGTAAAACAACAAACATTCTAAACTAGACCAAGAAATTCTAGATCTAGATTCACTAATGACTTTAATTAGAACTTAAATCTAAATCTAGTTTTAAAAATTTAGCTCTAGTGTAAAAAAAAATAATCTAGATCTAGTGTAAAAAATCTAGCTCTAGTGTAAAAAAAATCTAGATCTAGTGCAAAAAATCTAGATTAGATCTAAATCTAGCTATTATGTCTTTTTAAAATGCGAGTCACATTACGAGGTTTAATAAACATTACTATACCGAGTTGTTTTAGCATTTAAAGAATTTTTTCCATATGACGTCAAAGGAAAAAAATCCACTTCGTCACACGGCCTAGTTAGACTAAAACATATCATCTATACGAGCAGCTTGTTGAGGGTTCATAGACATTGGTGCACCGAGTGATTTCTTTTAGCGTTTCATTTAAAGAATAACTGCATATGACGTCAAATAAAAAAATTCCATTACGTCAGACGTCCTAGTTAGACTAAAAAATGTCATTTATACGAGCTGCTGGTCGAGTGTTCTTAGACATTGGTGCACCGAGTGATATCTTTTAGCATTTCATTTGATTGGCTAGTTAGACTTAATATATATATAGATATATATAAAAGGATTAAAGATGCTTTTTTTAAATTTTGTCTGCCAGTCCGTCTGTCCGTTATGTTAATAGCGAGAAAAAAAAAGACTAAAAAAATAGAAAATCTTATTAAAATTTAATTTCCCTTCCGAAACATCGCATTAGTTTTAAGTTTCTTAAATAGATTGTTCCGGAGGTTTATATATTTATAGTGAGAGAAAATAAGAATTCCAGATTATTGCCGTTAATTAAATTTGTGGGATGGTCTGTTATGAAAATTAGATGTACCGTTGCCTTATGAAGATTTTTTCAAACCATACTTTGGTGTTAGGAAGATGTTTTCCTTAAAAATCGGAGCATAATATTAACGATAATTAGATTTTCTAACGTTTTAGCTAGAAAGTTAAATGTAGTGTAAGAGAGAAGTGCGATTTTACATAAATAGAGCTAAACTATTTTTCATAAAAAATCCGGAACAACCAATTTTCGTAAATGAGAAAATTATTTGTTTTATTTATTAGAAGAGGGATTTCAAACATTTATTAGCGTTATTAGATTTTTCATTTAAAATTCGGATCATTTTTGGCGACGATTTGTAAGAAACTTAAGGTAATGAAGGTCGATTTCTTTTTCGAAACAAAATCCGGAACATTCTTTACCGATTAAACAACTTTTATTATGTTTCGGGAGGAAAATTAACTGTAAAATAAGTCTAAAAATTGATTTTCAATAATAGTTTCTAGTAAATTACTTTCTTATTTTAAAATCCTGAATAACCTATTGTCGATATTTTTGGAAAAAATAAAATTATTTGACATAAATTTTTTATTTTAAATAAAAAATTCGGAACTATTGATATTGATAAATAAACTATAGTGACGTAGTGTCAAAGAATATAAGTGTAATATTCGTCAATTATGCGATTTCAAACAATCATTTGACATAATTTATTTTTTATAAAACAATATCCGGAACAACTTTATAGTTAATGAAATTTTAAATCAGTATAGATATTTTTATTTAGCATTTATATGCTATTTACATTACAAAACCGGAACAATATATTAAAGATCATGTGTTTCTTGCAACGTTTAAGCATGGAAATAAAATCTAATATAAGTTAGAAGAGCAAACAAATATTCATTGGCATTGATTTGTTTTTCACAAAACATCCGGAACATTCTGTTATAGATACTTAAAACTATTGCAATATTTCTGAATGAAAAATTCAAGGTTAAATCAGATTTACAAAAGCCTCTAGTGTTATTTATTAATCTAATCGTGACGGACAGACCGACCAACAGACAAAACGCACAAAAATAATCTTTTTTTATTCGGATGGGGGCACTAAACAAAAAATAAATAAAATCTGCTTTTTTAAAAAAAGTTTAAGGAATTGGTTAAGCACCGCACTATGTTGCGGCGTTACGCTACTGCACGAAAGTCGCATTTTAAAAAATGTGCGTGATATTTACATACAGAGTGCATTATTAGCCTTTATAAACAAACAGAAATGTATTCTTTTAATTTTAGCAGCTAGTTGAGCAGAAAAACCATCTTTAACTATTATTTATATTTGTTGTAAACATTTCCTGTACATTTTATAAATATATTTGACTTAGTGATACTGAAAAAACACAAAAATTGTCCATCTTTGTTAGCATATTGTAACATTGCTTCCCTAACATTTACGTAATTGTTTTAGAATTTGGTGTATTTTTATGAAAAAAATCGCTTGCATAATTAATGTTATAAATTAAACGGTTTGCTTTTAGAAAACCAAAAGTAGGCCGCTAAAAATCCTAAAAATTGTCCCAGTGAATTAAGGGCCTATTAAATGTGTGAGTGTGTGTACGAGCTTTTTTTTGGGGGGGGGGGGGGGGGGGGGGAAGGGGGCTAATATGGTTTGTAAAGAAGGGTTATTCTTAAAAAAAAGTTGCCTCCCTTTATCTAGATCTAAGTCTGACACAATAAAAAATTCATATGTATAGAGCGAACTGACCTGCGAGTGGAAATCTTATTGTAGTACTGGCTGTTTTACGGAATATACAAGGGCCAAAAGAGGGTAGTGTTGGGTAGGAGAGTTTGATTAAAAGAAGTGTGTGTGTGTGTGTGTTTGAGGGCATTACTAGTGCAGGGTGAAAAGAAGGCTACAATGCTCACACCTTAATACAAAAGGAACTTGAGAAAGCTTAAAGTTTAAGGAAGTGACTCGGTGGTTGATAGGAAAATACTTCATAATCACAAGGTTCAAAACTCGAGGGTGGAAAGCCCGCTCTGCCGAAGCATCTCGCGCGGCTTTTCTGGCACGAGGTTCACTCCAGTCATCTGAGACTTTCCCATTAGAGACCTGCAAATCAACAAGATACCAAGGAGAATCCTGACAACCTTTGATTTGGTGTCCAGATTGTCTGTACTTGTTACGACACGGTTACTATGTGTGGTCAACCGTGACACACGGTCAAGTGTTGGGTACAGGGGAGTTAGGGGACTTGCGGGAAGTCACGAGTGTGTTGCAAACAAGAAGAAGGAAGTCCTCTAGTGGAGATGTTCTGTATATAATGTTAGCCTTGTATATATGTTATGTTGAAATGCTTCACAATTAAAAGGCACTTTATACTTGAAGAGACTTGTTTCTTCACAGTACTCTACTTTTTCCCCGTAGGCTGCCTGGAAATAGCCCCTTAAGAGTGATTTTACTCTCGCTGTTGACACTTACAACTGAAGCAAGCAACCTTCGGTAAATTTCAGGAGGAAATTGAACCGTAGGCGCCATTATTCCGAATGACCGTTAAAAGGGATTCTAGCCAACGGCCAGGGTTGGACCGGAAACACTTCATGTCCTGTCTGAATGTCACAATGGTAGTGTAAGCGGACGAAGGCAGCACTAACTACTGCAATTTCTTCATATTCCAATACTGTAACCGCCAATATACCGTGTTGAAATCCTCACACCTATTGCTCTCCAATGACGGCTCCTTCTGGAACGGCTTGACTGGCGGCCGGGCCCCCAAATCCCTAGCTACACCAGTCTAGTTCCATTGCTAGACGTTTCCACCGAAGCGCCATTTTGAGGCTAAGGGAGCTGGCGTCCTCAGGTAGCGAACAATAGGTCTACTCACCCTTCCCCATTGAAAGCAGCAAACGAGAACTGGGATACTGCGCAAACATCAAAACAGATTAGAATCATTTATGTTATTTATTAGCAAACAAGCTAAACTTATAGTTTCTTATTTACAAAACTACTACAACGACAGAGCAGTATATATTAGATTGCTATTGTTTAAAACTTACTTAATACTAGTTTGGTGATGGATTTTAATCTGGCCTCAAGAACGGGGTGTCCTTTGATACACCGCCCGCACTTCTGCGCGCCATTCAACAGCTCCTGGAGGCGCTCGCCCAGCCCGGCCATCAAGGAGGCAAACAGCGGAATGCCAGTCAGCGTGTAGAAAATGCAAAATAATCTGCCACCCCAGGTGGTTGGCGCAAGACGCCCGTAGCCTGTAGAAAGAGTGCCCTTGATGTAAACGAGTGGCGTAGCAAGGTACAATCCTCCCCAGATTAAATATATGATAGCGACTCCCCCCCCCTCCAAACCAAAATTGACTATTTAGTTTAACAAGAAGTCACGTAAGTCACAATCACAAAAGTAAAAGATGCCAAAAAAAATATTTTTTTAAAAGCAAAGGTCATACTAAGCGAAGAAGTAGGACCGTCCATTCGCTGCCATATCTCTTTATATTGCAAGGTTTATCTCTCCTTGTTCTTTATAAAACTAAAATTAATTAATAACCACTAATTGATTAACTAATTTAATTTTTTATTGTATCATGTGTTGCAATGAATAATTATACACGATTTTTTCCTTGATCTGAGAATAGGAATTGTGAGGGAAAAAAACGTGTAAAATAATCCAACTAGACAGACAGACAGACAGACAGACGGAGGTTTGTATCACTTTATGTACCACGTTTAACAAATAGTCTAATAGGGTCATTAGGCTTATCTCTAAGGAAGTGTTATGACCCTCGATGCATGAATGTTTTCTTATAAGTAAGACGTAACTTATGATCCCAGACACGATGTCGAGACACTTTGTTCTTTGGTCTGTACGGTAAGATTTTTAAACATCCCCAAAAATTACATGCATCTGCTACCACCATGAAATGAGATTTCAGGCAAAGTAGAAAATAACTTGACCATTTTCTACTTTGGCTGGGTATAGCTTAAAATAACTCCAGCTATATCGGGCAAAGTAAGAGAAAAAAAAAAAAGAAAAATATTAATAAAAAAAATGATACATAAATAAATGAAAAGAAAAACAAAACAAAAAATATTTAAAAATAAAGACAAGACCTGTTCTATACAACTTATAGAGCGATGTTTTTTCTCTTAATAATTAATGAATAAACAAGGATAAAGATAAACAAGGTTACAAAAGACAGTTTGTGTGGATACACAAACTCAAAATCGGCCCCCGAAGTGGTTCACCCAGGCAAGCTTCAATATTTTCAGAAAGAACATCCGAATGAAATTATATCAAAGACAAATGAGAGATAAGAATGGAGAATGAAGGTTAACAGATCTTGTGTAGTGCCCCAACGGTCCAGCAGATCAAAGGATAGGTGAAAGTGAATGTAAAGTTAGATGTGAACCTGGATAGTTCCCCTTTCAGACCTTCTTGTCTATAGGGCAGATGATGTAAATTTCATCTGTTTTTGTGGCCTACGTTTAACGAGGGTGTCATGTAACCAGCACAACGACAACCACCTTTACTTTTCCCCAACTAATGTCAGGTACCCATTAGGGCTGGGTGGTTTCAGAGGCGCCCAAGGATTCCAAATTTGAAAATCCCAATCTTCACCAGGATTCGAACCCGGGACCCCCGGTTCGCAAGCCAAGCGCTTTACCGCTGAGCCACCGCGCCTCCCCTGGCCTAAGTCTTATAATCTAATTGTTTTGAAAAGGCTCAATCTCTTATGCTCATTTTTGTGTGTATTATGCTCTGCACCCTAGAGTATTGCTTCCGTAGCTATGATTGACCAGAGGATTACTTTTGGAAAATTAAGTTTATAAGATTACTATTCGTTTTAAATTAGGTCTAGCTTATAATGCATACTAATTAGCTTTTTCTCTTTAAAAAATTGCTTGCATAACTGATTTTTAAAATGAGATTTTTCACTTTCAGAAAAAAAAAAGTAGCCGTTGCATCAGAACTTTGAATGGTCTAAAATATGTCGGATTTTCAATATCTTTTCTAGTTTACGAGATCTAAACGGGACGGACGGACAGACATTTCACACAAAACTAATAGCGTCTTTTCCCCTTTCGGGGGCCGCTAAAAAACAACAATGGAACAAGTAATAAGCAGTTTGATGATAGTGATAATGATGACGGTCTTTAATTTTAGTCATTCTACCTATGGTGGTTATGACGGTCACGCAGAAGAGAAAGGCCGAGGAGTAGTCCCATATCCTGTTGGAAGTCATCAGCTTCAGCGTGACCCAGTTCAGTGACGAGATGTTGTCAAAGAGTTCAATGTCCTCCAGGTTGATCCCTCTCTGGCTGTGATGGACTACCGTATGGGTGAAATCAAGAAGGATCTTCGGGTGGACACAAGAATGATTGCCTGTTGGTACCAACAACAATACAAAAAAAAAAAAAAAAAAAGATATCAAAGAGAGTTTGTGTTTTCCCAGAAACTCAGAGAGGCTACCCCCCCTCCCGAACAGCATGAATGAGACCGCAAGGATATTACGGTGCAAGCAACGAAAAATATGTTTAAAAATATTTTGAAATAAAACTTTTAAAATGCATTACACATGTATTTTATAAACTCCTCCTTCCCTAGCTTGTTACGAGGAGAAGGATCTGAAAGAATGAACCAAGGGCGTCAAAATAAAGGGAAAAAAAGCATGGATGGCGAGTCACGTTGAGTGGAAAATGTAGTCCGCAAGTGTAGAAGGCTTTTAAGGATATAGTATGTACTTAAAGAAATCTCTAGGCTGAACTAGACTTAAACTTTTTGTTTTATATTTAGTACCGAATTGAATACATGGGACATCACAGTTTCTAGCTCTTCATGTCTACAAGTCGGCAAGTGTGATCTTTGGTGCTTGGAAATTCAATATATAAAAATGAAAATATTCTACGACATAGGGAGCAAATTTGATTCGTTCTTCTTCTACTTTATATTTATCCTAAATCCATCTGTTTGGTTCCACAACTTAGTTTATTCATTGCTATTTAAATTTGTGACATCGTCTTTGCTGGATTTTTAGATTTTGAATTGTACACCTGGTCTCTTATGTCAGTGTCAAGTTGAATTGTACACCTGGTCTCTTATGTCAGTGTCAAGTTGAATTGTACACCTGGTCTCTTATGTCAGTGTCAAGTTGAATTGTACACCTGGTCTCTTATGTCAGTGTCAAGTTGAATTGTACACCTGGTCTCTTATGTCAGTGTCAAGTTGAATTGTACACCTGGTCTCTTATGTCAGTGTCAAGTTGAATTGTACACCTGGTCTCTTATGTCAGTGTCAAGTTGAATTGTACACCTGGTCTCTTATGTCAGTGTCAAGTTGAATTGTACACCTGGTCTCTTATGTCAGTGTCAAGTTGAATTGTACACCTGGTCTCTTATGTCAGTGTCAAGTTGAATTGTACACCTGGTCTCTTATGTCAGTGTCAAGTTGAATTGTACACCTGGTCTCTTATGTCAGTGTCAAGTTGAATTGTACACCTGGTCTCTTATGTCAGTGTCAAGTTGAATTGTACACCTGGTCTCTTATGTCAGTGTCAAGTTGAATTGTACACCTGGTCTCTTATGTCAGTGTCAAGTTGAATTGTACACCTGGTCTCTTATGTCAGTGTCAAGTTGAATTGTACACCTGGTCTCTTATGTCAGTGTCAAGTTGAATTGTACACCTGGTCTCTTATGTCAGTGTCAAGTTGAATTGTACACCTGGTCTCTTATGTCAGTGTCAAGTTGAATTGTACACCTGGTCTCTTATGTCAGTGTCAAGTTGAATTGTACACCTGGTCTCTTATGTCAGTGTCAAGTTGAATTGTACACCTGGTCTCTTATGTCAGTGTCAAGTTGAATTGTACACCTGGTCTCTTATGTCAGTGTCAAGTTGAATTGTACACCTGGTCTCTTATGTCAGTGTCAAGTTGAATTGTACACCTGGTCTCTTATGTCAGTGTCAAGTTGAATTGTACACCTGGTCTCTTATGTCAGTGTCAAGTTGAATTGTACAAGGACGCGAAACCGCATGGAATTAATAATAAGAAACTACAATTAACGTATAATCAATAAAAATATATACACATTACCATAGTACACACATTCAATTCTATACATCGATACTTTAAATATAGAAAAACGTACAGCATTGAACACTTGTGTACAAGTGGTTTTCTTTTTACGAGCTAAGTAAAATGTGTGAACAATTAAAAAGAGATAACCCTTAACAAGTAATAACAACTGCTGTTCATTTGAAGTATCAAGTTGTAGATGAAAGAACTATCTATTCCAAAGGGGAATGTCGATACACATGGGCTATGAGATGATGTAAGGGAGGTCACCACGAAAATACTTCTATTAGCATGAGTTACTTCCCTTCACAAACTACAATCACGTTAGATACGAAATGACAATATCTATTCGGGTCATGTCTGTTTTTATTGTGATGTAATTATTGAAACAGAGACGTCACATGACCTTGGCATTTAACATTCACAACCAAAACGAGGTTTTTACCTAAAAATTTCAGAAACTCCTATTTGAGACTCTCGTGTGCCCAAGCTTCGTTATAGTACTCCAGTAGGTGGAAGATCAAACCTCCCAAGTACACAAAGACAGCGTTGACAAGCAAGAGCACCACGAACACGGCGTCTCTCATCTAGAGGAGGATAACAAAATGAACAGAAGGGTAATAGATGCTGGCCAAGGCTTGCAGCGGTGTCGCTAGGATCAGTGTCACCCGGTCCGGTCCGAGCCCTGGAAGTCAGCAAGTGACGCCACTGCTTAGTTTCAAACATTTTTTAAAATCATCTTTTATAGAGCGACATGTCAGAATATCGAGAACACCGTGTATCTATCTATCTATCTATCTATCTATCTATCTATAAAATGTCTCTATTTAAAATAAAGGCGTGTATTCTTATTATCGTCGCATAAAATATAGATACACAAGTCAAACTATAAGCACGCACGCGCACATACACACACACACACACACGCACACGCACACGCACACACACACACACACACACACACACACACACACACACACACACACACACACACACACACACACACACACACACACACACACACACACACACACACACACACACACACACACACACACACACACACACACACACACACACACACACACACACACACACACACACACACACACACACACACACACACACACACACACACACACACACACACACACACACACACACACACACACACACACACACACACACACACACACACACACACACACACACACACACACACACACACACACACACACACACACACACACACACACATACATACATACATACATACATACATACATACATACATACATACATACATACATACATACATACATACATACATACATACATACATACATACATACATACATACATACATACATACATACATACATACATACATACATATATATATATATATATATATATATATATATATATATATATATATATATATATATATATATATATATATATATATATATATATATATATATATATATATTGAAGGCATAATCAATTTTAACTTTCATAGACGTGCTGCTCGTGCCCCGCGATGACAGCATGACCAGTCCAAACTAAGAATGACCATATAACAAGATCTACAGAGCTCGCAACGATCTTTCTACAAGTACCAAATACTCAGACTAAAAAATTCAGACTAAAAACTCAAAATATGTAGGTGTAATATTAAATGAAGACTTATGGAACACCCATATTGTGGTGATTGTGTTTGCATAGACCATTGTGGACAACACTTTATAGAACCTTGGTTGTAAGATGTGAGGATTTCTATGTTTATTTATTTTATTTATTATTATTTCATTGGTTGACTAGGTAAAGTGGGGTTACGGCCCTTGAGTTTTGTTATTGTTGTTATTCTGAGTTATGGAGCCTAGCGGTACGAAATGAGTAATATAGAAGTCAGTTTATAATTATGTGTATTTTCATATAGTTAAAGTTTGATGTATTGTCTTCAGCTACAGATACCCTGAGTACTTTTATTAAAGTTATATATTTTGTTGTTAATTCATCTCTGGCGTCTCTTTGAGTTATTGAAAGAAGTATTACTAGTACGTTCTGTGTCAAGTATAATCCCAGTAAGGAGTTCACAACAATCACAACACATATTGATAAAATTAGTAAAAATTAAACAAAATTTTTTTTTTTACAAATCAACCATGAACATAAAACTAAAATGTTATTCAACCTTTGGTTAGGCCAATAATATAATATATGCATCCATCATTTACAAATACAAAAACAAAAACTATTAAAATACTCAGAAAAACACAAAGATAGAAGAACAGTTCTTATTCCATATACCAGGACAAATTTGTAGAAGTGCTCGTTCTTCCTTAGTGCCGTTAGAGCATGGAACGGGTTGTCTGAATGAGCCCGGAATAGAAAAAATTTAGCAGAGTTTAAGTCACCGATCTATAATATCCATTTCATGTCTAAACCTCTCAAAACAAAACCTAGTAAAATACTTTTAGAGAAAGATATGACTCTATTTCCATGAGATACGCTATGACTCTATTTCCATGAGATACGCTATGACTCTATTTCCATGAGATGACTCTATTTCCATGAGATACGCTATGACTCTATTTCCATGAGATGACTCTATTTCCTTGAGATACGATATGACTCTATTTCCTTGAGATACGATAAGACTCTATTTCCATGAGATACTATATGACTCTATTTCCATGAGATACGACAATGTCTTATCAGCATTAGATTTTTTTTTTTAGTGAATTTAGAGCATGAAATGGGTTGCGTGAATCATCCAGGAAAACCAATGACTTAGAGTCTTAGACTCTAGTTGTAATTTTTGTAGTCGATTCAATTTTAATATAGATCCAGATTTAGGTAATGATTAAGACTTATCATTATGATATTGATTTTTTTAATATACAAGTTTAATGTTAGTGTACAAACAATTAAGCGTTGGCTTGTCCACTTACCTAATCATAGATCTAGATACCATACCAGAGTAGATACAGATAAAGAGATGTATTGTGCAAGTAGAAACAACTCTACGATCTGAAATTGTAAATATAAACTACATTCTCGTCTGACACAATGTGTTCACTAGACATGAGCACACTTTTGGAATGTTTCTTTCCCTTGAAAAATGTTTACTCACCTAGGTGTGCAAGATCCCTAAATTCAACCTTCGAGCCACAAGATTCTAGTTTAACTTGAAGGCACAAAGTCACTCGAAGAGAATCACAGTCCCTGGCCTAGACTTTCAGACTTGAACTCGTATCAGTCTAGCCTCGTTTTAAAAGCTCATTAAATAGTTGTTTCGTTGTTCAGATAAATAGGTCATTTAAACAAAAAAAGTATCAGAGAAGAATCAAAATAAGCTTTTAGAGAGTAGGTAAACCAATTTTTTTAAAAATTATTTGTTATTTATTAGATGGAGAGTGATAGTGACCAAGAAAGCTAGGGACAGCGAAAAAACATGTGCCTCAGCTCTTGAAGAAAAGCGTGCCATGCGAAAAATGACCAACTCCTCTACCACCAAAGTGAAAGCTACATTAACCTGCGATATTTGTGGACGGGAATGTCTCTCCAAAGGCTCCACAGCCACATGACAAAGTGCTCCACGAAATGAACCCTAGTCGCTCTGCGACTAAAGGAGGCCAACAATTTATCTGCATAAGAAGATGACATTATGGAAGATTGCAGTACATCACGCAAGTACTTATGTCAAATAGTAAGATACATCCATTCACTTCTGTTTACTGCTAACTTATATGTTATGTTGGTCCTTAAATCACGCCCTCCCCTGACACCAAGACAAAGATAAGTTAATGCTTACTCACGATCCAAGTCTAAGTACTCAACTAACCAATCCGCCCCAGGTCGATTTGTATTATTTACTAACCATTGAAAGTACTCGAAGTGGCAGCGCCCTCAGGCGTCAAACTGTCTGGCCTCTTTCATTCTCTCGCTTCATTCTACGATTTTTCATTGACCCCCCTCAAGTAATCCCGGACGTAGTCTTGCCTCGGTTTCAAATGTCCGCTCCAGGAGAATTGAACCTCACACAATGACCAGTTTGACCGCTCGCGGACGCGTTGTTAGTGAAAAATAGCAATCCGTAGGGGAGTTAATATATGACTGACTATTTCGTCCTGTTGGTAGGGGAAAGTTATCTCCCTTCGACGTGATTGATACATTTCAACTTAGTCTGGTCCAGATAAAGTTGCCTGTTGAACTAATTTGTGGGCTCCGTGAGAACTAAACTCACTAACTCCCTCATTCATGCTCAAACTCAGCCCTCAGGTCCGCCCTTTCACCCCGTTCATCCCCCCACTCTCTTTTTTTCCAAGCGCCTCCCCTTCCCCCTTCCGTCTCATAATGCCAGGTGTAATGGGAATACAAACTGGACAGGTTCGTCGTTTAAAGATCATCAGTGATCGACGCGCGAGCACTTGAGAATGACGTAGGTGCGTACTAGCTTATATACACACCAACATATATATATACATACGCACATACACACATCACTACACAACACACAGATCAGTGCACTAAAGCGCATAAACTAACAACACTTCATCACGAGAGTATAAGAGATGTGTGTAAACAAGCCAACACAAAGAAGCGAAGGGTTCTAGTAGTTGGCAAGAAAGTGCTGTCGCCACACAGAAGTCAATGCCTCACATTGTACTGGGGATTTTCATACATGGAGGCTAATCCATAAATAGTAAGCTCTTTGGTGTATCCGGCGTACAGAATAGAGGACTTATTGATTAGCGAAGTATTAACAATATAATATTTCTGTGCACTTGAAAGCAGTGCACATTAATCGTAATTATTTGGTTAGAAAAAAAATGATCTTTGACGATTGTCACTGTGATTAAGTTGTAGCGGGAAAATGCCCGATATTGGAGATTATCACTCATGGCGGACAAAACTATAAATAGCCAGTTTTTTCGGTGTATCCGGTGTGCAAGATAAAGAACATGTCGATAAGTTATTTATTTTAAAAAAGTACAGTTTCCCCTTTCAGACCTTGCGATCTATAGGGCAGATGATGTTAAGGTCATCTGTTTCTTTGAGCAACAGTTAACGAGGAGGGTGTCATGTGATCAGCACAACAACCGACCGCCTTTACTTTCCCAAATTAATGTCAGGTACCCATTAGAGTTGGGTGGACTTAGGGACGCCCTAAAAAATCACTCTAAAGGAAGCAATAAACTTTGAGTTAATGACAATGGTGTAAATTAAAACTAATTTGATTGAAAGGGTTAACACTCGGATACGATTGTACATTTTCAAATTATAGGCTATATATGACACGCGGGCTGCGGGCTGGGCTTACCCGATTTGTCTAAACATTTCAATCTTTAATAGAGATAAGTTTAGGTATTTTCTTTTATTTTTTGAACCCTCCCCCCCCCTTTCCGGTTGTGAAACATGCACTACGGTCTCTGCCATGACATATGGAACATATATGCCAAGTTTTATTAAGATTGGTCAAACAGTTTTGATTTCTTTGCGGGATATACATACATGCCTACGCCTTACTTTCTGCTTTATATTATCGATAGGCTCAAATATATGGTTCGTCTATCGTGGTTCCATAATGACCACTTTTGTCGTCCATGGGGCTGAGGGATTTGCGTTGGAGATTTGTGGCTCCTCATGTGACTGGTGAGCCCGGAATGTTCGGCTGCACGCTGGGCAGGTTATTCCAGCTGGAGTGTCATTTTCAAATTGTAGGCTAGCGGCTAGTGCATTTAATAACAAAATTACACTTTGATTTTTTTTTTCATTTAGCTTGCAACGTTTGGGTTTCTTTCAGCGTTTTTGACGATAATTTAGTTTATCCTGAAAATATCTGATAACTGAACATAAAACAGAAATAGATGTAATTCTATTTCCTGACAAACGGAGGCCACAATATGTGACACAGGAAGATTAATAAACGTGTACAATAAGATTAGAGTACAGTAGTAAATAAGTAAAGAATATATTGTGATCAATAGGGCCGAAAGTGCTATGTTTCATTTTGAGTCTCATTTAAATTTATTTGAGCGCACAATTTATAAATGTATACTATTTAATTTAAAGTTGGTCTAGGACGTTTTCAATAATATTTTAACGAAATTATAACAACAAAAAAATAAGGCTTTTTAAAAAGAAATGGGAGGGGGGGTTGATTCATTAAAGGCCTGAACACTGCAATGTCGCAACCTCTGGGCCGTTTAGACAAAAGTCCGTTGCCACGTCACAGGTCTGCCCACTGGTTGCGACTATGTAAGTCAGTGTTGAAGTCCTATAAAACGAATGGTCTAAGTCAGGGGTTCTTAACTTGTGGGCCACAACCCCTTTGGGGGTCGAAAGACCATTTGCCAGGGATCGCCAAAGACATTCAGAAATTTTGGTTTTTCATATATTCTTCTTTGTAGACTTCTTTGGTCATACAATTTTTTTAGTGTTATATCAAGCACATTTGTACCATAGATGGTATACATTAAAGATACACTTTTTTTTTGTAATTTAAGAACAACTGTATTTTACATTTAATAAAATTACATGAAGCTTTTGCTATGTAAATAGTAAATACATCATGGATATCAGAAATATACAGTGCTTTTTATTTTGTAAAGAAATAGGTGCCGGTACTCAGTTATGGATTGCCTAACTTTTAACTAGTAATAAATTAATAATAAACTTTAAAATACAAGAAAAGTAATAATTTTCCACAGATTGAATAAAGTGCCGGTATGCCGAACCGGTGCGTACCGTCACAATTAGATTGATTTTATTACACTATCAAAATCGCATTTAGGGCCTAGCTCGGTCTATGAACGAAATGAATTGTAGCCTGGTCGCAGCCTGATGGAGAATCGTATTAGGGGGTCGCCGAGCTTAAAAGGTTGAAAACCGCTGGTCTAAGTGAATGGGAGGGAGGGGATATACAAATTTTTAAAAGGGGGGGAGGAGTCTGAGAATTTGTTAAGCGTAAAAAAACAGACTAACAAAAATCTTATGAAATAAGTCCAGTAGAGTCTCGCGTACTTTTTGTTTTCAAGACCACCGACGAACGCCCGATGCACATGTACAGTATTGGGGCTAAGATATCTGGATACGTCATTGAAAAGCCGAAAGTAGTCGAGACATTTCCCATCATTTCAATCGATGGAAAATGTAATCTGGGAAAAAATATAACTAATTAATAGTAAATTAAGTTTCCCTTTTAGGCCTGTTTCTCAAGTCCTCGGTTAACGAGGGTGTAATGTGACCAGCACAACGACCAACCGCCTTTACTTTTCGATGTGATACATAGGAGGGACGGAGCAGTGTAAAAAAGGCTGATATACATTTTGTTTCTAGGCATGACGTAATGTCCGGATGTTCGCTAATCCAAATTAATTGAACCAAAAAAAAATGTCGCCTTTCAAAGTTGTAGTTTGAACTGCGTTGAAATGTGGGCAAAATTGGGGGTAGGGTGGGTGGGGGATGGGGAGAAGTTAGGGGGAAAAAAAAGAGAAGGGGGGGAATAAAATTGTGATAAGAAAAAGTTGTAGACTGTAGAGGAGGGGGGTAAGGGTGAAACTGGGGTCAAAGGGTAAACAAAAAAATATTGCCCTTACTTTACGAGTTTCCAATCATTTCGGACAGCACCATCCATCAACAGAGCTCGTGATGGTTTATCCAGGGCCGGGAACTCCCTGAAGATTAGCGCATGGGCATTAACTCTTGTTAGTTTAGCTGCTTTACTTAAAAGAAAAAAGAAGAAGAAAAAAAACCTTAATGAAAAGCGGGGTGTGATGAGGCGAAAGGCGGTTCTAGTAAAGGACAGCGGGAGAGTGTTCATACTTTAGTTATTGGACAACAAAACGAATTAATTCCATGAGTACTCTAGTACTGTGAAAATATTTCGCAGTGTCAGACAATCAATTTTAAAACATTGGTATGACACGCATAGTATTACTACGAGGTACCCCCCATGATGTGTCACACTTTTGTAACACAAATGTATAGCACGAACGTGTAGCACGAACGTGTAGCAGGAATGTGTAGTACGAATGTGTAGCACGAATGTGTAGTACGAATGTGTAGCACGAATGTGACCGGGTGTACCAGTTGTCAAGGTATGACAGTGGCACAGTGTGCACTCATCTCTAACACCTATTGCAATGCTGACGTTACTAAATGCTAAATGTTAGGTCTTTATATTTAATTGCAGCATACAATCCTGCAGGAGGCACGGTGGCTGAGTGGCAAAGCGCTTGGCTATCGAACCAGAGGTCCTGGTGAAGACTGGGATTCTTAATTTCGGGCGCCACCCAGGTGTAATGGGTACCTGGCATAAGATGGGGAAAAGTAAAGGCTGTTGGTCGTTGTGCTGGCCACACGACACCTATAGATCGCAAGGTCTGAAAGGGGGAACTTTACTTTATACAATCCCGCAGTGCTCCAGCTGTAGCTTAAATAGCCGTGATGTTCCAAATGCACTTCAAATAGCTGTTATGCTAATGTAAATACATCTGATGTGTTCCAGCTGTTGCATTTAAAAGTAAAGTTTCCCTTTTAGGCCTTGTCTATAGAGCAGATGATGTAAAGGTCATCTGTTTTGTGGCCCACGGTTAACGAGGGTGTCATGTGGCCAGCACAACGACCAACGGCCTTTACTTTTCCCCAACTTATCTCAGGTACCCATTAGAGCTGGATGGACTCGGGGGCGCTCAAAGATCCCGAAATTAAAAATCCCAATTTTCACCAGGATTCGAAGCAGGGACTCCGGTTCGGAAGCCAAGCGCTTTACCGCTCAGCCAACGCGCCTCCCGCTGTTGCATTTACATCCAATATATTCCTGTAGTTAAGTTTCTCCTGTACTATATCTAGCCGTTATGTTCTAGCTACAGACTGCTTGTCTATGAGGCCATATAGTAGAATACTCATGGATGCACTATGCAACTTACCTAGTTGGAATGTAGGTGTATTGCTCGATAATGTTTGGGACATACCTGTATTTGATACAAGAAACTTTCTTATCTAAGAACATTTAGTCTATAGAAATCTTCGAGAAAAATATACAGTAATAGTTAGAACTTATTGAATGTGAAGGAAATAAGAAACACATGGAAATTGAACTACTTGGGGTAAATTCGTTACAATTTTTACACAAAAGTTTTTTTTATTATATTACTTGTTGAAAAAAAAAAGTCGGAGGAGTGTCATTGTATCTTTTAAGTGATTTAAAGTGTTGGCGTTTTCTTGGTTTAACCCAGACCCATTCAAAAAAAAAAACCTGGTCCTTGCTTGATCAGTATAGTGCTAAATCTAAACAGCGAGCCGAGGCAGACACGCCAGTAAATTGTATAAGTGGACAAGCGTAATCTGACCATGGGTGTGACCGAGAGATAGTGGTCAAGCATAGATTCTGTCTGCCTGACTTTGACTTGGCATGCCGGGACAATGTACACGTTAGTTTGTACAGTCACTTCCTGTAGGTACACTTCACTTGAACTACTGCAGCTTCCCCTTAAGCTAAGATTCAAGAACAATGTATGGTTATAAACATAAGCCTGAGTTTATCTGCGTAATTATTTTCTGACATAATTGCTCATTTTTCACAATTGTACATTCTACCCTGTCCTGATAAAACTTCAATTATATTTTGTTTGTTATCAGAAAACGTTTAGTTTTGGTCTAGAATTGTAGGAGAATGCTCTTTTTATATAACACAAATAAAAGGTTATAAACAAAAATTAATTTCATTTAATGGGGTCAAATCAACGTTACTATCGTTAATTAGGAGAGAAAGGGTTCAATCCCGAGGAGATCATGACATGAACCAATGAACAAGAATCTTGTTATTTAGATACCAGATGATGGTGTCAATACCTCCCAGCCAGCGAGATACGTTTTACTGTGCAGACTTGGACTTCGCACATTCGAATAGTATATCAACAAAACTCCTGCACAGATATGTCAATCTACATCTTCCTGATCGAGCGAGGCAAGCTACATCCACCTGATCGAGCGAGGCAAGCTACATCCACCTGATCGAGCGAGGCAAGCTACATCCACCTGATCGATCGAGGCAAGCTACATCCACCTGATCGAGCGAGGCAAGCTACATCTACCTGATCGAGCGAGGCAAGCTACATCCACCTGATCGAGCGAGGCAAGCTACATCTACCTGATCGAGCGAGGCAAGCTACATCTACCTGATCGAGCGAGGCAAGCTACATCTACCTGATCGAGCGAGGCAAGCTACATCTACCTGATCGAGCGAGGCAAGCTACATCTACCTGATCGAGCGAGGCAAGCTACATCTACCTGATCGAGCGAGGCAAGCTACATCCACCTGATCGAGCGAGGCAAGCTACATCCACCTGATCGAGCGAGGCAAGCTACATCTACCTGATCGAGCGAGGCAAGCTACATATACATGATCGAGCGAGGCAAGCTACATCTACCTGATCGAGCGAGGCAAGCTACATCTTTGTGTTGTATTTGTAACGAAAGTTGTAAGAGAGATTTGATTTTTTATTGTAATTTGTAATTTGTTTGTAAATTAATTGTTTATTGTGTTAATTACATGATTATTTAGTAAATTGAACAATTATTTTAGAGTTTATTAATTACTTAATTATTAATTACTTAATCACTGGAATAATAAATCAATGTATACACGTAATTAGTTTTAAATTCTCTTTTTGTTTCTCTTTATCTTGTGCATGGAGTTTTTGTTAAACATTTACTTCGTCACATCTCCTCTTCGCGTTCCTTCTCTCCTTCCTTCACTCTCTCTCTCTCTCCCTTCTTCTTTACCTCCTTTTTCCTCAATCATCCCTCTCTCTTTGACTCTTTCCTCTCTCTCTCTCTCTCTTTCTCTGTGTTATTCCCCTCTTTATCCCTTCCTATCTTTCTCTCTCTCTCTGTCTTACTGTTTATTGCCTCCTTCTCCCCATCTCTCGCTTACTTTGTGTATGTGTGTGTGTATGTGTGTGTGTGTGAATGTGTGCGTATATGTGTGTATGTGTGTGTGCATGTGTGTGTGTTATTAAATTGTATCGCCAAAGCAATCGACATGTATCTACCTATCTACCTATGGTTACATGTTCTTCTTTTTCTCAATAATTCCGCCACTAAGACTCATGGGAATCGCTGCAATGGGAGGCTATTCATCTACATTATAGACAATATAGAGTCCATCCACTACATCGACCAAAACACTGACCTAGATTACCTTCACTTTCACCTATCCCTACGTTTGTTGGACCGTTGGGGCACCACACAAGATCTTCAACCGTCTTTCTTCATTTCTCTCTATCCTTTGCCTTGGATAAAATTTTATTAACTAACAGGCCTGTCCTTTATTTGAAGTTGTCTTACCATCGCTTTCTCAGTCTTCCTCTTCTTCTTCCTTTTCCCTGAAGGAAGGTCTTTGCGAGCCGAGGACCTTATGATGTGGCCATAGAGTTTGAGCTTACGTTACTTGACAATAGTTATCAGGTCATCTTGAATTAATCCTGTTTCTAATCTCTTCATTTGTGCAGCTGATACCTAGGAGCTTTCTGTAGCATCTTAGCTCCATTGCTAGGATCTTTCTGTAGCATGTTAGCTCCTTTGCTAGGATCTTTCTGTAGCATCTTAGCCCAATTGCTAGGATCGTTCTGTAGCATCTTAGCTCCATTGCTAGGATCTTTCTGTAGCATCTTAGCTCCATTGCGAGGATCCTCTAGATAACAGTCAGATCATTAAAAAACATCCAAAAATTATTACCAGAAAATCGTATTGTATCTCTTCCTTGTTCTCAGTTCAACCAAATGTTTGACTCATGCACTGAACAAGTCAGAAATAATTATACTACCAAAAATTATAGCCATTTAGACGAGGGCGTACTACAGACCTACAGATCTACGCTGCTTCCTATTCATTCCCGGCTTGCCTGTCTCATGATTCCACTACCTTGAAACACAAGAGAGTTAGTTCCACGTAATGTTTTTTTAACTACTTAAAACCAACTCTACGGAAAACCGCTAGAACTTTGTTTTATTTTAGTGTAATGGTTTGTTTTTTTACTCTACGCGGCATGGTACCAAAAAAAAAAAAGTAAATGAGTTTTTATGAAGTGAGATACTGAAAGCGAAGATTGCGATACCCATTGCGAACTCGATTCTGTGTTTTTAGACTCGATCTTCTTCGTAGACTCACGACCGAAATCGATTCTTCAAATAGTATTAATAAATACCCGAATACCCGGGAAATCTGCTTCGGAAAATAGACTCTAGAAAATGTAGACGGAGAAGAAAAAAACAACAAAAAAAAAAACAGAAATGTGGAAAACAAGTTTAAAGGTTTCATCTGTTTGTTTATTTGTTTGTTTATTTGTTTGTTTATTTGTTGTCTTTTTCCTGTCCTAATTGTGCTGAATTATTTAAAGCAGTATTGCTGGCTAGTATGCGGCGTACTGCTATATCTTTATAGTTTCTCTTTCCTTTATTTGTTTTGGAAGGGGGGGGGGTAGCAGAATAAAAAAATTATTGCGCTTTTCAGTGCAGTTATAATTGTATTTGTAATGTCTGTCTGCCATTTCGTTGGTTTGTCTGTCACAATTATATCCCCTCCCCCCTCCTCCCCCCCCCCCCCCCAAAAAAAAGAAGCACCTCTAAAAATCAAATTATATATAGTTCTGCTAAAGTTTTGTAATAGCAATTGAAACAAAAAAGAAATTTTGGTAAATTTAACCACTGCGGTTTCAATCGTGAAAATATCTTATTTTGTCGTAGACCAACGGTAAGTAGTCACAGGTTAAATTATCCTGTTAGATATAAGATATATACGTTAAGTATGTGATACGTCTCCATAGCTCTTTGGAGATAAAACAAAATAAAGATGGATAGTGTATTAACAATTAATCCAAGAGTTACTGTTGTTACTGTTGTTACTGTTGTTACTGTTGTTACTGTTGTATGATGCGTTACTTTCATACAACGTTTACTACCCCACCCCCTCTCTTCCTCCTCAAATTTGGTTTTGCCCGAACAGTAGTGGTCCAGATTTGGAACTCTTCAAATTAATTCTTCTGGTAGGTAATTCATTAATGAGACTCGGTAATTGTTAGGTACTTCACACCTGACTAGTGCAACAATGACGACCGACCCCTACCTACTTACGACTTCAGCCGGAGCAGATCTCGCCAGAACGAGGCGGACAGCACGTGATCCAGTGGATGGTAAACTCATCCTTCAGATTTTTTTCACATTTCCCCACCTCGTTAGTGACTTATTGTGTGCAAGTATGAGTATGTGTGTATGTATGTGTGTGCGTATACTCTTAGGCCTCCCCCCTTCCATCTCAGCAGTTCATGGAGTGCGGATAGGTTAATATAAGGTTGCACTGCTTTCTTGCATATATAAGATTGCACTGTTGTTTGTTTGTTTTTTTTGGCTGTTTTTTTTGCATATATAACATTGCACACATTTCTTACATATATGAGATTACACAGATGTCTTGACTATATAAGATTGCACCGATGTCTTGAATATATAAGATTGCACAGATGTCTTGAGTATATAAGATTGCACAGATGTCTTGAGTATATAAGATTGCACCGATGTCTCGAGTACATAAGATTACACAGATGTCTTGAGTATATACGATTGTACAGATGTCTTGAGTATATACGATTGTACAGATGTCTTGAGTATATAAGATTGCACAGATGTCTTGAGTATATAAGATAGAACAGATCTATCTGTCACAAATACATTCTCTCTCTTACTCCCTCCTCTCGTTCTCTCTCCCTCTTTCTCTCACTTTCTCTCTTTCTCTCTCT
The DNA here is from genome assembly GCA_030265305.1 of Biomphalaria pfeifferi. Lineage (NCBI taxonomy): Eukaryota > Metazoa > Mollusca > Gastropoda > Planorbidae > Biomphalaria > Biomphalaria pfeifferi. Next base: position 2,333,667 of record JASAOG010000074.1, read on the forward strand.
CTCTTGTTTAATTTCTCAGAAACAAACAAAGTATGTCTAGGAAAAAAAAAAAGTCCCCCAGCGCAACTAAAGAAATATTATAGAATGTGTTTTTCCAACAAATCTGTTTTTTTCACAATAGTTAGACCAAGTATATGCCTAGTAGATAATCAGAGGGATACAGTTAGATCTAAATCTCTGAGCTTAACAACTATTGTACGCTAGTGCTATTATTATATGTTACATGCCATATAAATTTATCAATATGTTTCAGCGCTCAAGTTCATTAGTTCATTAGTCTAATTACTACCACATGTGAAGCTCTCTCTCAACATATCTCGTCTTGTTGCACGGTGGAAGAGACAGATGTCATTTAAATTCAGATCTTTGATTTTGAAAAAAAAAAACACCTTGGTTTTCAAATGTGTTGACTTGACAATGATATAGATCTACTATTGTACTTGTAAGACCAAAGTACAGACTCGTCATAGGGCTTATGTAAAGATAAATTAGCAACAAATATTTCCAGCCTGTCACTGTTATCTCTCTCTCTCTCTCTTTTTCACTGACACTGTTTATGTGGTGTGCATGTCTTTTATTTTACAAAGTTCTTATCAACTCACTCTGTCTGTCTGTCTGTCTGGTAAAAAATGTGTACACATTATTTCTCCCGCACCCATTCACGGATCAAGCTGAAACTTCGCACAAATTATTCATTGACATAGACAAGACATGAATCAACAAAATAAAAAAGTAACCAATCAGACAATTAATTACTGGTAATTCCTTATTTTGTTTATAGCAACAAGGGAAACTAATACTTCAGTATTCACAAATGTGGCTAAATTTGTTGGGTTTAGTCTCCTTAAATAATTGTTAAGGCTATTTCTCCCTCACTCATTCTCCAACCAAGTTGATACTTTCAACAATTATTTATTGGACCTAACAAAAACATGAATCGATAAACAAAAAATACTCAATTAATTATTGCTCATTAATTATTTTGATTGATATTGAATAAGGGAAATACCTTGTTCATTTTTGGTAGATATAGTTTTTATGTCGGAGTTCTTCCCCTTTTGATTTGTTTTTAAATGATTTTTTTTGCTTGTAATAGGTTTTAAAATAGACTTAATTTTGTGTAAAGCACCTCTTTTTCTTTTTTATTCTGGTTCCCTCTCTATTTCTATCTTCATCTTTATCTCTGCATCGTTCTCTCTCTCTTTCTTTCCTGCTCTCTCTCTCTTTCCCTAATCTTTCTCTCTTTCTTTCCTGCTCTCTCTCTCTCTCTTTCCCTAATCTTTCTCTCTTTCTTTCCTGCTCTCTCTCTCTCTCTTTCCCTAATCTTTCTCTCTTTCTTTCCTGCTCTCTCTCTCTCTTTCCCTAATCTTTCTCTCTTTCTTTCCTGCTCTCTCTCTCTCTTTCCCTAATCTCTCTCTCTTTCTTTCCTGCTCTCTCTCTCTCTTTCCCTAATCTTTCTCTCTTTCTTTCCTGCTCTCTCTCTCTCTCTTTCCCTAATCTTTCTCTCTTTCTTTCCTGCTCTCTCTCTCTCTCTTTCCCTAATCTTTCTCTCTTTCTTTCCTGCTCTCTCTCTCTCTTTCCCTAATCTTTCTCTCTTTCTTTCCTGCTCTCTCTCTCTCTCTTTCCCTAATCTTTCTCTCTTTCTTTCCTGCTCTCTCTCTCTCTCTTTCCCTAATCTTTCTCTCTTTCTTTCCTGCTCTCTCTCTCTCTTTCCCTAATCTTTCTCTCTTTCTTTCCTGCTCTCTCTCTCTCTCTTTCCCTAATCTTTCTCTCTTTCTTTCCTGCTCTCTCTCTCTCTCTTTCCCTAATCTTTCTCTCTTTCTTTCCTGCTCTCTCTCTTTCCCTAATCTTTCTCTCTTTCTTTCCTGCTCTCTCTCTCTCTCTTTCCCTAATCTTTCTCTCTTTCTTTCCTGCTCTCTCTCTCTCTCTCTTTCCCTAATCTTTCTCTCTTTCTTTCTGTCTCTCCTTCACTCTCTTTTTCTCTCTCTCTCTCTCTTTCTATTCATCTAAATCTCTAGACCATTCTCTCTCTATCATTTTCTCTCACGCATTTTCCATTCTCTATTCTTATTTTTTTTCTCTATTTCACATTCCCCCCCCCCCCCCATTTCTTATTCGTTCACTCTTTCAGTCCCCCCCCCCCCCACTCTCTTTTCTCTCTTCCTCTTTTTAAAAACACTTTTTAAGAGAGAACACACACACAAAAAAAAGAGAGAGGAAGTGATAAGGCAAAAAAAACAAAAAAAAAACAAAACCCTAACAACTTATCATTTCGATTTGAGGGGCGCCCTCGCCTCCGCCTCTATTTTGACAAGCCCTCAGAGCTTCACAGAAAGCACTCCAGCAACCCCAGTCCGGTGTCACAACAGTTCCGTGCCTGGCTTCACTGAACCACGTCGTCTTTACGGAGCATCGACATCCTTTTCACCGGCACTTCTTGACTTCTTCTAACGATCAGGGCCGTAATCGTCTTGATTCTAATACTTCCACAAATCCCTTAACTATTTCTCTCCGTAATTATTTACCACATTCTGGTGGAATCAACGTTGTTATCGTTAGTTAGGAGAGAAAGTGTTAACACAAGATGTCGCTGCTTTGTCCAAAACATTGGATAATCGATACAAGAAATCTAAAAGGAAAAAAAATACCAGGGAAAAATTGTTTCGGTGCGGATGTCGTCTTTTTTCTTTGATATATTCGGTTATTGTTTTTTTTTTGTCACTTATGAATAAGTTTGTCAAATATATGTCTCCTTGTAGATAATGGTATCAAATACACATGTTGAAAATTATTATCTTTAAACTTGGCGATTTTTCCTACTAAATATTATTCACAGAAATATGCGCTTTATTTATATTTACAAAGCTTATATCAACTCTGTCTGTCTGTCTGGTACAAACTTTGTACACGCTATTTCTCCCACATCCATTCTCGAGCCAAGTTGAAGTTTGACACAATTATTTGTTGTAGCTAAGAAAACATGAGTCGAACAACACCAACAAAACTACCAACTAGTGAAGTAGTCATTAGTCATTACATTATTTTGTTTGGTTTCGAAATAGGGAACTAAACCCAACAGTTTGATAGATGTATTGACATTTTGTCCATGTCTTTTCTCCCCCTTCCCATTCTCGCATCAAGTTGAAACTTTGTATTTTTATTCATAGTCGAGGACAAGACGTTAATCAATTTTAAAAAATAGTGAATCAATTAGTGGTCATTAATTTATTTTGTATTATATAGAGAACGGGAACTAAACCCTGCAGCATTGAGATAAATGGTAGTTATCTTTTTTTTTAATTTTAAAAGTATTTTTTCTAGTTTGCTTATTTGATTTGTAATTTGATATGGCTCTAATGAAACATTTCTAGTTTGCTTATTTGATTTGTAATTTGATATGGCTCTAATGAAACATTTCTAGTTTGCTTATTTGATTTGTAATTTGATATGGCTCTAATGAAACATTTCTAGTTTGCTTATTTGATTTGTAATTTGATATGGCTCTAATGAAACATTTCTAGTTTGCTTATTTGATTTGTAATTTGATATGGCTCTAATGAAACATTTTCTAGTTTGCTTATTTGATTTGTAATTTGATATGGCTCTAATGAAACATTTTCTAGTTTGCTTATTTGATTTGTAATTTGATATGGCTCTAATGAAACATTTCTAGTTTGCTTATTTGATTTGTAATTTGATATGGCTCTAATGAAACATTTTCTAGTTTGCTTATTTGATTTCTAATTTGATATGGCTCTAATGAAACATTTTCTAGTTTGTTTATTTGATTTGTAATTTGATATGGCTTTAATTAAACATTTCTAGTTTGCTTATTTGATTTGTAATTTGATATGGCTCTAATGAAACATTTTCTAGTTTGCTTATTTGATTTCTAATTTGATATGGCTCTAATGAAACATTTTCTAGTTTGCTTATTTGATTTGTAATTTGATATGGCTCTAATGAAACATTTCTAGTTTGCTTATTTGATTTGTAATTTGATATGGCTTTAATTAAACATTTCTAGTTTGCTTATTTGATTTGTAATTTGATATGGCTCTAATGAAACATTTCTAGTTTGCTTATTTGATTTGTAATTTGATATGGCTCTAATGAAACATTTCTAGTTTGCTTATTTGATTTGTAATTTGATATGGCTCTAATGAAACATTTTCTAGTTTGCTTATTTGATTTGTAATTTGATATGGCTCTAATGAAACATTTTCTAGTTTGCTTATTTGATTTGTAATTTGATATGGCTCTAATGAAACATTTCTAGTTTGCTTATTTGATTTGTAATTTGATATGGCTCTAATGAAACATTTTCTAGTTTGCTTATTTGATTTCTAATTTGATATGGCTCTAATGAAACATTTTCTAGTTTGTTTATTTGATTTGTAATTTGATATGGCTTTAATTAAACATTTCTAGTTTGCTTATTTGATTTGTAATTTGATATGGCTCTAATGAAACATTTTCTAGTTTGCTTATTTGATTTCTAATTTGATATGGCTCTAATGAAACATTTTCTAGTTTGCTTATTTGATTTGTAATTTGATATGGCTCTAATGAAACATTTCTAGTTTGCTTATTTGATTTGTAATTTGATATGGCTTTAATTAAACATTTCTAGTTTGCTTATTTGATTTGTAATTTGATATGGCTCTAATGAAACATTTCTAGTTTGCTTATTTGATTTGTAATTTGATATGGCTCTAATGAAACATTTTCTAGTTTGCTTATTTGATTTCTAATTTGATATGGCTCTAATGAAACATTTTCTAGTTTGTTTATTTGATTTGTAATTTGATATGGCTTTAATTAAACATTTCTAGTTTGCTTATTTGATTTGTAATTTGATATGGCTCTAATGAAACATTTTCTAGTTTGCTTATTTGATTTCTAATTTGATATGGCTCTAATGAAACATTTTCTAGTTTGCTTATTTGATTTGTAATTTGATATGGCTCTAATGAAACATTTTCTAGTTTGCTTATTTGATTTGTAATTTGATATGGCTCTAATGAAACATTTCTAGTTTGCTTATTTGATTTGTAATTTGATATGGCTCTAATGAAACATTTCTAGTTTGCTTATTTGATTTGTAATTTGATATGGCTCTAATGAAACATTTCTAGTTTGCTTATTTGATTTGTAATTTGATATGGCTCTAATGAAACATTTTCTAGTTTGCTTATTTGATTTGTAATTTGATATGGCTCTAATGAAACATTTCTAGTTTGCTTATTTGATTTGTAATTTGATATGGCTCTAATGAAACATTTCTAGTTTGCTTATTTGATTTGTAATTTGATATGGCTCTAATGAAACATTTTCTAGTTTGCTTATTTGATTTGTAATTTGATATGGCTCTAATGAAACATTTCTAGTTTGCTTATTTGATTTGTAATTTGATATGGCTCTAATGAAACATTTCTAGTTTGCTTATTTGATTTGTAATTTGATATGGCTCTAATGAAACATTTCTAGTTTGCTTATTTGATTTGTAATTTGATATGGCTCTAATGAAACATTTCTAGTTGGCTTATTTGATGTGTACTTTGATATATGTCTCTAATTCAACATTTCTAGTTTGCTTTCAAATTCCGTATTGGACATTTTCATACGTCGTGAAAAACTATAAATAGCCTTTTGGTGCATCTTGTATTCAGAATATAGGAAATGTAGATGAACTATTATATTTTAAAAGGAATCGATACTTCATTTTAGACTCGAATTCGCTACACTTTCAAGAGGTATCCATCGCCGCACTTGCTGAAAGCGTATCAAAGCAATGGTCGCCAAGCTTGGTTGGGCTAATTAAAAGTGTAATGCCAGAGACCGAAGCTGTCCACTTAATCTCCAATCAGAACAGTTGAGTGACTTCAACCAAATAGCGGTAATAAGTAAAAGATGATTATCTTGACATCTTGGCCTGGTCTCTCTCTGTAGTGGCCACACAGGACCAATGCAGTCTACTTGTATCCACAAGTTTCTGTTTACAAGAGACGATGTATCGTTGGGGTTTCCTTGCACTTGTCTAACCCCGACAATAGCCAATCCAGCAAGCTTTCTGCTTTTTCTCTTTGCTTAGCTCAACGAGAAATAATAAACAAAACAGAGAATAGACCAAACAAAGTTTTCATTACCGGAAGTAAACGCCTATCATTTAGCAACTCTTTTTATTCAGAACGATGCAACTGATTGAACAAGCAAAAGAAAAAAACATTACTTTAAAAAAAAGAAAAAAAAGGGGGGCATACATAAGGGGAAGAATCGCCAATTACTGCCATTTCTGAAAATGGCAGGGTTTACCTTCCTTTATGCCATATAAAACAAAATGAGTGAATTAGTACTAATCGATTAACTAATTGGTTAATTTTTGGATTGAGTCGTATATTGTCATCAACTCTGAATAATTGGGCAAAATTTCTACTTGATCAGAGAATGGGAAGCTTGAGAGAAAACGCGTTAAAATGTAATAAGGGGATTAAATTCATAATTACATCGACATCTCTCATTCAGTAGCCGTTATTCCCTTTATTTCGGTATCAAACAAAATAATTAATAACCAATAATTAATTAACTAATTGGTTAGTTGTTTGATTGATTCATGTTTTGTCAGGTTCAATAAATAATTGTGCAAAGTTTCAACTAGATCCAAGAATGGGAAATGGGAGAAAAATTTGTTCCAACTTTTTACCAGACAGACAGACAGACAGACAAAGTTAGTTGATATAAGCTTTGTAATAAAAACAATGTATAGATCAGCTAAAGGAGAATAATAAATACACGCGTCCATTTGATGGCAGCCATCTTATTGCATTCAAGAAGCATTAAAATATAGGACAAAATAAGAAACCCAATTGAACTAAAAAAATAATCAAAACCTTTAAAGCTATGTCCAGTTCTAATATATCACCTTTGTGCATTAGAGAGCAAACAAAGAGAGTTATTCAACAGACCACCCGATGTCATGTGATGTTTGGAAGTGGGGTTCCAGCTTGAAGACTTTTGTATCAATAGGATAGATAAGGATAAGTAATGATTGTAAGGATAAGTCGCCATTGCCTTTTATCAGCCCACTGATCATCCATCACTGTTATCAGCCCACTGATCAACCATCACTGCTATGTATTGTATCCAGGGAAGAGATTCGAAAGAAAAGGAAAATAATTCCAACAAGATTCAAACCCAAAATTCTTGTTCCGTTCAACCATGGCATAAAGGTAAACCATACTGGACATAACCCTAACACTCCCAAATTATCACTAGTTGTTTCCCCTTTTATTTGGTTAAGGGCGTGTTTGCCAACTCCTGGAAACATAAAGTCTAATATTTCACTCCAAAATTTGGGTCTGTGAGTCATTCCATTGGAATAGGACAATTGTGACGTCATTTCCTCATGTTTTGGCCTCCACAATTATTTCGCATGTTTGCTCAAGTAGTGCCTTGTATATTCAAGTCAACAGAAGAGGATGGCGCGCCATTGAGTAACTGCTGGCAAGACAAGATGGCAGTCTTTATTGAAGTCCAGCTGAATAAGTATTTTAATGAAGTAAAATTTATTTAATAATCTAGTGTCATATAAGGTTAAGCGATTTAAGGTCAAAGTTTGAAACTTATTTCTTAGTCACTGGTGTATTTCTAGAACACACAGTAAGCAAAGACGTAGCAAGGTACCTGTGAGCCCGGGTTTAGGAATCACGACGTTAGGCCCCTCCAGTAAACTGAGTGTCTCTGAACCCAAACTGAGCCCTACTTTATCTAATGTGAGAGTACATTTCCAAGAAAACAAGACATCAGACAGACAAGACATCAGACAGAAAAAACATCAGACAAACAAGACATCAGACAGACAACACATCAGACAGACAAGACATCACACAGACAAAACATCAGACAGACAAGACATCAGACAGACAAAACATCAGACAGACAGGACATCACATAGACAAAACATTAAACAGACAATACATAAAGTAAACTTAACTGACAATATCCCACTGTTAAGCAGTTGAGATTATATAGGAGAAGAAGTCACATGATTACTTGACACAGTTTAGCAATTGGGACTAAGTCTTTTTTTGTGTTTTTGTTCTGTTCCTGTTGAACGTTGTTACTGATCGATTTCGAAATAATTTATGACATTTGCGAAATGAATTAATAGTACTAACAATGTTGTAATGTTACTGTCTATTCATAAAATGTGTCCACATATCTTAATGAGTTACAACTTACGTAATATATGACAAAATTATATCTATTAAACAAAATAAGAGAAAACAAGAAACATGCATAATTTGTATAACTTTTACAATGCTAATTTGTTATGATTATTGTTATTAATATTATTATTATTTAAAAAATCTAACATGTTAGAATCTAATAAAACACTGTACTGACAATTTAAGAGTTACCCCTCTCTAAAAGATGTCATATTATAGTAATAAGATTTACATTTATTGTTAATTTAGTTCTTTTGTTAGATGTACATGTATCAGTAATAAAATTTAAGACCAATCTACTATATATATATATATATATATATATATATATATATATATATATAATAGAAAATGCCACTGATTAATTGATATATACGCCAAAATACCACTGATTAATTTATCTATAAGCGAAAATACCATTGATTCATTGATATATAAGCTGTTTAATTATTATTATTATTATTATTAATTTAATACCACTGTTTAATTGATATATAATCGGAAATACCACTGATTAATTGATACATTATCGAAAATACCACTGATTAATTGATATATAAGCGAAAATACCATTGATCAATTGATATATAAGCGAAAATACCACTGATTAATTGATATATAAGCGAAAATACAATTGATTAATTGATATATAAGCGAAAATACCACTGATTAATTGATATATTATCGAAAATATCACTGATTAATTGATATATTATCGAAAATACCATTGATTCAATGGTTCATTGATATATAAGCGAAAATACCACTGATCAACTTATTCATTAATTTAGAAGCGAAAATACCTCTGATTCATCGATCACGAAATCTCTTCAATTGTCCCGCACGTATCCACATACAATTCGTACACAGGTTCCTTTGACGCTTAGACGCTCATTAAAAACGGTTTTTGACAGAAAATCGCAACTTTGGGACATCTATTCGCGAAAAACTGCCAGATTTCTATCAAACCTTTGTATTTTATTTTCGGTATTTCCCCCCCCCCCCCCCCCCCCCCCCCCCCCAAAAAAAAAAACGCAGATGAAGCATTAAATAGCATAGCAACACAATTTTCCTATTTTCAAAGCAAGTCGACTTTAGTTTTACTGTGTGCCTGACGTCATTTCCACTTCCGTTAGGACGCGGTCTAAATAAAACAAGAACAAAAGCAATCCTAATAGCATTTTATGAGATAGATCTAGACGCTAGAGTCTTTTTTTTTTTCGAGAGAGAGAGAGAAAGAGAGCTAGAGAAAGAGAGAGAGAGAAAGAGAGAGAGAGAAAGAGAGACAGAGACAGAGAAAGAGAGAAAGAGAGAAAAAGAGAGAAAGAGATAGAGAGAGAGAGAGAGAAAGAGAGAGAGAGAAAAAGAGAGAGAGAGAGAGCAAGTAATGATACTTTGTACCACTGTCAATAAAAACAAACAATATCATTGAAAAGATAAATCTAGATCTATTGCCATTTCGCTGCATTGAAATGGGGTCAAATCAACGATTACAATTAATAAAATCAAATAGATAGAGAGAGAGAGAGAGAGAGAGGGAGAGGGAGAGGGAGAGAGAGAGAGAGAGGGAGAGAGAGAGGGAGAGAGAGGGAGAGAGAGAGACGTGAAATTTTATTTCAACAGTTACACTCATTCACAAGCAAAAAAATGTATGTAACGTTCATCATTCATATGGGGCGCGTTTATTAAAATTAAAAAAAAGAAAAGCAGGGAGTGTTTCGGCCAAAATAAACAATATAAAGCCTGGGAACAAATCAACATGCGTAGCCGGTGTGTACTGTTAGTAAATATATAATGGCTTAAATAAAATAATGAATGAGTTTGAAACATTTAAATTCTTACCGCTGGTACATTTTTTCCTTTACAAGAGCCCGTTGGCTCCATGTTGAACGTGGGCACACTAAGCCCCTTGGCACCTCGGTTACTACGCCATTGGTCTCGAGTTCGTACACGGTAATCTTATCCTGTAAAAGTATAGCAATGTTCTGACATGCTATAAATAAGTACATGACACTACACAAAAGCCATTCAAGTCTATTTATAGCCTCTCCGAACGGGGAAAAGACGCTATTAGTTTTGTATAGAATGTCTGTCCGTCCGTCCGTACCGTTTAAAACTCGTAAACTACAAATGATTGTGAAAATCCGACATCATAATATTTAAGATCATTCAAAGTCCTGATGCAACTTTTTTTCTTTTCTTAAAGCAAAAAATCTAATTTTTTAAATCAATTATGCAAGCAGTTTTTTCATAAAAATACACCTATTCACTATTAAAAACACAAACAAGGTGGAGGCTTTTTAGTAAGGGAGATGACTATTTACCATTCTTTATAAACATATATGGAAATGGTATTACATTTTTTTTTATAATTGTATTGCTAAGTTATGTAAGTTCTGTAAAATACTAACTACTACATTTATTTAAAAAAAAAAAAATATTTTTTTTCTAAAGAGAAAAAATCTATTTACTATGCATATAAGTGGGACATAATTTAAAACAACAATTAATAAGTAGGTTTTCATATTATCACGTGAACTGCAGTGGTGACATTCTGCCGCGGAACACTAAACTAAAGGAATTTTTTTAAAAAAATTTAACGGAGTTTTTTTTCTTGAGGCTTTGAATAAGAGATTGACCCTTTACAAAACAATTAGATGATTATAAGACATCAGTTAGGCCAGGTTCACATCTAGCTTCACATTCACGTTCACCTATCCCTTTGTCTGCTGGACCGTTGGGGCACCTTACAGGATCTGTCAACCTGCTTTCTCCATTCTTCTCTGTCATTTACCTTTGATAGAATTTCAATCTGATATTCTTTCTGAAAATATTGAAACCTGCTTTTTACCTTCCTGGGTAGACCACTTCGGGGGCCGATTTTGAGCTTGTGTTTCCACAAAAACTGTCTTTGTAACCTTGTTATTTAATGATTCAGTTTACTTAAATAAAATGTTTAAAAATAATACATTTTTATGTTGAAGAATTTCTTTTAAATTAATATATTAGTCTCTATTAAATTTGAAAAGATATATTCAGATTTGAAAAAAAAAGCTTTAATCTATAATGATCAATGAGTATTTCAAGATTTATTTCCCTTGGTCTGTAGTTCCCTACACGCCATAGCAACTTTCAGATTGTGGCAGGGGCGTAGCTAGGAATTTTTTATCGTTTGGGGGCCCAGGGGGGGCTTGACCTCTTTGGTGGCCCCAGCATTTTGTGAAATATTTAATATTTAATGTAAACCCCCCCCCCCACTCATTTGGGGGGATTTTCAAATTCTCCCTCCTCCTCCAACCACCCTAGCTACGCCACTGGATTGTGGGCAAATGCATGTTGCATTAGCGTTGTCGCTATGGATCAACATTTTCTGTAAATATATCATGGCCAAAAAAAGACGTAGCAATTATGAAACTTATTAACCCTTTAGACGCGAGTGGTAGTCTTGCCTCTAAAACTTAAACACTAGGATTGTAATTCCATTTTGTATGCTCTCATTGTAAAAAAAAAAAAAAAAAAAAAAAAGCTCAGCACTTTAAGGGTTAAGAAATTATTGTTTCATCTTCATAAAGACAGAAAAGTCTCCGACAATGAAATTCTACGCGCGTCTTTTTCACGCCAGGAAGATCGATTTTTTTGTTTTTGTTTTTTTGTTTTTGTTTTTTTGTTTTTGTTTTTTTGTTTTTGTTTTTGTTTTTTTGTTTTTTTGTTTTTGTTTTTTTGTTTTTTTGTTTTTGTTTTTTTGTTTTTGTTTTTTTGTTTTTTTGTTTTTGTTTTTTTGTTTTTTTGTTTTTGTTTTTTTGTTTTTGTTTTTGTTTTTTTGTTTTTGTTTTTTTGTTTTTTTGTTTTTGTTTTTTTGTTTTTTTGTTTTTGTTTTTTTGTTTTTTTGTTTTTGTTTTTTTGTTTTTGTTTTTTTGTTTTTTTGTTTTTGTTTTTTTGTTTTTGTTTTTGTTTTTTTGTTTTTGTTTTTTTGTTTTTTTGTTTTTGTTTTTTTGTTTTTTTGTTTTTGTTTTTTTGTTTTTGTTTTTTTGTTTTTTTGTTTTTGTTTTTTTGTTTTTGTTTTTTTGTTTTTGTTTTTTTGTTTTTTTGTTTTATGTAAATCCAAACTGGCTTTCTAAAAAAACAAACTGTCACTTAACACAAAGATGAACTTGCGATGATCATTCACATTACACTGATTACAGACGTCAGTCACGCTTTGCTATCCAACTTTTCCCGCCCTTTTTATTTTTTGACTGTTTCAACTTATTTCTATGATGAAACGTTCGCAGCAGACAGAATGTAGACAATTTTCTTCTGCAAACTTCGCTGGCTGAGTTACCCCCTCCCCCCTTTTTACCTCACCTGACTAAAGGAGGGGCTTTTTTTGTTCAACAAGGGATGGGGTCATAAGCTAAATGTTGAGACGCACTGATCTAAGAGGACTAGAAATAGTTGCTGTTGACTTTAACATATTTTATAATCGATATTGAAGAAGTGAGTAAAGAGTTGGACAAGGCATGTTACTCGTGTTACTCTATGCCCTCCCCCTACTCCCACACCTTTGCCAGCACTCCTCCCTCCCTCTCTCTCTCTCCTCCCTCTCTCTCCTCCCTCTCTTTCCCCTCCCTCTCTCTCTCTGTAACACTTTTCTTCCCTCCTCAGCAGATGTTATATTTAAAAATTCATTTCCAATCCAGCAATTCTGAGAATTGACACGTTGCGTCAACACCATGACGTCACCAGTGTAAATGTACACGCGGCTGAGCAGAAATATGGAGAACAAAAAAATAATCTAGAACAGAGACGTGACGAAATCCTTGAAAACAAAAAGTTCAGAAAACATTGGACTAGTCAGTGGGATAAAAGACAAATGTCATTATAATGAATGCCCTGCTATGTCTTAATACTTGCTTCCTCTTCGATTGATCTTGCTAGACATTGCAATCTCCTGATTTCGATACAAAATCTGGCTATTTCTTTGTATATTCGCTTATTTCAAGGTCTTCGGTGCTCGCAGAGATCTTCCTTCAGGGAACAGTACCAAGAAAAAGAAGAAGAGCCAGACAGAGAAAGCGATGGGAAGACAACATAAAATAATGGCCATTGAAAGAGGTTCTATCTAAGGCAAAAGACAGAGAGGAATGGAGAAAGACGGTCGACAAATCTTGGATGGTGCCCCAACGGTCCAACAGACTATGGTATAGATGACGATGTTGATAATGATATTCGTGTATCGGTTATGGCTCATAGGTTATGTCTCATAGGTTATGTCTCATAGGTTATGGCTCATAGGTTATGGCTCATAGGTTATGGCTCATAGGTTATGGCTCATAGGTTATGGCTCATAGGTTTTATCCTGTTGTCATTCCCAGTGCCGTTGATTATGGTTTTAATGATGCGTCGAAAGAGCGCTGCTAACCCAGATAGTGGGATGTGCTAATTTTTAAATTAACAAAAAAAAAAAAACAACCTTTCCCAATATCCAGGACACTCACTGAGTCTGGGCGCACAAGAGGCCACCCTGACCGCGCTCCCACGTGGTGACGTGAAGGAGGCTGTCCAGGCTTGATCCAGCCTGATTATAGAATAGTGTTGAACAGCCCACTGCCTCGTTGGTTCTTAGTTCGCATGGTTCAGGGTCAGGCCAACGATCGACTTCCTGTGCCTCCGCTACGGAGGGAGAGAGGAAACCGTGTCTCACGCTCTTTTCGACTGCCCCAGACTTGCTGACAGGTCTCAACATGCTCAGCCTCTTTGCTGACATCCTTGCACAACGCAAAACAGCAAAGTTTCTGATCAGGGCTTTTACTTGAGAAGATTTGAACATCTCAAGCCATCACCGGGTTCACCCAAAAGGAGTATGATGATGATGATGATGATCCTGGACAAAGTGCACTCCCTTTGGACTTCTCCAAACTGGACCATCACCAAGGGCTAAATGGTTGTCGAAATCGGTTCTGACATTACCATACAATCCAACCTAGAAATGTCATGCTATTTGGTGGCCATCGACTCACACCTACCTCATATTTCAATTGAAGATGGCACTGCCAGTCAATTGGTCGCCGTTACCCTATAGCCCACATCGATAGTACGCCCATGGCCATCAGCATTCTTGGTCTCAGGGACATTCTTAAGTATGTCAGTTTTTGTCAATATCGCTAGGAGGGACCAAATACATTAAAACAAATCCAATGTGTTGTCCACACAAACAAAATCGTATAGATCTGACATGGTGTATTGATGATCTTATCTTCAAATACGCTGAAGGTCGCGTGCTGTACATGAGTCACTGTGAAGTCAAATAGCTCACCTCCTATCCCTACACTCATACATACCCCCCCCCCCCCCATTCATTGTCACAGCTTCTGATTACGACATCGCAATGGGCTGGTACTCTTCTACCGCCTGTTGTATTTGAGAAATAATCTTAAAGATGTCTGGAGTAAGTTTGAGGATATGTGCATGTGGTCGGGGTGTATGTGGTCGGGGTGTATGTGGTCGGGGTGAATGTGCTCGGCGTATGTATGTGATCGAGGGTTTATGTGGTCAGGGTGTATGTGGTCGGGGGTGCATGTGGTCGGGCAATGCATGCGGTCGTGGGTGTATGTGTTCGGGATGTATGTGGTCGGGGTGCATGTGGTCGGGGTGATTGTGGTCGGGATGCATTTGGTCTGAGGTGTATGTGGCCAGGGATGCATGTGGTCGGGGTGTATGTGGTCGGGGTGCATGTGGTCGGGGTGTGTTAAGACTCTTAATAAATGGAAGTCTGAGGAGGAAAATGTCGTGTGGTGAGTGGGGATGGTGTGGTGAGGCAGGCGTTGATATGAATCTATTACAATGGAACCCGCTTATTAGCATAGCTGCCACACAAGCCAGCATAGGGCGAATAACCGGACAGTGCGAATTAGCGTTGAGGATAAATTAATTTTAGTCCCAGCATGTATGCAGTAGTGCGTGTTATTCGAATACGCGGTATGCAGCTAAGCGGAATTCACTGTATCTCAGAACCAGGTATGGGATATTAAACAGAACAAGGAGGGGACGTAATCGCATGCAAATAATCCAATATCGATTCCATTCTTACTTCTTTTTTGTTTAGTAGAATAACTCCATCAATGCCTGAATCACCGAGTTCGATTATCAATGTCCTAATAATTTATCGAAACCATGCAGAGAGTCCCCTTGTGTCAAATATTGAGTGTCACGTGCGTTAAGAAGTCAATATGATTGGACAGGGGCATGGCTATGAGAGGTGGGGGGTGGGATAGGTGACGAGGAAACACTTCCACAAGACCTTTCTTTTGAATGACAAACTTAGACGACAATACCTAGAAACACACACACACATGTATACAAACATAGATAATTGTCGCACATTTTCATACTAAATGCAATATCCTGTGTTATGGACTGTCTTTGTGTGTGTGAGTTTCTATGGTGACGGTGGGATGAGGTTAGCGATTGGTACTGAATGATGCAAGATAAGCGGCACTATCGAGTGGTCACTATCAATTGAACTCATTGTTTCCAATTTTCTGATTTAAAAATATAACTAAAAAATTACAGAATGATGGCAGGTGTTTTCACCAATCATTCACGTTTATTATTCATGTATACTCACCAATCATTCATGTCGACTCACCAATCATTCATGTAGCCTCACCAATCATTCATGTAGCCTCACCGATCATTCATGTAGACTCACC
This sequence comes from Biomphalaria pfeifferi, assembly GCA_030265305.1. NCBI lineage: Eukaryota > Metazoa > Mollusca > Gastropoda > Planorbidae > Biomphalaria > Biomphalaria pfeifferi. The sequence goes on from JASAOG010000074.1 coordinate 2,349,586, forward strand.
AATCATTCATGTAGCCTCACCGATCATTCATGTCGACTAACCAATCAATCATGTAGACTCACCAATCATTCATGTCGACTAATCAATCAATCATGTAGACTCACCAATCATTCATGTCGACACACCAATAATTTATGTCGACTCACCAATCATTCATGTCGACACACCAATCATACATGTCGACTCACCAATCATTCGTGTAGACTCACCAGTCATTCATGTCGACACACCAATCATTCATGTCGACTCACCAATCATTCGTGTAGACTCACAAATAATCCATATACCTTATGGCAAATAGACGCACCAATTAATTACATGTATTATGTTTTAAGAGTTACTTTTTTTTCTGTGTGTGTCTTTATCATCAAAACGTCAATAATTAGGGGGAAAAAAGATTTCTAGATCTCTACCATCACAGAATTCCTGCGTCCATCTTGTTTTGATTGAAACTGACTCACTAACTGAGAGTGCAAGCTAACAGAAATGAACATTTAGGTATTCAGTAGAAACTACAAATTTAGTTCCTTTTAAACAAAATCTTTAATCATATTTTGCTTTTTAATAAGCAGTTGTATAGATATCCTTCACGAGTGGGACCAAAAAATAAGGCGACTACTGCACTCTAACCATTTGGCCGATTCTTTTTGCAGAGTTTGCTACGACCTTTGCCCCACTCAGCCCACGTGCACTTCAATCTGAATAGCACGCGATCTCATCATGGACAGTGCCTGGGTTCGATGCCAACCACATTATCTCCACCATACTCGATTTTTTCTTTTCTTAAGGTGAAGTGTTTGTTAGCTTATTAGATTTAAATGACGCTCTCTTCTTCCGCCCGCTGATTTCTACCCATTTCACCCCCCCCCCCCTTTTTTTTTGTATATCTTTTCTTGAATACAGATTTCAATAGGCAGGGGCGAAATTGGAGGAAGGTAAAGTGGCGGGAAGATGAGGGTAAAAAAAAAACCAACAACACTATAAGATGACTATGTCACACACACACACACATCTGTTGGCTTAACGTCTGTGCGGCTCTTGAGGTAGGAGGGGGAGCTGGGGGTTGGCAGAGAGGAAGTTGTTTTAAGCAGACAGTGAGGTGAAACTACAACAAAATGAGCAGTCAGAGTGGATAGACGTCCGGGCGAGCTAATGAGGTCAGTAGATAATTAATAATACATATTAGATCCAAAAGCATGACGTAGAGAGCTCCAAAACAAGACTCTAATGAAAGCATCGTGCGTGCGTGTGTGTTATAAGAGCGTGTTTCTTTAGTCTTTCTACTGGAACACATTCATACAAGGAGACGACATGGACTCTCTTTGTTTTCAAGTGTTTTAAACACAGGGGCAAGCAATCCAATAAGAGAGTAGTTAAATATGAAAGCAATTCGACATGAAGCAATACACTATGAAAGCAATTCATTATGAAGCAATACACTATGAAAGCAATTCGATAGGAAGCAATATATTATGAAAGCAATTCAACATGAAGCAATACACTATGAAAGCAATTCGATAGGAAGCAATATATTATGAAAGCAATTCAACATGAAGCAATACACTATGAAAGCAATTCATTATGAAGCAATACACTAGGAAAGCAATTCGATATGAAGCAATATATTATGAAAGCAATTCATTATGAAGCAATACTCTAGGAAAGCAATTCGATATGAAGCAATATATTATGAAAGCAATTCATCATGAAGTAATACACTATGAAAGCAATTCGATATGAAGCAATACACTATGAAAGCAATTCATCATGAAGCAATACACTAGGAAAGCAATTCAACATGAAGTAATACACTATGAAAGCAATTCATCATGAAGCAATACACTAGGAAAGCAATTCAACATGAAGTAATACACTATGAAAGCAATTCATCATGAAGTAATACACTATGAAAGCAATTCATCATGAAGCAATATACTAGGAAAGCAATTCGATATGAAGCAATACACTATGAAAGCAATTCATCATGAAGTAATACACTATGAAAGCAATTCATCATGAAGCAATACACTAGGAAAGCAATTCGATATGAAGCAATACACTATGAAAGCAATTCATCATGAAGTAATACACTATGAAAGCAATTCATCATGAAGCAATACACTATGAAAGCAATTCATCATGAAGTAATACACTATGAAAGCAATTCATCATGAAGTAATACACTATGAAAGCAATTCATCATGAAGCAATACACTATGAAAGCAATTCATCATGAAGTAATACACTATGAAAGCAATTCATCATGAAGCAATACACTATGAAAGCAATTCATCATGAAGTAATACACTATGAAAGCAATTCATCATGAAGCAATACACTAGGAAAGCAATTCAACATGAAGTAATACACTATGAAAGCAATTCAACATGAAGCAATACACTATGAAAGCAATTCATCATGAAGCAATACACTAGGAAAGCAATTCAACATGAAGTAATACACTATGAAAGCAATTCAACATGAAGTAATACACTATGAAAGCAATTCATCATGAAGCAATACACTAGGAAAGCAATTCGATATGAAGCAATACACTATGAAAGCAATTCATCATGAAGTAATACACTATGAAAGCAATTCGATATGAAGCAATACACTATGAAAGCAATTCATCATGAAGTAATACACTATGAAAGCAATTCGATATGAAGCAATACACTATGAAAGCAATTCATCATGAAGCAATACACTATGAAAGCAATTCGATATGAAGCAATACACTATGAAAGCAATTCAACATGAAGCAATACACTATGAAAGCAATTCGATTTGAAGCAATGAAGCAGGGGCGGACTGGCTATATGGGCATTTGGGCTAATGCCCGGATGGGCGGTACTCAAACGGGCCTAAAAGGCCTCTCGAAAGCCACTATGGCACGCATTAAATTGTTAAATGTTTTATAATGTTCTCATATATAAGGGGCTATATAAGCGTCATGTTAAGAACATCTTTTACAGATTACAGTGTAATAGTAATTTAATCTAACACATATTCAATAAAAAAAAGTAATAGCCTCCATCCGTAGACAAATGCTATTAGTAGGCTTCATCCTTTTAGGCTTACAAATCGATTAAAAAGCAACATAAGGTCCATATTTCTCATAAAGATATAGAGCATGCATACAGTTATCGATACATTATTTTAAAAAAAAGCATAATGATTTTGAAACGAGATAGTCATATAATAGGAAGCACTATCATATTATAGACAATTTATGGGCTGTACTGTATAGAAATGCCTGGGCCGATATTGACATCCAGTCCGCCCCTGATATGAAGCAATACACTATGAAAGCAATTCGATATGAAGCAATACACTATGAAAGCAATTCGATATGAAGCAATACACTATGAAAGCAATTCGATATGAAGCAATACACTATGAAAGCAATTCAATATTTAATAATACAAGACACAATTAGAAATGCAAAATACTTTTATTGTCGATGGTTGCAAATTGCGTCATTATTGAGAATGATGTGAAATAATAGTGACATATTTGAGACACATGACACTTAAAGTGTACAAATAAAATATGTGTGATTGAGTGAATGAGTACACAGGGTATGATATCGTTACAATGTCAACAGATTAAACACTTATTTTCTTTTATAGCCGTTGGTTGTTCTGCCTCATCGTGGCACCTGGGTGGAAACGGCTACTTGAGGGGTAGCTAGGCGAAACGAATGGCAAAATATAACCCCCGTGGGGATGCCCACGGGTAGACGAGAGTCAGCCCCTTGCACGGGCGGGGTTGTAAAAACGTCCCCACAAAACTGTCAAAGGACTCTCAAAGGACCGTTACATAAATGGCGAGTCCCCCACGGTTAGCTTGGTATAGTGCAGGAAAATGACGGAGGCTCCCGGTGTCCTCGGCCTTCGGCCACGAGTCGGGGGCCAAAGGCATTGGAAACAGCAATGACATAGGCATTGACTCGGGTCGCTCTCAAACAGAACTGTGTGTTCACACAGGTTTGATTTTTTTACTGTTCGAGCTGGACGACCTAACAGGTTTTTTTTTTAAACTTTGAGCTCGAAGAGCCTTCGGCTCAGCTCAGACGACAATCAAACGGTTCCTCACAATACGAATTAGATGTACACTTATTAATGAACACTAACACTTACACAATTCTTGGAATTTGAAGGCGCAATGACAAGACAATATTTAGGAACTAAACAGGTTTTAAATAGTTACACAGTCTCAGAAAAAGCTAGTTACATTGCTGTGATTATACTGTCCTTAATTTTTTTTTTTTAAACGTATATTCAAATACACTCTCAAGAACATATACTCTGCTGTTTTTTTTTAAATATTTTTTTATTGAATTACCTCCCTGTGTTTTCTTTTTTCTTTTGTTCTTACTTTACACTTTTTGTTAAATCCACAACAAAAGGATATGAGTTCAGATCTGTATAGTCTGACAATCTCTGGGGTTTGGCTAGATTTGGCTAGATTTCGGTATACACTATGTTGTGGTGTTTAACTCATTGCTCTCAAAGTATTCGTGTAACTTTCATAGAACGAACATGATGGTTGGAAGTGATCACTTTCATTGGCTGGCGTTTCAGTTCTGCTCTTGAAAAGAGTTTTGAAGGTTTGTAACACGTAGGCCTAAGCTCAGGCTTCATAAATAAAATATTCAGAAAGACATGCAAAAAAAGGCACATTTCTTATTCCATTCAAAGCCGAAGTATGCAATGAGGGTCCTGTTGACTCGAAGGTCATCCGTAAGCCTAGGCATAATACTCTTTTTCCTAATATTTGGGAGGGGGGGGGGGCTTACTAGGCACTAATGAAAATCACTGGGTTAGATAACAAAAATACGTATATCCTGGCTTACCCAATTCTGTCGCCGTTGATGCATTTTCAACACACTGTTTCATTTGTCTTTACGGTATGCCATGTCTAGTTAGTACCAACGGTGGGTCATAAACAGTAAGTGTTCTAGCTGTATGTTCAAATATGCTGCAAATATCATTCACCCAGTATTACAGTGTTACGGCTTCGTTTGTTACGGAATATCCATTTGGTCATATTAGATACATTGTAAAGTAATACATGATCAAAATACACATTTTAAACGCCTACCACCTTTTCGACCCCTCCCCCCCCTACTTTTTTTTTGTCCCGTTTGTCTTCCCCCCCCCCCCCCCCCCCCACGTATAAAGCTCCCTAGTAAGTTACAACCTGAATATCAATGTTTTTTAAAAAAACGCCCCCCCCCCCTCCATTTCCTGATATATCTTTTTCCTCCCATCCCCTCTCTCCCTCTGTTCTGAGTGTGAAAAGCGAAGGGCGCCTTCCAACTCTGTGGTCACGCATGGGTAGGCACCGTGCAACTAATCACACGCCTCGCTTGGCTTCAGCTGGTCTCTTCCTACCTATGTAGGCGGGGCTTACTCGTTGTGACGGGCACGCGAAATGCAGGCAAGGGACCGCCTCCACACACACACTCTGACCCCCCCCCCTCTCTTTTTTTCTAAAAAAAAAAAAAAGGGGGACAATTCTACCATTCTTCTCCAAAGTCTTACCTTCCTCTTTCTCTCTCACGCCTTGCCCCCCTCCCCTCCCCATTTTTGGCGTCTTTTCTTTTGAAACTCAGGTGTAACAGGGAGTCTCACCAATAAGTCCTTCCCAACAGTTTGAGTGAGCGAGACGGCGCAAAGAGCCCCCGACGTCTGCTCGCCTGTTCTGTTCACGACTGGCATTTACCACTGTCTCTCTCTCTCTCCCACCCTCGTGTTCTTTCCTTCTCCCCCCACCCTCCCTTTCACGTTTCGCGTTCCGTCCCGCGGTTCTGCTATGGCTTATGGCATCACTGAAAAAACAGTTTTCCTAAAATCAGATGTCCCTGGTTGTGTCTAAAAGGGAGGCAACCAAACGATCGAGTACGCAGGCGATCAGATCCTAAAGCCTTTAGTCACTTTAGTGCAAGTTCTTCATTAAATGTGATTCTGTTTTCTGGCCAACTGGAGACTACTGGGAAATGTTACGCTTTTATTTGGTGACTTCAAATTTTCGCCACATATTAGGAATTAAGTTTAATTACTGACAACAAAAAAATTCCATATAAAATTCTTCGCAAGATATTGGAGAATTAAAAAGGTATATTAATAAAAATATTCAATTCATTTACAAGTTCACAATTAAAAAGAAAGATTTAAATCTAGATCTTCGTAGTCTCAAAGTTTTTCAAGGCGATTACAAATTTCAGAATTATTTTACAAATATTTGAACCGCTTCTAGTTTTTTATTTGAAGTTCCATATTTAAAAAAAAATATTTCAAGTAATTTGGATGCGCCTTTGTATTTCAGGACGTCGGGAGTTTCTAGTGGAAGTGAATTTCTTGTGTTCGGTGGATGAATATTCATCGGGAGAGTGGCTGTTGTGACCAACGGAGGATACATTTCTACTTACAGTTGTGGATTACTCTGCCTGTTCTTTTTCTTCCTGCTTTGGATTACTGCAACATAGATCTTGATTACATTTCACCAGAATGGCGTCATGGATTTATCTCCTCCTGAGTTCAGGTAAGTTACCTTTCACGTGCAAGTGGATTGACTGCTGGGTAGATTGACACGGTGGACATTGCACTTAGTATGGCCAGTACTGACCACGCATGTTTATGGCCAAATCTATCTGCTCGATGTGTGCACACGTTTATCGTGATATTAGTCTTTTGAAAGGACTGAGACGTTTTAATGTGTCCGATACTTAGCAGACGACAGAACACTGATCACGTGATTCTTTGTCTCCTTCCACCTTCCCGTCTCTCCACTATTTACTTTGGGCTTAACATTACGTAACGCGGGGGGGGGGGGGGTGACTCTTTGCCTTTGTGGCGCAGGTTTCGGAAAAGTACGTAGTAACATTGTTTATTCATCTGTATTCTCATTTATTATGTTGGATGGGACGAACAGCCCAATATCCGATACACACTGCGCTTTTTTCCCCCCCCAGATCTGGAGGCTCTCTGGTTTTTCTTTTATAGGAGTTTTTAGGGGCCACTGTTCAAGCTCCTCGATGGGGAATACAGCTTCGAAGGACATGGTTGGCCTTTTCTGATGACACTCGACGAGAGTAAATAGTGACTGATTATATATGAAATTTAATCTTGCATGCGGCGGTCAAAGTGATAGTGAAGTACTCGCGCTTTCTTTCTTTTCTGTTTAATAATTATTTAGTCAGCGCAGATATGCATAATTGCACAAAAAAATCAAAGCCTCGTCCCAATGGCTGGCTAGCGTGCTCGTTCGAAACGGAGAATTAGAGTCCGAATCTCTTTGGTGTTTATTCTATTCCACCATTCAGTTACACATTTTTTAAAAATCTACGTACCATCACCTAGTAAGTCCAAGGCATATTGCACAACCTCACCTTGTGTTGAGTAAAGTCTGCTGCTCAAAACCATCTTCGAGGGCATAGAAAATGAGGTAGCCCTCATCTTTTACGAATAAGAGGCGTGTATCATTTCCTTTTAGTAACTTTTTTTTTTCTTTTTGTGGAGGCCGGATGGTCAGCCGAATAGTTGAAGAGATTGTACCTTACAGTTTATCAAGAAAACTGTGTGGCCCTTTCAGTGACCTAAGGTCATAAGGTCAAATCTAGTTTGTTACCTGTTATCACCTCTTAGGTGGACATACAATATTATACGGACTCGAATTAAGGACATACAGTTTGGCCACCCAGCTAAATCTGATCGCCATTGTCTCACAGTAGAATAAATATTAGGATAATTTCAGACAATCTTTCATATGTAGGCGAGATACGCGTCATTAGAATTACAACCAGCTTTTGGGCATTGTAGCTCCATGACTGCCAAACTGAAGAAGGTGGGTTTGAATCATGCGGGAGTTGGGGGGATACTGGTGTTTTCTTTTTTTCCCTTCAAATTTAAAAATCTCCATTTAAAGATAAGTCATGTTATTATGTTACGGTTCTTAGTTGGTTGTTTGTGATAAGTCCTCTCTTGCAAAACCCTGGACAGAAACCCTATTGCATACATGTAACAACACAGGTCTAAAATCTACTTATACTTGCTGATAGGTCAGTGCTTTGATTTGGTTCCAAACATGGTCATAGATATTTAGAATACTTGATTGTAATTCTCTCCAGTGGAGGACTGAAAATTGTTGGCGGTGGAGAGGAGGGGGGTGGCTAAAGATAAATGGTCGTTGTACAGACCACACAACACCCTTGTTGTTATTTACAGCAAGAGACGATATCTACTTCTCCCGATCTAGACCTTGTTAAAACTTCTACGTTCTTCAAACTCTCTTCATTTCGTCACACCCCCCCCCCCCTCCTCACCTTGTTCCGCTTCTGTTTCTCTCAGAGAGGAAAAAAGAAGCAAAACTATCGGCTCAAAAAGAGTGTACAACTTATCTCTCATCTGGAACGCTACGGGTACATGACATTAGAGTATCGGTGTCATTTGACATATGTACAACACAACGTTTAACTAGAGTTAAGGTTGGGGGGGGGGGCGGTTGCAGATACCGGGGGGGGGGGTGTAGGCAGAAGCGTTTATCCGACTCATTAATCTTTATAAATACCTCATTACTTTTCTTCGCTTGACTGACCCCACAACCAAAGACGTAAACTCGGCTACACTATAGAGCCTGTTAATCAGTTAGATACATTCATAAATTAACCGTGGAGAATGTCAATGAATAGGTATAGCCACCAGAACTCAATCTTAATTATATGTATATAGATGTATACATGTATAGATACATATATATGGGCCCTTAAAGTTGGGATTAAGTTCTCTCTTGTTGATACTAAAGGAATGGGTTTGTTTTGGTTGTACACTTTATAACCTTGTAGAAGGGTGTGTGTGTATTTGTGTGTGTGTGTGGCTTCCAAGACCTTGGATCTATGCTACGACATGGCCCTTACACGTATTTAAAAGGCATGTTAAAAATAATATGCTCTACACTGGTATGTCGTGTACAGATTATTAATATACGATGTGTCCATAAGATTAACGAGCCAAAGCATTGCCAGGGGAGGATATTTGGACGTGTATCTGTGGCTTTAAGATTATTGGTGCGATTAGGTCATAGAAATTTTGGCATTTTGTTTGAGAAGACGATTACAAAAAGAAAAGATTAGGATAACATTAAAGAGATGAGAACAATCGATGAAAATAGTATTCATGTCTCAAAGAACAAGGGCCTTCAGAGTTATATCCCTTGTTTCCATTAATGAATGAATTTAAAAGATGTTTATTCTGCTTTCTGTCTGTCTTTTGATTCCAACTTTCACTTCTATACTCTCTCTCTCTGTCTCTCTCTGTCTCTGTCTGTCTTTCTCAAGCTCTATAATGAGATTTGTATATGTGCACGGAATCATAATCTAATATTCCCATTATGTATGACTGTTGATGGAATCCAAGCGAAGCTCTAATCTGGCAACATATATTTGACCTTTCATCATTTAGTAACTTTCTTTTAAAACTGTCAACATATTGATACACGAAAAGAGTTTTAGACGTGCCCCTTTATAAAGTCTTATCTTCATGTTATGCAGTTACAAACCAGCGCTCTCGCTCTTTCACACACGCGCCACACACACACACATACATCCACTGCGACGCATGCACGTGGATATACTCATCGATTGTGTCCGACACATGGTCGTTGTGTCTCTACCTCTGAAAATACTTCTGCAGGACTCTTCCTCAGTTCCATCCCCTTCTCTCCCCTCCCTCCCTCCCCGTCTTTTTTATTTGAGCCTCTAGACAGTCGCATGACGTTCTCATGTACTCACTCACTGGACTGGCCCGAATGGGAACACGCAGGACATGTGTTTGAACTTAGCTTTCTGGAAGACTGACTGCACTCATACGTACACGTGTACGAAACGCACACACACGCATTTACAAAGACACACATGCACTATTGATGTAAACAAGACTGAACAAAAAAAAAATGGTTTGTATATTTTATGCAGAACTTTGTCTTCCAGGCGCTTCAATAACATGCTCAGGAGGCATAAGTAAATTCTTCTTTAGTTGGTATGGGGCGGGCGGAATGGGCGTATCCATTTTACCATGTTGGGCGATCAGCAAATAGAAGCATCGAATGACATATCAAATCATAAATCAAATCACATATAGAATCACATATCGAATCATACATCGAATCACATATCAAATCATATATCAAATCACATATCAAATCACATACCAAAATCACATATCAAATCACATACCAAATCACAAATCAAATCACATATTGAATCATACATCAAACAACATATCAAATCATATATCGAATCACATGTCAAATCATATATCGAATCACATATAAAATCACATATGGAATCACATATCAAATTACATATCAAATCAGATATTAAATCCCATATTTCACCACATATCGAATGACATATCGATGAGAAAAATAGTCCTTAAATGAATTCGAAACCCTCAGATTGACAGACAAGCGGTTTGTGACAAAATTGTTAATTATCCTAAAAGTTACAACATATAGACCCAATGTCGTAAATATGATAATGTATTGATTAAATGTCGTAAAATGAATAATATATTTGCTAAAGGTCGTAAAATGTAGAACATTAAGGATAATTGTCATTACATTGATAATACGGCGACTAAATGTCGTAAAACGTATAACTATGCTAGATGTCGTGAAATCAATAAGCAATAGATTAACTTGTAGGTCGCAAAATGTATAACCGATTCTGTCATTATTCAACAGTGACGAACATGCGAACGTGACAAGCAGACGTGAGCAATGATGTGTTAGAAATATTCGTGCGCTTCTTACTTAAGTGTATCATATAAACATATACAATACAGACCGGGTGTGTAGGTGAAAGGGGATGTTATAAAGAGACCGGAAACGTAAATGGAGAACGTGTGATGTCGTAAACAAAATGACAAACCTATTTTCTGAGTACTTATCAATTTTGGGCCATTGAACCAGAAGATAGCAACGTCACGTCACTTCCGTGAACCCTCCCCCCCCCCCCACCTTCCCTCCACCCCATTTTAATTTCAAATGGATCTGTATGTGTAGGTGTGTCAGGGGCGGCGCCGTTGATGAAATACAAGGAATGTTTAATTAAGGTTATGACAGCTGATTGACGTGGAGGGGGGTCGCTCTAGGGTGTTCAGGGGGAGGCTTGGGGGTCAGCCGCATTGGAGTGTATTGCTTGGGAAAAAAAAAGGGGGGGGGGGGGTAGGCCAAGAGGAAAGATTGGCCCAGTATTTCAGTTAGACTGACCCTTTCAAAAAAAGATGTGGATTTTTTTTTTGGCGAGGCAGTGAAGTCCGAGGCGGATGAAGGGGTTAAAATATCGTCTGACAGATTGAACAATGGCGGTAGAACCATGGGAAAACGTCCAAAAATCAGTTCATTTTTCTCTCTCTCTCTTTTCTCTACACATCTCCCTCTCTATCTCTCTCTGTCTCTCTGTCTCTCTCTCTCTATCTCGTTCTATTATCTTTTATGGAGGCGTGGTGGCTGAGCTGTGAAGCGCTTGGCTCCAGAACCGAATCCCGGGTTCGAATCCTGGTGAAGATTGGGATTTTAATTTTGGGATCTTGACGCGCCGCTGAGTCCACTAAGCTCTAATAGGCAACTGACATTATCTAATCTTATCTTATATAATACAGACGTTACTTCAAAAAAGAAGATGATTACGTCCTACGTGTCATGCATTTAGTCATGCATATTAACCAATGACTTTAATTCTGCCAAGTCACTGGTTTTCCTGGCTAGCTCAGGCAACCCATTCCATGCTCTAATAGCACTAGGTAAGAAGGAGCATTTGTACAAATTTGTCCTAGCATATGGGATGAGGAATGTGCCTTTATCTTTGTGTCTTTCAGAGTATTTTATTAAATTTTGTTTTTGTATTTGAAGATTAGTTGGGGAAAGTAAAGGCGGTTGGTCGTTTTGCTGGCCAAATAACACCCTGCTCGTTAACCGTGGTCCAAAGAAACAGATGACCTTAACACGATCTGTCTTACAGATCGCAAGGTCTGAACGGTCTACTACTTACATATAAAAGTTACACTCTTTAATGTGAACTATTTCACTAAAAAAAAAGAAAGAAAAATAGACTCTATGAACGCACTGGCCTACACGCTCATCTCATATAAGTCCATATAACGAACACAAACATACACAGCACTTGATCTGGTTCCTACTCCAAGAGACCTCCAGATTTCCCCTCATACAGACACACACACACACACACACACAAAAAGAGGCCTCTATTCAAAATCATTGCTACGGGCTGACGGTCTTTCCGTTTTGCTCTAACCCCGTTCTGGCTCCCACCCCTCCCCTTTTTTTTCACCTCACATTTCTTTCATTCATCTGGAAAGGTTTAAAGAAAATCAAAAGAAAATATATCCCCCCCCCCCCTCTTATTTCTCTTTTTTTCCGTAATATTCAAAGGCGAACCGAAGCCAGCCATTTTGACAGCAAATTATAAAGCAATAAAAAAATAAAAAATAAAGGTTTCGTCTGCTCAGAGTGTCCTTGACCTTTACAACTTTGATGATCATTGAGGTAGGGAAGTGGTGGGGGGGGGGGCGTCAAAAATCGATTAATGCGTATAGAATTTCACGATATGTCGTTAAACATAATTAACATTATAACCTTTAATTATATTTCATCATACTCGGTCACAATCGCACGGAGAGAAAATCCCTTAAATATTTTTTTTTTTAAGATTAAGATTTTAAGATTGAAATGTGAAAGCCTGCCTGAGGTGGAAAAAAAGTTTTTTACAAGCTAAACTCATGCTCAGGGGCGTAGCTGGGAATTTCCCATCATTTTGGGGCCCGGGGCTTGAGCTCTTTGAGGGCCCCCTGCATTTTGCGTTATATTTAATATTTAATGTAAAAAACACTCATTTCGGGGACCCCCTCATGTGGGGGCCCGAGGGGGATTTTCTAATTCTCCTCCCTCCTGCCCCACCCTAGCTACGCCACTGCTGTCTGTCTGGTACAAATTTCGAACACGTTATTTCTCCAACTTCCTATTCTCGTATCAAGTTGATCAGCTTCATTGTTGCAAGTAAAACACGAATCAATCAGAAAATTATCCTAATTGTTAATTAAATAGTGGTAATCAATTAATCTTGTTTGAGATATATAGCTGTAAATGTGGAGTTCTTCCTATTATTAGATCACCTTTTTAAACGTTTTGTAATATTTCGCTTGCTTAAATTTACATGAACAAGAAAGTAGCCCCAACTCTAATTCTACTTGTCCCTAAGCTGAGGCGCATGTGTGTTTGTGGTAGTGTTGTATCAGCTAATATAAGAGACCTTTAGCCACCTCCTCCCAGATCTTGTTGCCCCTCTCCGCGTTTCGCTGGAATAAGAGAGCGGGTATACGTGGCATGGCGCCCTTAGTAAATTCTAGATCCAGCAACTGAACTGAGATATGATTTAATCATGTGCTGAAACTGTTGATAGCCGTGATGTAACGTTAGATGTCTGAAACTGGTTTTTTGGTTTATCTTCAATTCGGTTTGAATACTGTCGGTAGATACATCTGTCCCAAGCCAAGATACATTTGTCCTACAGCAAGATACGTCTGTCCTACGCTGTCCTACGCTAAAATTATCTGTCCTACGTTAAGATACATTTGTCTTACACCAAGATACATCTGTCCTACGCTAAAACTACCTGTCCTACGCCAAGATACATCTGTCCTACGCTAAAACTATCTGTCCTACGCCAAGACATGTCTGTTCTACAGCAAGATACGTCTGTCCTACACTAAGATACATCTGTCCTACGGCAAGATACATCTGTCCTAAGGCAAGATACATCTGTCCTAAGGCAAGATTTATCTGTCTTACCAAGGATACATCTATCCCACGCCAAGGCTTGGACCAACAGGTCGTTTTTAATAGTAGTTCTCCTACTAATGTATAGTAAACTAGCATAACACTTAAAGGCTGTTGTAGATCAGTGATTCTCTACTAGATACACAATGTTACACTGAGCCATGCCTCAGACTCAGCATCGGATTAAGACCACGTGATGCCATAAGGACGTGCTCTCTATGCACACCGATCACACTAGTATTGATTGATTCGCTACATTTGTTCGGGGATTGAGACGGTTGCGTTCGTCAATGTCTTGTCAACACAATCCCTTCATGTCACATTAGACAATATGACATGACACAATAAAAACATGACACAATAATAACAATTGGATTTACCGAGGCAGGCTGCTTAAAACTTCTGTCAACAAATTATAATGGAACCGTAGACTTAAGGGTGCATAAGTCTTAACGATTTAGTATTATTTGTCTCTTCAGCCACCGTGACTACTGGCTAGTCAATCATGTCAACACACCATGTGTTGGAAATTTAGAAATCTAAGTTGCTCTCAAGCGATGCTGTAGCTAGGGATTTGGGGGCTTAACTTCTTTAGGGGGCCCTGCATTTTGACCTTGACATGGGATAATGGCATAATATTGAATGTAAAAACACATTTCGGATACTTATTAAGGTCCCCCCCCCCTCAAGTGAGGGGTTCAGAGGAATTTTCACATTTGGACAACCCTCACTAGCTACGCCACTGCTCTCAGGCCGAAATAGATTAAGTACTGTTTTCGTTTTAAAACGAATCCTTCAGTCCCTATGTAGACTAAACGTTTGTTGAAGTATAGCACTTCTGAATTTCGGCAAAGCTGAAACTCAGAAAAACTCATTTCTGACACAAAAGCAAACCAAGGAGTGATTCCTGCACAGACGACACACACACACACTCACCTCTCACACACACACATATATCAAACAATTACACAAACCTAAACCCAAATGTCTCTATCACCAAAATCTCCCAACGTTAGAGAAAAATCTAATTTTCAGAGCCAAATGAAATCTCTCAAGCAACATGGATCGTATCAATCTCTAGATCCAAACACTATCGCAGTTAATCCCCTTGCGTGCCTTTTTTTTTCTCTTTCTCTACCTTAATCTCAACTTTAGACTTACTTAAGGCCACGCATTCAAACCACATTCTTTCTGCGCACGTTTTTTGTAAGTCCTGTGTTCAAATCTCGTGTTTTCATGCACTAAATACATGCTGTAATTCAATACACGCCCTTGTTGGAATATTTCGCTGCGTCATGTCGTCTGTTGTAATAAAATACCCATCGGCCCCGGACGTAAATCATAAATATGAATAGTTTCGCATAAATGTGCAACATAAAATTAAAACAGTTTTAATTGTTGTTCTGGCGATTAAGTTTCCACTCGGTTCCGCTGCTAGCTGCGTGCCTGGAATTGTTTTTATGCTATGTTTCTGTTTGTAAGCTAGTTTGTCTGAACATGATTTAATGCCGCCAAGAGAGTATTTTAAAAAAATGGTTAACCATTCTCTACATGGCTATTCGTGCAGACGTGAACATTCATATTTGGTCAAACATGTAGCCGTGAACTATTCATAATGTAGCCTATGTTCTGTAGCCACAACCATTACAATTCATTTATTTCAAGCCCTGAACCATTTCCTTTAATTCTAGAGTACATTGTCAATTGATATACATATTTATAATGCCCTAATGTATATGAGTCTACTCTTTTATATGTCTGTCCATTTTTTTTTGGGTCTGTCTATAGGAGCGGTTCTCAAACTTTGATCCGAGGAACGCCAGGGGTCAGCAAGATGAGCATACGGGGTCCGCAGAAAGGTGCTAATTATATCCAATTAAAATAACTTCTTCTCTAAAAAGCCAGTTGATCCAATCTGATAAGTTTAATAATGATCGACTCGCAACTGCGTACTGTTCTATAGCGACTTAAACCGAAGACATTCTTAACTCGGACTTGACCGACTGGGTACTGAACCCTCTAGCGCGTGAACA
Organism: Biomphalaria pfeifferi; assembly: GCA_030265305.1. Taxonomy (NCBI): domain Eukaryota; kingdom Metazoa; phylum Mollusca; class Gastropoda; family Planorbidae; genus Biomphalaria; species Biomphalaria pfeifferi. The sequence goes on from JASAOG010000074.1 coordinate 2,365,482, forward strand.
TACTCAGATCCCAGTTACAGATGAAGCTATACGAATACAGGAGCAGCTTTTTGAAATATCCACAAATGAAGAACTTAAATCCAATGTTTAAACAAGGATGTTACACATTCTGGTTACAAAAAAACTAATTCCAATTTAATATCCGCATTATGGGTTATTGTTACTTATGTACTATGCATTTATGTAGCTTTTTCACCCGGTGGTCTGTTGGCAAGTATTGACAATTTAAAGAGGTCCCGGCGTCAAAAAAGTTTGAGAACCTCTCTTTCTTCATTTCTTTCTTACATACACACAACAAGACCGTCTGTTAATGAATGCATTCTGTCCAGCCAGCTCCCCTGTTATCATTTCATGCACTACCGCCAGACACAATGACAGATGAAACCCAAAGGCCAGTTCCCACTCAAAACACGAGAAGCAGAAACTACAACTCAGCCGCTGACCAGTTAAGTGACCCCATTTCTTCGCTGACCAACATGAAATATTTCCCCCCGTCTATCCTCAGGATAACTGGACATGCTCCAGCTGGAGAAAAATGTCGTGAATGGACACAATCCCATCACCTGTCCAGACTGACGGGATAATCACCTGATGAAGTGGACAGATTGGGGTAGTTTACCAATGCTGCTTCAGCCACTCAGACACATAAAATTTAACTTTAAACATCCATTCAGTGGAGGAGCTGATGCTAAATATAAGCTCTGTGCTTGTTGGTTTTCCACATAATTTATACGTGGAAATAAAAGATAACTGGATTAGAGAGTAATCGCCTTGCGATCAACCGCTAGGCCTTCATAATGGAATTCGAAACTTAAATACTCTCTGAGCTAGACCAGGGGTCGACAACCTGCGGCTCTCGAGCCACATGCGGCTCTTTGGATGCTAAGCTGCGGCTCTTTAGTTCCATGTGCAAATATTATTTATTTTATCTAACAAAAAAAAAAAACATTAAAAAATCATTCTAATTCGATTCTATCTCTCGGCCACTCGCTTTTCAGCGCACCCTTTCCACATGTCTTAAAATGTAACATATTTTCAAGTGGAAGATATTCAACTTTCTTCTGCCTTATCACTTGATATAAATGAGTCTTGCGACATAAAAGACACGGCACAAGTTGACCTTATTATCAGTTATGTCTTCCCAAGATCCAAAAGAAGAACTTCTAGGATTGCTGCCGCTCTCGTGACAAACTGGAGGAGAAGATACAGCTATTGTCGTGCAAAAATACCTTGAAGACAATATAATAAATATAAATAAAATCGTTTCAATAGCAACTGATGGAGCCAGAAGTATGACAGAAATTAGGGACAACTACGATTCTTTGGCGCAAAATAAACCACGAAGTTCTTACGTTTCACTACATAATACACCAAGAAGCGATTTGTGTCCAAACATTTCGTGCGAAAATAGTTGAGGTCATGAATTTGGTAATCAAGATTTTTAACTGTATCTTGTCAGAAGCCCTCTACCATCGTTAGTTTAAATGTTAAACGAAATGGAGACTCAGTATTCCGACCTCCTGGATACCCAGTTATGTTTTATTAGAAGAATTCGTTTGTTTTGAAGAAAAAAATATTCTTTTTGCAGAAATTACTCAAAGCGGTCAATTACTTCAATTTCTATTTGTAAAGCAATATTGCGATAAAACCAATGCAACTGTTGACACGAGTTAATTCTGGATAGTTATAAAGAAAAATTAAAGATGAATTTATTGACAGATTTAAACAATTCAAAACAAACAAAACCACTGTAGCATTTATAAAAAACAAATTCTCAACACTAATAGTACCGCAATCCACATCGAGACATTTGGAATTGAAACTGGATCTCTAGACATGCTATAAATCGATTTAAAAAGTAAAGCTTTGTGGGGTGAAAATATACAGAGTTGAAAATCAGGTTGGAAGATTTGAAGGTCCAGAAATGTATGTAACGCAAGTTACGCAACAAAAGTGGACAGCTTTAAAAGAAATGCCACGAGATTAGGCACTTATATTCGACGCTTGGAATAGTCTTCCAGATTGCTACAGTCAGGTAAAAAAGTTGGCATTTGGAAAGCTGACTATCGTCGGATCGGCATATTCGTGCGAGCAAGCGTTCTCTTGCATAAATATAATAAGATAAAGTAAGAAGCCAACTAGCAAATGAAATTTAGAGTTGTGTTTGAAACTAAAAACAAGATATGAGCCAAAAGTATCCAAACTTTCTAAATCTATGCAAAGCCATAGTAACTACTGAATTTGTTTGTTCAATTGTTTGTTTTTGAAGTACAGGTTAGTCACCGTTAGTGTATATATAATGTGTTGTGTAAAAGACTATTGTAAATTGAAATTTTTTCTTATGAATAAATAGAGTCGTTTTTTCAATCAAAACACTTTATGCGAGTTTATTGTTTGGAAGAAAAAAAACTTGTGGCTCTTTAAAAACGTTGAAATTTTGTCAATTGTAATTTTTGGCTCTTCCGACTCAGAAGGTTGCCGACCCCTGGGCTAGACTACGCTGCTCCGGAATACAAATGTGGGTAAGTATCTGACAAGAGTTGCCTGAGGTACAGAATTCTAAGTAACTTATTATAGAGTTGAATCGATTTATTTTATTTTCAAAGGTTGCCGACATCCATTAAGATAAAATATAATGGATTATATTCATTGAAAGGTCATGTAGCCTTATATATTTTAGTTTTATAGTTTTAAAAAAGGTCAATATTTCGTCACTGCGATTTCGGATTGACTTTGTTTGTAATGTATTTGAGTTGCATCCCTTGATTTGTATCTCCTTTGATTAAATGGTGCAGTGCGAATGCATTTATGAAGGAGTTTAGGAACCAGGAGAAGGGGAGTAAATGACGGAAAGCTTGAGGGTCGGATCTCTAATGTATGAATGTAGCTCGGTTTATAAAGGGATCACGTCAGAGATGATACATAGATATAAGTTACACTAGTTGGCTGATTTATTTCCTTGTCTTTTTGATCCGATTGGTCCCATTGTTTAAGTAATTCGATTAATAGCTAGCTACAGGTAAATCTGTTGACGGACACAGAGCTAAAGTTAATCTCGTCAACTGACACATTGCTGGAGCTAATCTCAACTGACACATTACTAGAGTTAATCTCGTCAACTATCACATTGCTACAGTTCATCTGGTCAACTGACACATTGCTATAGTTAATCTCGTCCACTGACAAATTGCCATTGCTAAATCGTTGACTGCTTACTGCTGCTCAGGTTTATTAAGGTCCTAGTGATTTTTTTCCATTATCGATTTTTAAATTCTAAAGTCACACGATTGAGTCTTTATTATTAAATACAAGCATAGCCACAAACTTAAACCAACTGAATCACCAGGTGAAAGGTCTTCTTATGAATATTTAATATTGCAACATTTTTACAACTATACAGAAAATATTGAGACGTTTCTACGCAGAAAAATATGTAGCCGTGTTAACGTAGCCGAATGTAAAAAATATGGAGTCTAAAAAAGGAACGATTCAAAGAAGTGAGATAAGTTAAAATGCTTCATGACATTTACGTATACCAAGACTCCAAAGTACTTCCTACAAACGTGTAATCCCAAGCGTCTTTAGATCTTTAAATATCTAGGTCATTACTTCTTAACATGTATTAAGATCCAACAAAAGTTTATGTAAACAAATTGCAAGAAATGCTACATTTTAATTTCTTCTCTTTACAGGAAATCTTTTAGCGTCTTCCGCAAAGTTTGTCTTTTCCTAAATTTGAATTGCTCGACTTTCAAGTCCACACTAAGATTATGTTCGGGTACCCTGACTTCTGGGGCGTCTCTCTGCCCTCCTTTGGTACAGTCACTTCTGCAGGGACTTGAACTTGTCCTCACTGATCTCCCAGGAGAAAGTTTAACTGCCATCCCACCGTCTGCTCCATTTCAAAGAATGCAGCGGAAACTGGCAATTTGTCTATTTAAAGTGAGCTGATTTCAGAGACAAGTGGAACTGCAAAGAGGAAGGGAAACAACTCTTGTTTGGCGTGTTGGGGAAAAACTGCAGAGTGACAGGGGCATATTTCGTCACTTAGCACACGATTCAAAAACAAACAGAAGCATGCAAAAGATAAAAATACTTTTTTTTTGTGAAAATGTTCACAATTATCTCTAGGAAGGTTGGGCAACCTTCGGTGATTTGCTATAATTAGCCTATTTGTCTGCTGATGCTGCTCCTGACCTTGCCATTCACGTTGATTAGCATAAATCATGAACTTGACCCGGATGTCAAAGAACATGAGTTGGAAATACATAGAAGACATCCACGTGGTCTAGCTTCCAATATGTATTCACATCGCTTACCAGATGGTGTTCTTACATTTCTCGTCTTTATAGAATGTGTAATTGTTCTTGAGACTTTAAGAACTTATTGGAGACTTTTAGCATAAACTAAACAATGTCAAGGTAAAGTAAAGTTTCCCTTTTTAGGCCTTGTGGTCTATAGAGCAGATGATGTAAAGGTCATCTGATTTTGCCGCCTACGGTTTACGAGGGTGTCACCTGGCCAGCACAACGACCAACCGCCTTTACATTTTCCCAACTAGTGTCAGATACCCATTAGAGCTGAGTGGACTCAGAGGTGCCCAAAGATCCCGAAATTAAAAATCCCATTCTTCAACAGGATTACAACCCGATACCCCCAGTTCAGAAGCCAAGCGCTTTACCGCTCGGCCACCGCGCCTCCCAAACAATGCCAAGAGAACGCTATACTTAAGGTCACTGTTACCAACTAAATAAAAAACTGAACTTAAATTTTAATAATATCTCAATACTTTAGGTTTTAAGTTTCAAGTCCTAGAGTGAAAGACTAATGCTTTTTCCGGATTCAAATTATTTTGTGCTGCAAACGGTAGAGAACATTAGAACATTTGATTCTTAAGTACTCAAAGTGAATCAACATTTTAAACAAAAATCATAACTATCAACACTCCCTTTATTTTGTACACCGGATACACCAAAAAGCTAGCTATTTATAGTTTTTTCCGCCATGCATGAAAATCTCCAGTAAGAAGATTGAGATTCGCCAGAGAGAGTCGACCCATCGTTGTCTTCTGAAAAGCTCTTTCATTCACTTCTATTGGATGACAAGGATGATGTAACTCTCAAGTTTCCACTCCTGTCATACTTGACATCTTCGGAATGTACACACTACAAACTACACATGTAACACATCGGGCACACAACACGGCTAAAGCCAAACGAGAAAACAAAAAACCAAAACAAAAAAAACCAAAACAAAAACTTTGAGAACGTCTAGAAACTGGAAGACAAGTCACTGGCGGGAAATGAAACCACCAGGGGCCAACAACCCTGGCGAAAGACAGAAGTGTTGACGGGAGATGTCAAGATAAAGGCGTACTTTCCGAAATTATTTCCCTTTGTTTTCGAAACAAGTTAAACAACAAATGTACTATACATACACAAGAATGTCGTTACCAAGTTTGTAATTATCTGACTTTTTGCCTTGTGCATTTTGCTTTTATGTTATTACAAAATTCAGAGTACTAGCATAATTACATTTTATCTCCTGTGCCTCCTGAGAATTCTATAACCTACGAAGGTTTATGGCTTGAGTTAAGACTATATCTTACACTCAAATTTCAACAGTTTCCTTTTCTTATCAGAATGTCTCGCTCGCTTTCTCTTTATACACCATTGATCCATCATAGTTGTAGTCTTACCCCGAATCTATACAATATCTACAAAGTACAATGTATAGATTTTCAAATGCCGTAAGACGTATGTGATCTTGGTTGGCTGGCTGGTCGTGTGGTATGCGATCTAGAATGCTGCCTCGATGGTCAAGGGTTTGAACCCTGTCCGCCGCCATTCCCCGACATCCATTGGGATTTTTTGGGCTTCGATGTAATTATCTTCAATTCTGAAACACCCGAAACATGTCAAACAAAAAAGTAAGAGGCTTAGAGATAGTCATACAGCACTGCTTGACAATCGCATGCAATGATGTAATTAAATGTAACTGACGTCGTCTGATGCCATGATGTAATCTGTCGTCTCCATTAAAAGGTCAAGGCAACTCGCGAGTAGCAAGACATGCGGATCTATATAACTAATCTCGTTCTGCATTTTAAACATTAGATTCTCATTGGTTAGGGTTAAAGTCAATGGAGAGAGAGGCATCTACAAGACTATCACACACACACACAAAAGTCTGTACTGATTGAAATGCGCGCCATCCTACACTCTACAAACACAACTCTATCAAGGCTCCTTCCGTGACAAACCTGTGCATTTTATCTTCTTACAAGACTATCTACCCCCCCCCCCTCACCCAGGCAAGAAATTTGCGATGGGGCAGTTCGCATGAAATTGATATGGCGCATTGAATAACCAATGTCTGCGCTATAAAGACGGGAAATGGGAGGGGGCGCGTCCTCCCCTCTCCCCTTCAAGATCATAATACTGGCACCCGCATCGCAGAAAAATAAAACGTATTTTCCGATTTTTTTCTCTCCCCCCCCCCCCCCCCCAAATGTATTCTAATGTAAAAGTCTTAGGAAATCTGATTGGTTAAAACAAACACGTGACTTATAAATGTTTTTTTTTTTGTTCCTTTAAAATCTCTTCACATTTTTATGATCGCGTTTGTGTTCCGAAGTTTTATGGAAGTTTTGAATTGTGGGAAGAGATTCTTGGATGGAACAGCAGGGAGACTAGTGCCTGGAGGGCAAGCAGAGACTCTCTCCGTCTGCTTTGTCATCATCCTCCCTGGCTGTTATAGTCTGCTGTCGAAAAGGTCATCTTTCCTTCGAGGTGAATCTAAGACGCTTCGAATGTTTGGCCTTGTAACAAGGAGCTATTACGACAACACCGATGACGAGTGCTGCAGCGTAGAAATAATGGGGAACTTTTTTTTTACTGGCAGTGCAGAGTAGGGTGTGGTGCGGTGTGTGTGTGTGTGTGTCAGTCGATATTTTAACAATATTGCATCCTGTTCATGCCAAGATGTCAAAAGTACGCCATAAACATATTATGAAACAGAAACCAATGAAATCATTATTGTTGTTTATTATTGATATTATTATTATTATTTTTTTTTACTCTTACATTTTGTAATAATAATTACTGTTTAGTCTTATATGAGTCCGTGAGCAATCAAAACAAGCAAAATATAAAAATACTTAAAAAACACAATTTCTAATTGTAAGAACTCCATATTTACAACTATTTGTTTGAATAATGTATAATTTATTTCCCTTATTTGGTGTCAAACAAAAATAATTAATTGACTAAATTAGTTAATTTTTTAGTTACTTGATATTTTGTTAGGTATGATAAATAATTGTGTAATGTTTCAACTTGGTCAGAGAATGGGTGTGGGCGAAATAGTTGTCTAATGCGGCAAAATCGTGCATCTTTAGCCATTTCTACTAATACTAATGGATTAATTTCCCCTTTGGTATCAAATAAAATAGTTAATTACCAGTAATTAATTTACTGATAAATAAATATAATAAATAAATATATATAACTGACTGCTTACTGTAAAGAATTTAACTCAAAGAAAAAAAAAACTAATTTAACAGCGTGAAATTCGCTCAACCTGAAGTTTCAGACGACACCAGAGAGTAGCTTCCCTTGAATCCCGCCTTGAGCACTGTAGCAGACGAGTTTAGGTGCGAGCTAAAACTGGAGAAGATGGGAACAGGAAGGGGGAGGGTAAGAAACAGAAGGAGGGGGAATGGATTAGCCACATGCGCACCTTAAATCACCGTAATGTAAATTTGATGTATCAAAACACAGGCGTAAGACCCGACTATAATAACGTTTGATCGACATCTGACATGTCTCGCTGTAGTGAAAAAAACATTCATTAAACTTACCTCAGAGAATTTCTTTTTCAACAGACCTGTGAAAGTATTTTTCTTATAGGCCAGGTGTGTTGCCGATTTGTAATGGACACATTGTCTTTAAGTTCTCTTTGTCTATGCACTGGCTTTATTTCATTGTTATCTTCAATTAAATCTCTGTGCATTTTAACGCCCTCTTAACGTTGGCTAGTATACAGACTGTTAATGGCAAGTCTAGCCATCAAGTATCAAAATATGATATAAAGTGTAGCTGTTACTTTAAACAAAATGTATCTAGTCCAGTAGTCCAGTTTATATATTAACTCTTTCTCTCTCTCTCTCTCTCTCTCTCTCTCTCGGTATATATAAAAAATTGCTAAGTATGTTAGATCGATCGATCGATATATAGATAGATAGATAAATAGATAAATAAATAGATAGATAGATGATGGATGGATGGATGGACGGACAGACAGACAGATACATACATACATACATGCATACATACATACATAAATACACAAGTACATACATACATACATACATAAGTACATATATACATACATACATAAATGCATACATACATACACACGTATTTAGATATAAATATGTGTGCGCAGTAATATTCTAGAATTATCTTATATTTTATATCATTCTGATTGTTCGATAGAAATATTGGTCACATAAAACGCTTCTCAAAATTAATTAATTCCCTCAATTCTAGACAAAGTACTGTTTAAAAAATTCAAATCCAGAAAAAAAGCGTACACGAACTCAAACACATACATAAAACATTACATTTGAGGAAAATAAAAAAAAAATATGTTAAGACTTAAAAGAAAGCTTAAACAACAAAAAAAAAAAAAAAAAACACATCACGGACTTTTAAAATAATGAAGCTATTTATGGCTTAATGTTTGGTTATATGAAATGGATGAACGGAAGACTTATAGGAACGAAACAAATGTGTATTCTTGCAAAGCTAAGATGTTCACATGTGTTTGCTAGTGATGGATTACAGCAACTGGACCAACAGACAAGAAACAATCCCATCATGGCTTCAAGTGCCGATGAATTCTAGAGCAGGGAGTTAGTACACGGATTGAAGGGGCAGACACAAATTGAACAAGATAAAAAAGTGGGTGTTGGGGGGGGGGGGAGTGCTCTTCTCCTGTCAGACTTCTCACTGATCCCCTCCAAGATACCTTTCGATGAATCTAAAAGCATGGGCGTCGACACAAAGCGTGACTGGAGTAGTAGGACTGGAATATATCATGAGTACGCTGTAATGGACAGTTCTCAAAATTGTATGCCAGGACATTTGCATACGCACACATGTCTACTTCTTAGTCTGAAACATTGAGATCCTTTGTACTTTTGTACTTTTATACATTTTAAACTAAAATCAACTTGCAATAAAACTGAATCTGTAAATTCTAATTCAATGTACTTAATTTTTTTAGTATTCTGTGCTGGAGTGTCCCTAAATTTAATGATCTTGCTAATGTGTTACTCCAATCAAATGTGAATATTCTGACCTTCATTTATAAGAGTAACTTAAACTAGGCCTAAGTGGACAGACTAGCCTGACCATTTGGGAACGGGGGAAAAGAAGCTGAAAAATAGGATCCTATGGGGTGGGGCAAACATACTGACGTCCAAGAATTTAGCGGTTAAGTGATGCGGATGTAGAGAATAATGTAATTTTAAAAAGGAAGGGTGGTGGGGCTGGGAGGGCCAATGTACGCAGAGTACGAAAGATTCTGGAGTAAAATGTGAGACGAAACAAGGGAGAGAAGTGAAACGAAGAGGCAAGAGACACTTTCATGTATGAGAAATAATACAAATAACACTTTAAAAAAAAGTAAAGTTAATTATCATATCTGTTTAAGATTAGCCGACATGGGGGAATAACTCGGAATAGCTAGCTTTTTGGGAATCCGGTGTATGAATATTGTATGTCAAACAGCTATGTATTTTAAAAAATATATTTTTTTTTTTTACTTGTTAGCACTTTAGGCTCGTGGCACTTTTTTATAGCGCAAACCAGATTTTATTGTGAAGTTGGCAATACTGGGTTTTTTTTTTTGTAGAAAGTCCTTGACATTGTAGCGCAAACTAGATTTTATTGTTAAGTTGGCAATAGTGATTTTTTAAAAGTAGAAAGTCCTTGACATTGTTTAGAATCGATAAGGCAATTTTAAAAATTCCTTATACCTTACATTTAAAAAGTGCAAGCGAAATTTTGTGTTGAAAAAAAATATAAAAGAAACCCCGCATCTTAAAGCTTCCAGGTTTGGGGGTCTGAGATTTGTTTCCCTCTCCAGAACGTTTTGTTTGAAACCCTCAGCCATCTGATCCACTATTTGTGTCTGTTGTTCTTTCATTGCACTGTCAATCAGTGAACACCTGAAGCTTTACATTACTCTCCTTCAAGAAGCTAAAGGCTGAACATGCACGTGTGTGCGTGTTTGTGTGTGTGTGTGATGGTGCAGCGGTTGTTTATAATTGTATCCCTGGGCGTACAAATGAAAATGTCATTAAAAATGAAACTTACTTCCCTGGTCACTTCAACCCACGCGTCCTCTCTTCCGTTACAATAGCTACTGAAATGCAACTAAAATACAGGGAAGTTGTAACAAGACCAATCGTTACAGAAGGCATCAACACTGACCGGCGATGTTTCATCCTATGGGCAGTAGAGACCAATAGCTAGTTGCCACGTCGTACAGACCTGTGAAATGGCAAGTAGCCAATGGTCTCCACTGCCCACAGGCTGCATCATTGCAGGTCATTGTTCAGGCCTTTTTTCTGACGATTGACCTCGGTTGAAACAACGCCCCCTATTACCACATTTCCCCCACCCCCTTTGTCAAAGGTTGACACTGCACAGTAAAGCTCCTCGTTATACCATTGTGAACACCTGACAATGACCCCCCCCCCCCCAGGTAGGTGGAGCTCTCACCTGTATTTATTTTCAGAATCCTAGGCCGCTGGCATCATTCTGACATTGTTGCTGGTGAGGGTGTCTTGTTTTTTGTATGTGTGTGTTGGTGAGTGTGTGTGGGGGGGAGTGTGTGTGTGTGTGTGTGGGTGACCAGCGGCTGCATCCCTGAAATCTCTTCTTTTTTTATTATGCCTAAAGTTTCATTCGTCTATACTAAGTACATGCACCTAAAAGTCTGCTTTCACTGCTCTACAATGAACAAGGTATCTTACAGTCTAAGCTCAATAATCTATGCCAGTGTTCTCGACCTCAAATTCAAACTTTGATAATAGATCATATAATCTGAAGAAACCATGCCAGTTAACAGTTTTGCACGGCCTTTTTAAAAAAATAAAACTAAATAATCCTCTTAAAATTAAATCCCGGTATTATATTCATAGATATCAAGCTATTTAATGTGTTCTAGTAGAGGTCTCTTTAGTTTTTTAAAATTCATATAATGGAAAGATACTTAGAAACAATTTTGAAAACAATATTAAGAAGCAACTTGTTACACTTAGTCTTCGGGCTATCATTCATAGCGCATAAAAAGTTCTACTTCACTACTCTCTACTATCGACACCATTTATGGTCTTGCAACTATGTTTTGTAAAATATGTTCTTAGATGCTACGGCTACGCGCCCTTTTGTTTTAGAAATTAAGTATGCATATTGTATGCACATAGTTGTTAACCATTTAAAAATACAAATTTAAGAGTTGATTTGTGTTATTTTTTTTTTTTTTTATGTGGGCCAAATGGGAGTCCATAGTATAAAAAATTACAACATGAAAAGTAATCTATAACAATTCTCTTAATATCCTAAAGCAAATGTGACAATCATTCATTTCTTGGGAATAACGTCAAAGAATGAGTGCCTGGTCGTTAGGATCCCCTTCAGTCCTGCTGGAGGACAGTGCTAGGACGTAATAATCTTTATTTCTGAAGAAACGTCCGAAACATAAATCGAAATGTCAAGTTAATAATAGAATAGAATTTTGAAGCAAAAAATTAAGAATAAGTGATACAGAAAAATAAAAACTAAGATCGGGTAAGATAAGATAAGTTGCATGTGTAATTGGAAGGCATCATCTGTAGAGAGGAATGACTGTCAAAAGACATGAGCACTCTTTCTTCTGGACAAATTAGTGCTGCATAAAATTGCCAGCCCTCAGAACCGTCGCTATGTCTGGGGGGGGGGGGGGGGAGGAGGGGACATCCTGGCATGTATATCGTGTAGCAGGGCGCATAAAAACTCGAGGATCGCGTCCAGTCCCAGCTCCACTGGATACACTTCAGCAAGAACTCCCAGTGGCACGCGTGATGTAGAGGATATCTCCTTGATCCCCCTTTCTACCTCGCTTTTTTGACTTTCGCGGTCTCAGTATGCTCAAAGCAGGCACCGGGTTAGAACGTCATAACGACCAGACCGACTTACTAGGTCTACGTTATTACCGCCATGAAACTAAAAGGGGAAAAAGGGGGGGGGGGGAGATAATGGTCTTTTCCCTTTAATCATCAAAACTCACTTTCTTCTTGCTCATTCTCCCCCCTCCCTTCACCCCATTACGCCGCTAGCGCACCCCGCCCCCATTTCTTCTTTTCTCTTAGTGGGAGAAGTAGAAAAGCCACTACATTCCAAAAGGTCGCATGTGAGTAATTCTTCTTTTATTGATGTGCGTTGTACAAGCGACAGACATTAAGGCCGCGATTTTTTTTTTTGATGTTGTTCTGGCAACATTTTGTCAGAGGCGGAAAGTTGGAAGTTGCGCTTTTTTTTAAAAAAAATCCTGCTATTTGTTTGTATCTTTTTTTTTTATAGTATTTGTGGTGTAAGGGATGTCACAAAAAAATTACTTTAAAAATATTAATTCTTTCGATGCAAAATAAACATAATTATTTTACCCAAAACCTTTTTCGGCCCCGGGGCTGTATAATTTCTAATACTTGAGTCACGTAAATCGGCGTGAAAAATGAATCGTCTAATTTCAACGGAACCAATGTTCTAATTATGGACTTCGATGGGGCCGGATAGCACCTCATTATTATCTGGATATGGCCCGCGGGTCATAGTCTGGGCATCAGTCTTTCAAGCGAGGACTCGCCAGTTCATGAATGAGAGAGCATCAACAAATATCTATACCTAATTGTTTAGTCACATTTTCCCGGTTTGTATTTGAAGTCTGTATCTATCCAAAGATAGTTGGGAGACATAGCCTTAGACTATGTGGAGAGAGTTGGTGACCAAAAAATACAATGGACAGCTAAAAAAAAAACAAACAAACAAAAAACATGGACCCTAGTTCTGGAAGAAAATCGTGTGAAACGAAATATGACTGGCTCCTCTACCACCACTGCAGTAAACGTGGACGGGAGTGTCTCTCCAAATTAGGGCTCCACAGTCTCTTGAAAAATAGTGCCTTACGAGATGAACCATAGTCGTTTTATGACTGAAGGAGGCCAACAATATCCAAAGATTCAAATTTCTTGTTGTTACACCTATCAGTACCTTAAGGTGTGCCGGTGCATTAGGGTCCTAAAAGCTACGCCTATCGGTACCATAGGTTGTGCTGTGCATTAGGGTCCTTAAAGCTACGCCAATCGGTAACATAAGTTGTGCTGTGCATTAGGGTCCTTAAAGCTACACCTAACAGCTGAAAATGAATCAAATGTGATTGCAGCTACACTTCAGGCATAGGTCCTTGTATCTACAACTGTAACCTGACTCCTGTAACATCGTGTCATCGTAGCTACACCTGTAGCCTTACACCCGTAACCCCGTTTCACTGAGGCTACGCCTGTAGCCTTTCACCCGTAACATCGTGTCTTTGTAGCTACACCTGTAGCCTTACACCCGTAACACCGTTTCATTGTAGCTGGCGGTCGTTATGGCTACAGCTGCTATTCGTGTAGCATCATTCTACTGTAGCAAGTGTAGCATTCCCCCCATATTTCTTCGTAAATTCTGTTCACAGCTCCCCTTCAAGAAGCTGTTAGGATATCAAGCGACAAATGTCATTAACCCATTGCCGTGTAATACATCTAAGTATGGGACACATCCTCTTCAACTCAGCAGGGCGTCAATCAGAACAGCGAAAAGCTCCCCCCCCCCCCCTTTTAAATACTTTTTTTTTATCTTCGTTTTTTTTCCTGAGAAAACAAAATTAAAAGGAGAAAAAAAAGAGGGGCCGTCACTCTTATTGATGTTCTAACACATTTAGTCTTGATCCAATTAACTGGGTCATTTGTCTGTAATGTTTCTATTCTCTCTCTCTCTCTCTCTATGACACACACACATGTACACACACGCAAAAAGCTGCTAATAAAGAGGCTCTGGGTGCTGCTTTTATTTGCTATAATACACCAAAGAGAATTAGCCAAGTATTTTGCTTATCCGGATGAGGCATAGTTAGGGTTTCCTAACTGCTGCGCCCTGCTGATGCCACGGCGCCCTTTGAACGACGTAGCCTAGGCTTTATAACCAGTACACAATTCTTTTATGTAGCCAGGTTTTGTTTTTCGTCTGTATTAAACTAAACACTCGCACACGTCACTTACACACAGAAGTACACATAATGTTATGTCCTCAAAGAGAGTTTAAGTTCGTGTCGCAGAGACCCTTGGGGCACGTTTCTTGACAACGTTCAACCAGAATGTTATTTGAGCAGCACAGATACCAACCGCCTTTTTTGTTTTCTCTTCGCTTCAATATCAAGTACCAGACAAGGTAGTAAGTACTCAATTTAGAATCCCTGATATTATCCTGATGTTATCCTAATATTATCCTGATGTTATCCTAATATTATCCTAATGTTATCCTAATATTATGCTGATGTTATCCCGATGTTATCCTGATATTATCCTGATGTTATCCGTGACTCGAACTCGACATCTTCTCATTACCACTCAGACGCCAGCAATAAGATGCTAGTTTGAATTGTATACTACACAGTTTAAAGTCCGTGGCGTAAAAGTCTCCAAGATGTTGGTTCCCCATAAGTCCTATTTTCGGGTATTAGGGGAAAGCAGCCTCAAAAAATCTTACTATCTCTTTAAATTCAGATACACACACACACACTCACACAAACACTGAAGACAAAACACAAAAGACAAAAAGAAAGAAAGAAAACGAGAGAGAGAGAAAGAGGAGGTGAGAAAGAGAAGGAGAGAGATAGGTAAGGAGAGAGAGAGCGAGAGAGAGAAAGAAAATGAGAGAGAGAAAGAAAGAGAAATAGAAAGAATGAGAGTCAGAGACAGAACGCCCCTGTACAATTTCACACTTTGTGCCATGAACGCTCCTATAACGCACATACATATAACAGAGAGAGAAAAAAAAGAGAGAGAGAGTTTATAACAACAAAGCTAAAAAATAAATAGAAATAATTATTTAAAAAAACAACAAAAAACACTGAGCCTCTCTATGATTTGCTCACTTACCCATGAAAACCAATGCACCGTGCACCAAAAGTTTTGTGTAAACACAATCTTTCAAAACAAGAACCGACACCCAAATTGAAAGGAACAAAGTCGACACTCATGTTGAACAGACTCTCTAACGAGGGTCTTATTTCTGGCGTATCACCTGAGTGTACAGGCCTACACGTTGTCAACTGCTTTCAAAGAGTTTATGATGTGCCGTGATAGGAAGTTAACATCCAGATAGATGGGAGGGGGAGGGTGGGTTCACAGGAAATGGGGGGGGGGGGGAGGAGAAAAGGCTAAGGAACGAAGTAGGAAAACATTATGATTTCAAGACTCATTAAGCGTGCAGATGAGAGGAAAAGAACAGGAGAGAGAGAGAGAGAGAGTGAGGGAGAGAGATGGTGCTGGCATGTCACTCGTATTTCCTGCCAGGATCACACAGTTTATTGATTTACTTAACTTTTTATTTCTTTCTTTTCTAGTTGAACTTGGCGCTAAGCAAATGGCTTCACGCTATTTGGCTTGGAGGGTTCTTCGTTGGAGCGAGATTGTAAGAAAACAATTTTTTGTGTGTGCGTCTTGCCCATAAAACTTTGACTGACATCTGTAGCGTTACGTTTGTAAGCCATGAAGACGAAATCGAATTTAGGAGGAAAAAAAAATTTTTTTTTCCTAGTGAATGTAAGACGGATGTCAAAAAATGTTCGTGAAATCAAAGATCAAATTATTTTTTGGAGAAGGGAACAATAATAGAGCAATGCAAATATAATTAGAACAAGGTTACAAAGACAGTTTGTGTGGAAACACAAGCTCAAAATCGGCCCAGAAGTAGTCCACCCAGGCAGGCTTCAGTATTTTCAGAAAGAACATCCGAATGAAATTATATCAAAGACAAATGAGAGATAAGAATGGAGCCGATCAAAGGATAGGTGCAAGTGAATGCAAAGTTAGATGTGAACCTGTCCTAACTGGTTCCCCTTTCGGACCTTGTGGTCTATAGGGCAGATGATGTAAAGTTCATCTGTTTTGTGGCCTACGGTTAACGAGGGTCTCATGTAGCCAGCACAACGACCAACCGCCTTTACTTTTCCCCAACAATTGTCAGGTACCCATTAGAGCTGAGTGGACTCAGAGGTGCCCAAGGATTCCGAAGTTGAAAATCCCAGTCTCCACCAGGATTCGAACTCGGGTCCCCGGAGGCCAAGCGCTTTACCGCTCATCTATCGCGCCTCTCCTGGCCTAACTGAATTCTTACAATTGATGTAGTGTTTTGAATAGGCTTAATCTTTTATTTGAGTATAAGAGGTAGATAAATAATTATTCAAGAAAATACAGTTTACAAAATTACTATTCGTTTTAAATTAGGTTTAACTTATAATGCATACTAATAAGCTTTTTCTCTTTAAAAAAACTGCTTGCATAAGTGATTTAAAAAATTATATTTTTCGTTTTCAGAAAAAAAAAAGTAGCCAATGCATCAGAATTTTGAATGGTCTAAAATATTGTGATGTCGGATTTTCACTATCTTTTTTAGTTTACAAGATCTAAACGGGACGGACGGACAGACATTTCACACAAAACTAATAGCGTCTTTTCTTTTTTCGGGCCCGCTAATAAAATGAACTATTAAAAGGCAATGTTCTGTTTTCATTTTTTATCTTCTTATCTTATAATTTAAAGACGTTCTCTCAAAAACAGGATAGATATGTAAGGTTTATGTCCGTTAGTCTTTTGATGTAAGACAGTACATAACGTTTGTATAATGACGCAATCAAAAGCACACATACTATAATGTCAGCCTAAATCGTTATACCATTGTCCTGTTATATAATTGTTATGTTACATCATTGTCATGTAATATCATTGTCATGTTACTTCATTACCATGTAATCAGTGTCATATAATATCATTCTCATGTAATATCATTGTCATAATACATCATTGTCATGTAATATCATTGTCATGTTACATCATTACCATGTAATCAGTGTCATATAATATCATTCTCATGTAATATCATTGTCATAATACATCATTGTCATGTAATATCATTGTCATGTTACATCATTACCATGTAATCAGTGTCATGTAATATCATTGTCATGTTACATCATTGTCATGTAATATCATTGTCACGTTACATCATTATCATGTAATCAGTGGCATGTTACATCATTGTCATGTTACATCATTGTCACGTTATATCATTGTCATGCCATATAATTGTCTATTTTTTTTAATGAAGTCCCAATTTACTATGCTATACTATCTTATTATACTTTTCTGTTGAAAATTACAAGTTCTTATACACTTTTAATTTTGCAATCTCTCCAACGTAATGTTCTAAACTGTGACATGTTGAGCCCCAAGTTGCAGTTAAATCTCAACATTTCTGTCTAACGATGAGACCAATCGAGTTATGTTGAGACACAGGAACTAGCTTTCAAATTGGTGGGATGTGTGACATAGACCGCTTGGGTACTTATTAAAGGAATCAAGTTCGAATCCAGATTTGAGCTGCGTTGTGTTTGCTGTGCCATTAAAGGCATCACGAAAATCTTCCAGATACCCCTCCCCCCACAAAAGAGATTCAACTATGCGCTATATAAATTATACAGAATTATCTGGCTACTGTATCCGCAAAGAAAGGCCTACTATAGGACAGCTGTGTCGTAATCACAATGTGTGTCAATGTCACATCACAAACTAGCATTGTTATTAACAGAGCGTGTTCGTGTGTGTTTGATCGCGTGCTGAGACATAGAATCACACAGTACCAAACTTTAACGGACTCGCGACTTTTTGCCGTGACGTCATAACCTCTTCACCTTTCGTGGGCTCGCGCTCACTTCAGACTCGCGCGCCCCCACGTCGCCTGACATTGACACTGACAACTGACTCAGTGTCCACAAGCCAAGTCCCGTCAAGTATCGCAGCGAGTTGGTCGACCCGCTGGCTACTCACTGTCAATCTGTTTGGATAGCCTTCGAGTACTCTCCCCCACCGCCCCATTCCGATTTTTATCTCTCTTCTCCCACCTCCCCATCTCCTAACCCTCCATTCCTGACCTGACCTGAATGATGCTTGATTCAATAAAGTCAATACCGAGTCTATAGTCATTTCAGCTATTCTATGAATAAGAAGCCCAAGTCTTCCCCCCCCCCCCCCCCCACTCTCCTCTGATAAGTGGGTCTTCAAAGTGTGTGTAGCTTGAGGGGGGGAAGAAGGAGGAGTAAGGAGAAGGGGGAATCATGGAGGGGGCACATAAAGTCAACTTCCAGCTCCCTATGATCGTTCTCAAAAGACAACGTAAACATTTTTTTTTACTTTTAATTGAGAAGAGCGGCACCCTGATTATAAGATACAAGTGCATTCTTTAAAAAAAAATTACATATGTATGTATTCTATACGATAAATACATTGAATAACGGTATCCATATTTATGTTGTTTTAGCGACTAATCTATGCATTACTCATCCTATATTGATTCCATGGTACTAATGAAGTTCCGACTCTGATAGTATGAAAAGTGAGATCATTTTTTTTACGAATCAAAATAAACCGATTGCTCTTACTGTCCGTGTTACATTTAGAACTATGTGTGAGAGAAAAAACGGCTGTTCTATCTATCTCACTCCCCCCTCCAAATACTTTCTTATGACTTCGTAATGTTGTTATATATAGAGGTAAGGTTGGGGGGATGGGAGGTTCTAGTCAACCTTCAAAACAAAACATCTTTAATTTCAACTTTCATGAATAGACTAGTCTCCAAATGCTCTCCATCGAGACCTACAAATAAATATTGGTAAACTTCAATGTGCATAGTATACCCTAAATTTAATTTTTGTTTCCCAAAATATTCAGAGTTACTTTCCCCAACTAAAGGAAGGTACCCATTAGAGAAGTATCAGAAGTATCCCGAAAATCAAATCCCCAGTAATGACTTGGATGCGAACCTGAGACTCCTAGGTCCTGAGACCGAGCGCTACATCACTCTTCAAAGCAGCTTTAAAAATGTTGTTTTGGTGTTCAGCCGAAACTAAGTCTTTTTCGTTGCGCTTGAAGATCTGTTACGACGAGCCTTGGAGAAATGAGCTCGGTTTTGCTCCAACTCTACCCCACCCTTCTTAGAATAAAAAAAAACAAAACCCAAAACCTATTCGATTAGGGAAAAAAACCGAAGACGAAAAACAGCTTACTGAATCTAAATTGTTCACGTGAAGACAAAGATGGCGGGAAGTCTCACTGGAACCTGTCGTCGGACTGTGTTTCTTTTCCCTGTAACCAGCGAGTGCAACAAAACTCTTGGCAACATGTTGGCACCGCGTGAACCGGGCAGCACCTGCAAACACTAGAGGCAAGCGAGAAGATCTTGGACAGACTGATAATATCATCATCATCTCCTTCAGCATCGCCTCCAGCATCATTTCGCTCCACCCCCAGCCCCTCAGTCTCTCTGTCTTCCATTGGGAAACACACTCTGGAAAGCCGTGACTAAACATGACCTCTGACACGGCCCCCGCCTTAGCCAGTGTATATATAGTGTATTGTGATTGGTTTTCTGTCCCAGCATTCATTCGGGGGAGCACTTCCGTTGTTTATAATAAGAACTCATTGCGTATAGTCACGCAGGATTGTCTTTCCTTTTGAAGTTCAAAGAGGTTAGGGGTGGGGTAATTATTCTGCTAGTAACAAGTCACCCTTGTTAAATGCTGGGAACCTTTACGTTCAAGTATTAGGGTGGTAGAGCTATATTACATTTGTTAATTCCAATGTTTTCCTCGAAAAAGGAAAAGCTAATATCTTTTATGGTCTCCAAAATCTGCATATTTTTAAATGAAGTGGCTTAAAATTTGTGAGACTGTGAATCAGAACTAGTATACATTTATTTTATTATTTTTTTTTTACATAAAATTGTTTTAATTTAATGTGAAAAAAAATAGTTTAAGAAAACAAACCTTCCTAAGAGAGGTCCCCGTCTTTGTCCCCCTCTGTCAAGACTCTATAATTATTTCTTATATTACATTTCTATTGGATTATCTTTAACTGTAGAGAACTTTAAAGTATCGACAATATGAGAAAGCAGATGTTTTGTAAAATAAATAAATCAATTACTGTTTTGTCAAGTGTTTTAAGTTTCGGATGTTCGAAGAGCTAGATAATTACATCCTAGCTCGAAGCTCCCGCAGGACGACGGGGATAGCAGCGTGCAGGGTTCGAAGCTGGTACCTTCTAGACCACAGATCGATAGGCCAGAGCACATGCTACACGACCAAGCAGCTATCTAACTATTGTTATTATAGAAGTACCAAATATACGGTCAAGTCAGTTCTATTTTATCTATTATGTACGATTAATTATTATAATTAACAAAATAAGGCCCTTAACATTCCTAGGAACATTATCGTTGCCTACCAGAGGGCGGTACTGCTGCAGACCTGCCACATCACCAGAAAATTCCTCAGTGGAAACTGATAAAGGGACTACAATGAATTTTGTCTCTCTTTAACGAACCTCGACTCTGGCAGCGCAAGAGAATGACTACTCGTTCCTTTCTAACATAATAATAATAATAATGTAAACCACATGCCTCAAACGTGGAATCACTGTAATGACAATCGATTTCCAATCTCAAGAAAATTTATCCATACTCAGTGATTATTCATCTTAGTTAAGTTTTATGGAAGTCTCCTGTGCACATTATCAAAGTTTAACTTCTATTTTAAAAGTGTATAATATTCCAGTCTGGTCAAGAGGTAGGAAGTATAGTCGAGTCATACACATAGAGACAGAAATTAGTTCTGGAAGCGAAGAGTTCAGAGCGTACAAGTCCGTTAGCGACAATAAATGTTTAACCATGAGAGATTGACAGTCGTGCAAGATGACTCAGATCACGGACAGACTTTTACAGACAAACACATCAAGCTAATAAAATTATTCTAATATAACAATAACGACATCTGGAAAGTCATCCTCTCTGTTTGGGAAATAGTCATCTGGGTTCTATTTACTCTTTCCTACCAGAACCACTAAATAGACATAAGAAGTCTTCCAACTATTTATTTTGAATTTTCAAAGCTCATTTCCGAGTTCTCCCTCTCCATATCTGTATACAAAATCAAAGTTAGAATAATTTAGGGAAAAAAAAAAGTCTATTTTGATTGTGAGGGGTGTGGAAGTAAGGACTAGTCTTAAAGGCAATAGAGGACCTACCAAGAGTCAACGCTTTGTGGGGGGGTGGGGGGGGGGGTCGAAAGGTGGACGAGGATTAGGTCAAGTTCATTAGTCACGGAGAGATCAATGTCAAGAATTTATTCATAAGCATGTCCCTGGTGATGGAGATCCTGAGAGAAGCTTGAGGTCAAAGGGTATTTCGTTTAAAGGCTGGTTGGGAGCTGCCTCTACTAAATTCTTACGCATAATTGTGTGGAGCAGAGGTTTGATTCTTTCATAGGTATATATTATCTTTTAAGTAACAGACGTTCTTTCCAAAAAAAAAGGTTATTTAGAGAAAGATGAAGCAAATTACATTTTTTAAAACCTAACAAGGTTACAAAGACAGTTTACGAGATCTAAACGAGACGGACGGACAGACAGACATTTCACACAAAACTAATAGCGTCTTTTCCCCTTTCGGGGGCCGCTAAAATGTTTTCGAGAGATGAAAAAACTTAATTTGTATGTTTTTTAAAGTTTCACACAACGAACAAATTCAGTTGTCTTAGAGTATTAAGGATAGGATCTTTATTATCTTCTAACCATTGTCTTCATCCATCAATTCTCAAATATTTATACTGTTGAGTAAGTTAATCAAAGTAACTCAATCCTGGTGCCATAGATTCCTTAGGCAATCGTTCTAACCACTAAGCCCTTATAAAAATACATTCTTAACTTTAAAAAAAAAACATTTAAAAAGATGAATCTACTCAGACACTAACAAAACAAATAAAGTATTCAGTTACAAACTGTTAAAAAAAAATAAAAGTATATTTGTCATTCATAAATAAACGTTAGTAAACTTTAAAAAAAAAAGAGTGCTACTGCCTCCCGTCTATTCTAATTGTCGACGTCTATAGTTCACTTTCTAATTAACTCTTGGAACACTATTTTAGTAGTAGGCGGGAAAAGTTTGGGTTTATTTGTATAACGGCAAACGAAAGTCGTCTGCAGGAATATGACACGTTCAAGTCTTGACTCTTCGAGATTCTCGAGATGTCGAGATTTGGAACAGAAAAAAAAACTTACTAGATTTTTCTCGTTCTTCCCTCCCCCCCCCCCCTTTTTTTTGGATGTCTGTGTTTGTGTCTTGAGAGTGACAGACAATAATAAGAGGATAAAAAAAAAATAAGACAACGGATGTCTGCCTATTTGTTTTTTTTTTTGTTTGCTCCAGCTTGTCTGTTTATTCGGTCTTCTCTAAAGTCTGCTACTTCTTTCCAACCATGTTCATTAGCCTTCTGTCACACGAGGACATCGCAGACGATTCTCTGTCTTCCATACTGCCCTGCCCCTTCACATGCACACACACACAAACATATATACATAGCATCGTACACACGCACACACACACACACAAACACACGTTTGCACGTCTTATTCTTTCCCCCCACCCCCAGCCCCAGGCGTGCTCCAAAGAAATTTGTTCTCTGGGTAGCTACGTCAGCATCCACTGACATCTGGTGAATGTCTTTGCATGCAATATGATTGGTTGCTGTCTTTGCAACAAGGGGGCAGGGGGGGTAATCACGATGATTAAAGCAGACGTGGAAACATCGCGGATGTAAGACACATTATTTCGGATTATTATTTATTATTTATTCAGATCTAATAGTTTGCTTGTTTTCTCGTTGAATAGTTTAATTTGAAAAGATTTCACAACGTGATAACGTCATTCTAGCTTAGGATAGAGTTGGACTACCACAGCTTCTGGATTTCAGGCGTCTGTGTTCACAAGTTTATTAAGTCTTATATTCGTGGTATCCAAAATATAATGTGCGATATATGGGTATTAGAGGATGTCATAATGTCAGGAGAGGAGGATGGTGCAGACATAATGTCAGTAGAGGATGGTACGTTCATAACTATATAGATCAGAGGTTCTCACATTTTTTTCAGTTCAATGACCGCTTTACAAGCCAACACAATATTAGCGGAGCCCCAAAGCAGCCTGATTATTCTTCCCGAATCGCATAATATTTCTAAAGCCGCTGGCAGAATTAAACTCTCCCCAACCGTGTGTGCTTTTGTGCTCTGCGCTATTCGTAATGCTCCTGCTATACAGTTCAGAGACACACGGAGAGTCACTAAATCAAATATGGAAAGGCTCCAGACCTTTGTCAACGGATGACTACGCCGGATATTAGGAATTAGGTGGCCAGAAAAGATAACTATTGTCAATTTGAGGGAGAGAACTAGACAAAAGCCCGGACGTAAAAAAGCGAAAATGGAGCTGGACAGGACACACCCTGATGAGAACCAGCAACCAACGTTGCAAGTCAGGCTCTTGATTGGAACCCGCAAGGAAAGAGGAAAGTGGGCAGACCCAAGCAAACCTGGAAGAGGTCAGTCATCAGTGAAGCTAAGAATACTGGAATGATGTGGAGCAGATAAAGAAAGCTGCTCAGAACCGAGTTCGGTGGACAGGTGTGGTTGCACAGGATTAAGTCAATTATTCGTAATGCAATAATATATGAAGGCTTAAGAGATTTTTCATTCACTGTTGTCGCATTGCTGTTAATTTTCTGCTGATTTGCCTACGTAATCATCAAGCATTGGGAGAATTCTGCGGGTCTCATGGTTTGTTACAAGATGACGCTTCGGTTTAGAAGGTTTCGATAATAGTTACATTTAAACATATTGTAATAACTGAAGGTAGGCAACTCAACGAGATGTACATGTTTATTTACATGGAGACATGACAAACACATAGAACATCTGACTTAAACACAGCATCTTCATCTCTGCTCTAGACTTGGGCGGAATTCGTTCTCTCTTCTCTAATGTCAATATCCTTCCTAGTCTAGTCACTAATAGTGCGCACCTTCTGCACTATCTGGGATGGCGGTGTGCATGGCGGGGTTATAACAATATGACACATTGTTACTGATCACTGTTGCCTTTGTATGGTGTAAATCCAACTTGTAACTATTCAGAAGCATATTTACGTAATTTTGCTTTACGTGGTTTACACGGTTAATAACCAGACTTAATGGTGTGTTGTGTAGTCTCAGGGTCGTCGGTTAGAAACTTTAAAACCAATCGATTACACGTTCAATAGTTCAATAGTTCTTTGATTGGTTTGAAAAGCAGAGAAATCGAAGCAACGATTGGTTTGTATAATAAGTAAGTTTAACTTTTGTACGCAAAAGTACTGTTAATAATCTGTGTTGTTTTGCCAAGCTGCGTTCACAAATGACGTCGTCATAGATATATTCATATTATAGAATTGGATAAACTAGCGTCTAGCTAGGAAGTTATTTTAATTGTATACACTTTTCATTTATCTGTGGACCCTCGACAGTCGTCTCGCGGACCCCTGGGGGTCCACGGACCACCATTTGAGAACCACTGATATAGATGACGGTATGTCAGTAGATTGTTGTAGAGTCTTAATGTCAGTAAAGGATGGTGCAGTGTTCTTGTCTTAATGCCAGTTCTACATAAAGCTCTGAATTGTTACATAGAACTTGATTAACAGATTGCAACAACTTTAAAGCGCGCGCGTATGTACGTGTGTGGATGTGTGTGTGTGCATATCCTCCCAGTGACCGCCCCCCCCCCCCCTCTTGAAATTAATGAGTATTAAAATATACTTAAAAACTTACTCCCACTTTCATCACTCTCTCTTTCTCTTTTGGGGGTGTCCCTTAATCTCTCTCAAACTCTATTTCTCCTACTCTTCCTATCTCCTTTTCGATTTCTTACTCCCTTTCCCACTTTCACTCTCACTCTATCTTAGCCACTCTCTTTTCCTAGAACATACTCTCTCTGAAACTCTCTTCCGCCATCTCTCTCTCTCTCTCTCTTTTTATTTCGTGGTTTTGACATCCAAATATTGGAGTCAAAGTGTCGAATCATGTTGTAGACCAAAACTTTGAAATTCTGGCTCCATGACTCCATCGTTAACCGAATCTTGTTTCACATCGTCTGCAAGAATAATGTAACTTATTGTTCTTCTCCAGAAATAAAATTGTTTCTGCCAAACAAATGTACTTGAGGACGATTTCTTTATTCCATCACTTCAATTAGACCTAGATCCGAAGAATGGGCGCTTTTGTAGACTTTCAGTGCTTCGAATTTCAAGAAACCGAATGCACGTCTTATTATTTTAATAAGTTTGTGTGTCGTCTTGCTAATAAGTATCCAGAGTTCTGGCCACTATAGTTTGTGTTCAGTCTCAAATTCCTCTGGGACCTGAACACTTTACAATTTATCCTAGCCTAAATATTTAAATGTTCTTTACCAAATTTGAAACATATAAAATACTTAAAAATCTAAGATCTGTTAATTTGTTTGAACACAATATCGCTATCCAATCTCAAACACTCACAGCATGTTTGAACGGCATCGAATTGAACACTATCAAGTATCAACCTAGAAGGACCTCAGAGAAATTAGAACTAACCCAATGTATAGTTAATATGTTTCCACACTGTATTTAAAAAAATCTTACAAGTCTCTCAAGGATGTAAACAAAATTCTAAAAAATCTGGCAATTTCCCTTGTTTGAGGACAGGAGTGGGAAAGATCGATCAATCTCCTGGCTAAATATAAGTATTGACAAAAACAAATACTTTTAATATGCTGCGCACATATCAGAACTGCAGACGTCCACACGATTTAATTGGGCATCTAGCCTGTGACGTCACGTAAAATTATCCTCACCTTAAAAAAAAAAAGCACAACTTCTAAATTTTCTAAATCACTAAATAAACATATAAATGCCTTTAATTGGGTTAAAAGCTATCGTGTAAAAATTGACTTGTGCTGGGATTTTTTTTCCTTCAAAGAACGAAAACTCTATCGCCTGCCACAGAGGTCACGTGATGGTGTCGGTGTTAATTAGAAGAATTACCTGGCCTCATACACCAACATGCACATGTGTAAGTCAGATAGTAATAACAGGGGGTTGAGAGGGAACAGTGGCGTATCAAGGGGTGGGCTGGATGGGGAAAAAATTGACGTCTTGTGGCAGGTGAGACGTATGATGATTCCCCCCCTAACACACACACACACACACAAGATGGGACAAAGTAAACACCCCAGAAGACGTTCCTTCAGTAAGAGGAACTTTTTTCGAAGTTTGAAAGTGGGGATTTCAATTTTTTTAAATGGGATCTTTAATCTCTTAAAGTAAGAACTAGTTGGTTTGATGATTTTTTTTTTTTTATAAATCTTTTCATGCGCGTATAAGAAAGTGTGTGTGTGTGAGAGAGAGAGAGAGAGAGAGAGAGGAAAAAGATTTAGGATCATTGAAAACAAAATTCACTTTTTTTTTTTGCTGTCTTAGAAAAGGCTTTTTTTTTTCAACTCTAGACAAACTAAACATATACATCAATCACATTCAGTTAATGATTAGAATTAAAACTATAGTTCTTTTTGCTTCAAAGTAAATGTTTAGTTTGTCTATAGTTGGAAGAAAAAGGATGCATCATTGACACTGAAAATTAAAAACAAAAACTATAGAAATATACATAGTTCATTTTGGTAGTATATATTAACATTATCTGCCCTTTCGATTACGCGTACCGAAACAGTGTTCGGTTTTACATTCCTTAGTAGTTATAAAAGATTTCTTCATTGCTTTAGATGTTGGTATACATTTACTTTTGGAAACGTTATTTAAAAATAATGTTAAAAAAACAAGACTAGACATAATGATAAGATGTGACCTTATTGACCAACAAATATTGTTTCTGTGTTTTATCGACACGATATTGAATACAACTAAAGGTCTACTTCTTAACCAGGAATGAGTTGGACGCTAATCACTCAAAATGGCGGACACAGAGATGAACTAACATTACACACACATACACCTATACTCTATACCCTATGTCTTCATAAAGCATAGAAGTCTCTTTTGATACAATTTTAAGTCTGTGGTGACTAAGTGTTAAAGCGATTGGCTACCGAACCGAGAGGTTTGGGGTTAGGGTTACTGTGAAGACTGGAATTTCGAATTTGCGGAATAATGGATAGCTGACTTGAAGAAAGTAAAGGCGGTTGGTCGTTGTGCTGGCCATATGACACCTTTGTTAAGCGTTGGCCATAGAAATAGAAGACCTTTACACCATCTGTCCTGTATATCACAAGGTCTGGAATGGGAACTATACTATTTCTTAATTGCAGTAGAAGCCATTTTGCTTTGTTATGGGGATTAAAAACAGAAAGAAACAGTCACACTAATTGATCACGTCAAAACGAACCTTTTTTTCTTAAATCTCACTTATGAGATGTTAACAAGTACGCGAGTGTGTGTGTGTGCGTAGTAGGTACGTCATATGTTCTCAAGATCGGATGTCATCATATCGCATATGTAGTCTCTAAATGTAAAACTTGTATTTACAACCAGAAGGTGAAACAAACAACATTTAGCCACGTGATTCTCTATCTCTTCTATACAAATTACGATCTAATTTTTAATACACAATGGCTATCACGTGACAGTTTTTTTTACGTTGTTTTATCAATATTATCTCGTGACTAAAGGTTGTTTGTTTACAATTGCTGAATGAGGTCCGTTGGGTTGAAATGAAAATTCGAAAGGTTGAAAATTCCTCTTAAAACAAAGAGTTCCCCCTCCCCTTATCATTTTTTTTTCTTCTTTTAGACGAAAAAGTAAAATAGGAAAGGGGGGGGGGAGAAGGTGGGAGACAAGATGGCGGAGATGATAAATAAATTCTTAGCGAGATTGAAGCAATTTCCATTGTCAACGGTGCGTAAAAAACACGTCTTTAAGTATAAAAGGGGTGGGGGGGAGTCGATGCACAGGCGATGCCGAGGAGAGGGGGAGGGAGGGTCTGAAGTCAATGGTGAGAAAGGTGTTTTACGAGCAGAAGTCAAGTTCAGTATCATTCCAGTGTGGTTGGTGAGAGGGGGGGGGGGGGGGAAATGTGTGTTCCCAGTGAGTTCTGACATGTGTTGTTTAGCCAGGTGAATGTGTGATAAACTCTTCATGGGTTTCGCTTAAACTAATACATTTTTGTTGTTGTTGTTATTTAGTGAACCAAACCAAACACAAGAATGAATGGAAGCGATTCAATTCATTCACTCCAAATGTACAAGCTTTAACAATGTCACATACAAAACATTGGAACCCCCAAGTGATGGACCTGCTAACTACTGTCAAAAGCAAAACGCAAACTAAAATTTTATTTACAAGGTTTTCAGGACTCGCAAAGACCTTTCTTGGGAGAACAGTACCAGGAAAAAGAATAAGAGGCAGACAGTAAAAGAGATGGAAGACAATGTAAAAGGAATGGACCGGCCTGCCATTGAAAGAGGTTCTCTCCAAGGCAAAAGACAGAGAGGAATGGAGAAGTACGGTCAACAGATCTTATGTGGCGCCCCAACGGTCCAACAGACTAATCTATAGCTGAAGGTGTGATAATTTTCGAACATTTTTTCAGAATCGAAGATGCTTACATTCAAGTCCAGTCTGTCCGCAGCACTGACATGACAGGGGTCCAGGGTTTGCCCTTGAGACCATCATGACGTTAGTTCGAAGCGCTCGCTACACGACCAGGCAGCGTTCCCACCCACACAGAATGAGAGAAAGGGATGTAGAGAGAATGATGATAAAATAATTTTAAAAGGAAATGAAAAAAAAAAACAACCATCTCACTCTGAACAATGTCAACATGAAACAATAACGTCAGATACAACATCAACATCATCGGAACATCTTCTACAACAACATCAACATCATCGGAACATCTTCTACAACAACATCAACATCATCGGAACATCTTCTACAACAACATTCACTAAAACGTCAATACAATTATCGACAACGACATCAACAACTTTCACAACACATACACAAAATCATCAACATCATAATACCCCCATAAAAAAAAAAAACTTTAACAACAGTGACAACGACATCAACAACAACGCTGACCGCAACAACAAAAACACTATATTAAACATGACTATCACATTAATCTACGAGATGGTTGAATGTTGTCTCTGTTTTTTTTAGTAACCTTTTTGTAACAATTATTTTCTCTGCATTCTCATTACATTGCGACTCCTTCTCTATATCCATCTTCAAACAGGTCAGTCAATAGTCGAGTTCAATAGTCGAGTCGATAGTCGAGTTTAAAAGTCGAGTCAATAGTCGAGATTCAAAAAAACTACAAAAGTCCAAATAAAGAACTATTATATTCTCACTGCACTGGAGCTCATTAAGGGACCAAAGACAACAGCTTCAGGTCATTGGGAACACAAGAGACTGGAACTGGAGTGTTAGGGGAATTATGTGTCGTTTAATTTTTCAGGGTACTGGACAGTTGAAACCTTCAAAAGAAAAAAAAAGATAAAGAAAAACACCCAAAGAGTTATTTCTCTCTCCCTCACTCTCTCTATCTCTCTTGAACTCTCTGTAAATTTGTGTATAGAAATGCTTTTTTGTTCTTTATCGATCTTCTCTCTCTTTCTCTCTCTTCTATATTTTTAAAATTCTTTCTCTAATTCTATATATTTCTCCTTTCTCTCAATCTCTTTAACATTCTGATGTATTTTTTTTCTCTGTCTCTCTCTTTTATATTCTCTTTCTTCTTTTTTCTGTATGTACTCTATTTTACTTTTCTTTCTCACTTTCTCTTCTAGTTTTCATCTCGCCCTGTGTACCACTGTCTATACTCCAGTCTCTGTAGAGTACACTGGATCAAGATTCCCTTTTCTAAAGCAAGTCTCCACACTCCAAACAACCCCACGGACCACTTGCATATCAAGTTATTCCACACCAAACAAAGGAGCTCTCCTCCCCCACAGCGAGGCCAAACAATGCGCCTCACGACGCTCCTTCTCCCTCTTACTTCTGGACCCCATGAAGAACTTTGAAGCATGCACAACCTGCCAATACCTGAATAAACATCAACTCAGCC
The DNA here is from genome assembly GCA_030265305.1 of Biomphalaria pfeifferi. Classification (NCBI taxonomy): domain Eukaryota; kingdom Metazoa; phylum Mollusca; class Gastropoda; family Planorbidae; genus Biomphalaria; species Biomphalaria pfeifferi. The sequence continues at coordinate 2,395,830 of JASAOG010000074.1, forward strand.
CCCTCTCTGTACCATGCCGAGATTTTTTTATTGCTCCAACCCCCCCCCCTTTCTTTATTTTTAGGGGTGTTTTTCTTTAATTTTATAACTTCATTTCTGCTCTTCTATTATGAGTGAGTATTTTTTTAATGATAGAAGAACATGGCGGCTATATCGTCTGCTCTACAAAATACTGCATAAAAAGAGCTTACTTACTTCCCTTGATCTATAAATACGTAACGACTGCTTTACAAAACACAGCATAAAAAATAGTGGCTAACTTACTTCCCTTGATCTATAAATACATATAATGCCTACATGATTATTACCCGAACCAATTATTATCTACTAATCTATTGGCTACTAATCATTCTTTTGATGATGAGGGTTATTACCTATCAAAGTTTTGATCGTTTCTAGATCGTTTAGCATACTGTATCTATACTTAGCACACACACACACACGCACACACACACACACGCTCAATAAATGTGAAGGAAAGGGCGGAAGTAAAGCAAAACATGAAAGAATAAATTAAAGAAAAAAAATCAAACAATTTTGAAAGACCAGAAACAAAACATAAAACATTAGTTTAAAGATAGCTCTGAAATTTTTGTCATAGGGGTGCATAAACACAAGAGAAGGAACAATCTGCGTGGATTAATATGATTGTCAAACCTAAGTAGACTACATCGTCCACATCTCACGTCTGATCATAAATGGTTAAATATCTCTCATTAAAATATGTATATATATATATATAATGTATTATATATATATATATATAAATATATAGGTCAGTGAAATAATAGCCTCATATACATAAGCCAGTAAAATAATAACCTCATACACATAAGTCAGTGAGATAATAGCCTCATAAATAAAGGTCAGTGAAATAATAGCCTCATATACATAGGTTAGAAAAAAAAAACAAGCTCTTCTTGACAATATGGATACTTCCCTCCAAGTAATATGCAACTCTTTAACTAAAAAACTATCAGTTATATCAGCCAGATGAAAAGTTAAAACATTCAATATTTACATCAAATTATTGTGATTTTCTTGAGAAAACATTGAAATATTATTCGCAGACAAACAGTCGGAAGAAGGGGAAAAAAATCAATATCCGCATAAACAAAAAAGTTCCTTATTGAATTGGCGAAACAAAAAAAAATATATAAGAAAACAAAAAGACCAATCAATTTTTCCCGCCAATTTCCCATTCGTCGATGCCCTGGCCAGAGAACATTTGCCGAATTTTAATCCAATGTTTGTCCTAGGTATGGATCAATACAGACGAGTAGTGTGTGTGTGTGTGTGTTCAAGAGAGTGAAAGAAAGAGATGGTAGAGAAAGAGGTGAGTAATAAGAGTGAGAGAATGAGATGACAGAGAGAGAGAGAGAGGAAAACGTTGAAATGTGTTTGGTTATGTTTGTGTTATTCCTGTGTTCCTATACTTTTAAGTTTTACAAATACTTGTGTGTGTCTGTGCGTTGACTTGCGTGTGTGTGTTTGTTAGTTCTTGTGAGGGAATCAACATTTACATTAGTGCAGGTCTGTGTGTGTATGTGTGTGTCTGTGTGTGTGATCTGTGTTCGAGTTTGCTGTCGGAGACAGTGTTGATTTAGTTTGGACATAAAAAAAAATGTTAATCCAAAAACAAAGCCAGATTGGAGTCAGCGCACGAGTTCCGTTCCAATATTTGTTTATTTATCAAATAGTTTAGTGTTGTTTTTTAAAAATCCGCCCCCAGCTCCCCCTAGTTCTCTTCCCCCCCCCCTACCACACACACACCTGAAAAACAAATAGTTTTAATACATTAACTGGCTGTTGAATGGAAATATTAAAACTACTGGTGGAAATCAAGAGTTTTATTTATTGATTTCTTTATTCTTGAAAAATGGGGGAGGGGGGGGGAAATAAGGTGGGGGTAAAGGGAGAGAATAAAATGTTATTTCACAAAACGACGGAGAAATAGAAAAGTAAGGAGATGCAATAGGAGAGAAAGAGAAGTGAAAGTGAGAGACAGGAAGAGAAAGAAAACAAGAAGAAAAGAAAACGATTAAGAGATAGAAGAGAGACAGCGGGTGAATGTGATTCCAACATTCTATTTCTACTATCAACATTTGGTTCCTTTTTTTTTTTTTTCTTTTCATTTAAATTTTTTTATTTTTTTTTAAATTTCCGTTTCCCGCTCTGTCCTTATTGTATCTATGAACTCTCTCACTGAAGCCATTGGCTACCAGTAGGACGGTGGAAGCATTGGGATTAGAACTCCGCGACATTTATAAACTCCAGAATCTCAATTGATAACTTAACATCCAGTCGAGCCTCCTGAATCTTTAGCACTTGACCAGTGCTTGTATTGTGAGGCAATGAGGCAAACATGAACAGCAGACGACAAAGGCACGCAACTCCACTCCGCGTAAGAATACAGTAAAACTATGGTACCCAAACATTTTTCGACCTGGGCCGGAAACTTTTCCGACACATATGTCACGTGACGCATGATCTTCAAAAATCGTTGAGGTCTTATTGAAACCGATCATCTTCGGCCTTGTTATACACCTTGGAAAGAAGATTCGAAGTTCCGGGATAGCACCACGACATTGGTAGGATATGGCCCGCTGGCCGCAGTCTGAGCATCACAGCAACAGTGTTCATGAAATCTAGTGCAATATGGGTCAAAGGATGGAAAGGTCATCATCTATCTGTGGTCATCAGTTAGCCTGGGTGTTGTATGGCCTGCATATCTGCGTCTGGGTGGACTGCGATATTGAAAGATCTCAGAGGCCGACTGCTTTTACATCTTGGGTCACAATAACCGTCTGAAAGATTTGAAATAAAAAATTCGTAAATTGACCCCAAAACTGACCAAAGATTTTATACATGACACCCCCATTTCCCTTTTCCCGATTCTCCATGTTCTTTCTGAAACGGTTAATGTCTTTCTTAATTAGGTTTAACTTAGCACGCACGCACAAGTCACTAACATATATATATATATATATATATATATATATATATATATATATATGAAAGGTCACTGACATATATTTGATTAGGACGTCTAAGACTTGAGTGAGTGATTTACTACTGTTACCTTAATGGCTTGGTCTAACTGTCAAGTCTGGACACTCATTGCTAACGTTTTGGAAAGAGCTAGTCAAGCAGTAAAGCATTAGGTGATATCATTGACGCCTTCGGGTTTGAAAAACATGACGAAGCAACTTCACTGAAAAAAACATTTTGGCGGACATGCGGCCTACGACACGTGTTGGAAATGTATGGAAATGTTTCTCGGACCGAAAAAGACCTAAACTCTAAACTCAATGTTAATTTTTTTTCTTTTTCTTACCATAGCCCTGTTAACTTAATGCTGCTTTTATATGCTATATGTTTATTTATATATTATTCCACAATTGGAGCTTAAAACTCTATTTAGATACTCTAGAGAGCAATAGTAATCCATTCCCTTGCAGACTATGAGGGCAAAGGATCTACAGCTTATATGCTTTTTTTGGCCGAATGTTAACGAGAATGTCATGTGGCCAAGACAACGACACCCAACTAATATCAGGTATTGAGTCTGACTTCAAAATCCCAGACTGAGATTCGATCTAGAGACTCTTCATTAAGTGCTTGACCACTCAGGCCTATGCTGTTTATATACCGAATATATTATTCTGGAATAGACCGCCGGTGGACAACAGCTTTGTCTGCACGAGATGCGGAAAAAATATGCAGGTCGCGACTGGGTTTGTGTAGTTATGAGAAACACTGCACTCATCCTTAATCTTTGGAATCTTTGGCCATTTATTCCATTATATAGATGTACTATACATTCTACTATATTGACCCAATCTCTGTTCTCTACCATAGTTTATTCTAATGTCTAGACTGAAATACTTCTCTACACCCTAGAGTGACACGGACATAATAAAATTATCACACTATTTATCAATATCAATGTATCTTAAATTAATTCCTTCCAAGCCTGACTCTAAGCCTTTGATCTGCCAACACAATCCTATAGTCCGTAGATCATGAGATACAGGGGACAAGGTGCCGCGCCGATCAGCTCAGCGCAGGTTTTATCTCACCTGAATCTACAAGTGGTCTGACTGTTTTCAAATCTCTTATAGTGACTGTGGCAGTATTAACAGGGTGGGGGGGGGGGAATTGAATGAAAGAAATAATAGAGAGGCGGTGGAGGGGATTTTAAAAAGAGTGTGTGAAAAAGGAAGAGAAACAGAGAGATATAGAGAGATAGGGAGTTTTTAGAGAAAGACAGAGGGGAGTGGGGGGGGGGGGGGGAGAGGTGCTAAAATAGAAGAGTGAGAGAGGAATATCTATTTTAATGCACGCTGTATAATCAGAGGACTGGAAAGACTAAGGTAATTGAAAAAGTCTTGATGAAAGAGAAAAAAAACAGACCAAAGAAAAATAAGAGAAAGAGAGAGAGAAAGAGAGAAAATGAGAGAAAGAGGGAGGGAGAGAGAGAGAGAGATAAGAAGAGAAAAGGAGAGAAAGAGAAAGAGAGATAAAAGATAAACAAAAATGAGAACTAGAAAAGTGTGAGGAAGTCACAAGCTTGTATTGAACGGGACTAAATAAAAAAGAGGTTGAAAAGATAAAAGATCAAGAAGTCACTAAAACACTAAAAAGAGAAACAGAAAGTTAAAACTACAAATAAGATTTCTTGAATATAGAAAGTATGAGAGTTCAGAGAATTGTTTGATAAGAATTTAATATGGGAATGATACAATACAGAACTAAATGAATTATCACTCATGCATATGCTGTTACCAAATTACGGTAATCGTAAGTCTGCATAATCCAAAACCGAAATATTTTTAGAAAAAACAACAACAACAACCACTTAGAAAGAACAGTGACTAAGTGTATTATGTAATAAAGATGACAGTACGTCCCAAAGATACTGAACAATGTTCTATGTGGTTTTAAACTCTATTGGTTTCAACAAGTCTGTTACAGTTTTGTTTTCTGCAAGAGAAGAAGAACTTTCGTTTGAAGCAAAATTACTTCATTGCCTCAGAAGCAACAACATATCTGCTGAACATAACCACATATCCGCTGAACATAACAACATATCCGATGAACCTAACAACATATCCGCTTAACATAACAACATATCCGCTGAACATAACAACATATCCGCTGAACATAACAACATATCCGCTAAACATAACAACATATCCTATGAACATAACCACATATCCGCTGAACATAACAACATATCCGCTGAGCATAACAACATATCCGCTGAACATAACAACATATCCACTGAACATAACAACATATACACTGAACATAACAACATATACGCTGAACATAACAACATATCTGCTGAGGTCGAAGCGGACTGTTGTTTTACGTAGCGCTATATCAAAGATGATGTCTTGTATTGCATACGTATTGTTGTAACCCTGTTCCTCCCTGACTAACCATTTTTTTTACCACTTGCGAAATAGTGTGATTTTTGTTAATGCTGTTGGGCGTCAATGACCTGAATTAGTGTGTAAATGTGTTAAGAAACTTTAGTGATGATTTTTTAATTTCTTGACTGAGGATTGAGGATTGTTTTCTATTGTGTTACTGAATCGGGATATGTGAATTTGATTTGGAGATTGTGACATTATTTCTTTTTATCGGGGATATTGATTGATCATAGTTGAATTGTGCTTCTGCAATCGAAGAGATATCAGCGATCTGAGAATCGGTGAGTTATTTTCTTCAGTTCAACCCCACATCTTAACAGTATGTTTATTTTATTTCGTAATTCCTCCTAAATATTCGTTCATCCGCAATAGGTCCGGTTCCAATCATCTCTGACTATCGGGACGCCACTGCATCAAAAAACAAACAAAAAATTAAATAAATTACATAAAAATAATGAATGAAAAAGACAAAAATACATTCTTCTTTTCTTTCTGTTTTAAACTTTTCTGTCCATCTTCTACCCTCCCCCTCACCCCAATTCTTAATCCAACCCCTTTTTAAAATAGAGATGGTGGCTAATGCTGGCCTTATATCGAATATGTTATGAATGTTAAAAAAAAAAAAAGTTCTCTTTACAAAAGCACAGTCACAGATTTCAAATAATTTGCTGAAACTATTTCCCATCATGCACTTGTTCACCTCTTCCCTTGAGTCAAGGTCATTCTCTCTCTCCCTCACTTCTGCATTTAAAAACTACACCAAGATGGTGGACACGATAAAAGCTACAGAACAAAAAGAGAAGATGAAGGGTAAAAAACAACGTGTCTTGAGCAGAAGATGGTAGAATGATTGGGAGATTGTTAAAAAGGGGGGGGGGGGCAGGGTGTAAGCGGGGCGCTTGGATCACACAATACATTCCCCCTTAAAGAAAGAACATATAAAGACTCTTCATCGGATTTTTAGAAGCAGAAAATAGCAGGCACTATTAATATTGCCAAGACAGGTCGTACACAAACACAGGATATATACACATACATTCATAAATACATAAGAACATACACAAAGAACATACACACACAGAACATACACAATGAGAACGAACGAAAGAAAGAGAAAGAGAGAGAGAGAGAGAACATGCAGACTACATAAAAAGTTGAGTGCTCTTGACTACGTAGTCCCATCTTCTGTTTAACAACTGTGAGAAACCAAAAGCTTGCTAATGTTATTGTTAACACACACCTTCAGCCCAACACACGCGCGCACACACACACTTTCTTAGTATCGACAAAAATGCATATACATGAAAGTACTTTTTGCAAGGTCAGGGAGTCTCAATTGATAAGGCTTCAGTACCATCGGTAATAGAGAGCTACGTTTGTTTATGCTTTACGACCAGAAGCACATACACAACACTCACTGCAATGAGTTGCCAAAGAAAAGAACAAGCCAGTGAGAGTCTTCTAGATCAAGCCATGAGCATCAAAAGGGTGCAATGTCCGCAGAGAAAAGCGACCACGACCTTAAAACTGCAAACTTTAGCAAGAAGCCAGAAAAAGACATTGGCCTTAAAACATTTCTATTAGAAGGCCAACTGCTTGGAGTGGAGTCTAACCACTGCACAGAGATTATCTCAACTATAGGGCTGATTAACTGATCATCTCACAACCCTCCGACATGATAACAGAAGAAGAATATCCTGAGATGACGTCATACAACTCCAGATCTTCACAGTACAGAATAAGGGTGGCAGGCCAAGAAAACTATGGATGGGAGTGCGTTTCTACAATCACACTACTATGTAGAAGTACTCAAAGACTTTATTGCAAAAGAAGAAATGTAGTACAATACTCAAGCCTCGGAGTTCTAAAAAAAAATAAAAAAATTTAATGTTACTTTTATATCTTCAATGACATGTTTTACTGCACATTGTAACCGAATTAATCCATAATTAACATTTCCTATTTCCGACAGTTTTCTGGTAACTTTTTGTTTTGTTTTGTTTATAAATGACGTATTTCTTGTCTTCCATATGTCCTACCTCATTTGCTTCTTTGGTAAATGGACCGTCTAGGTCACGTGAGATTTGCATGTGATTCTGTTGATTTGATTTGACGCGAGACTTTATACGTTCTACCAATACATTTGCATAGAATAAAAGGCAGCTCTACACTGATAAATAAATATATATATATATATATATATAAACTCACATAAATGTAGACAGGCAGAAAGGCAAGCAGACAGACATATATATATATATATATTTATATATATATAAAGATATAGATAGATAGATAGATAGATAGATAGATAGATAGATAGATAGATAAAAGACATTGTAAGTAGAAACAAATTGAATCAAATTGGTTCTGAGATTCACCATTCCACCACCCACTTCTTTTCAACATAGACGCAATCACTACAAACACATACACACATAATAACAAAAAAAAGGGGAAAGGGGGGATAATGAAACTTGTTAGGGAGACCACCAAGCGGTACCCACTAAGTCAAAAGAGTTTAAAAGGGCAACAACCCATTCTGGCAATTATCATCAAGGGGGACTACAAAGAAGATTTTAACGACAGGCTGACGCAGGAGACCACGCTTATTATAATACCTATACTCCTCCTGTGGACTTGACACGCATTGAGTGGTTACCTTGAACTAGAGGCAAGTCGATCATCTGTTACATGAGGGAGTTTTAATATCGGATGTATTGTAAGACGCCATGTTTGATTTGCAGTTGTATCTGTTGTTCTCCACCCTGGACAAAAGGATGCATGATTGCTTTCTGTAATCTATTAGAGCGTCTGATGGATTCTCAAATTGTGGGAAATGTTATAAGAAAATTTGTGTATGTGTGTGGTCGTTTGGGATCAGGTGATGGAATTGGATGACGGGCGTTCAGGAAGCTTATGTATGTTTGGGTGGGGGGGGGGGGGGAGACAGGAAGTAGTGTGTGGGAATTTATGTAGTTGTTTGTGAGGAAGAATGAGAGTTTGTGAGTCCATGTGTGTGTGTGTGATTTTCTAGAGAGTCTTACATTACTTGTAATAAAATAAGATGACATTTTCTTTTTCTGTCTAGACAATGCTCAAAATATAGAGGAAAAAAAAGATTTCAGGCTTTATATCTTTATGGAATAAATATTTATACACAGAGAGAGAGAGAGAGAGGGAGAAAGAGAGAGAGAGAATCTGTATATAAACTCAAATTATTCGATTGTATTTCCAATGTGTGTCATTTCCCCTGCTCAAGTCCAAGATAGGAGTACAGTTGAGACATTCCATGTTGTCTCGAGATGCCGTTGTTAGCTCTAGTCTACGAAATGTGTTGCGTGTTTTATATTTCAATTTCGAGATTGTTAATTCGAATATTATGTACCAGGATTTAAGCTGAGTGTAATATCGGTAAACGAAAACACAATATTCCTTCACATTGCTTACTTAGTTACAAATAGTCAATACAACATGTTTACATTGATACTCTTTATCAGTTATATTGCTTTAATTCATTAAATCGCGTTATATTATTGCATACAAAAAAAATATCTGGGCGTATAATTACTTCCCTTGACGTCCAATAGGGTCAAATTACTGACTTCGGAGGGACGGAGTTTAAAAAGGTGAAATACTGCAAACACAAGTATAGCTGACACATTCATACTCTCTAACAAATTCATACTCTCTAACGAAGGCAACTGACTTTGTGTGTATATCTAAGTGTGTGTGTGTGTGAGTGAGTGTGCGTTATGGAGTATGGTAGCATACAAACACCTTCGATAACTGATATCTCTGTAGCTTCGCTAATTTACCCAGACTTACTTCCAATGACGTGGCTTCAGTATATACCGAGACATGAGTAGACTTAAGAAATGGGGAAGGGGGGAAGGGGGAGATGCCATGCCATAGAGAGTGTGTCTGGTACCCATATGTCCTAAGTTCTAATCCAACCTAAGCCTTGCTGGATTTTATTCCCTCGGTTACGTCGACGCCTGTGAGTCTAGAACTAATTCAGATTTACAATGTACACATTGGGTTGTTTTTTGTTGTGTTTTTTTTTTGTTGTGTTTTTTTTTGTTGTGTTTTTTTTTTGTTGTGTTTTTTTTGTTGTGTTTTTTTTGTTGTGTTTTTTTTTTGTTGTGTTTTTTTTTTTGTTGTGTTTTTTTTTGTTGTGTTTTTTTTTGTTGTGTTTTTTTTGTTGTGTTTTTTTTTGTTGTGTTTTTTTTTTTGTTGTGTTTTTTTTTGTTGTGTTTTTTTTGTTGTGTTTTTTTTGTTGTGTTTTTTTTTTTGTTGTGTTTTTTTTTGTTGTGTTTTTTTTTTGTTGTACAGTATTTGAGGAGTAAAAATCTATAAACTCTGGTGGAAAAATGTCTCGAGTCCTCGTGTCCACCTAGTTTTAATAAATTAATTAATTAATCATCTATACTTAATCTTCGTATGATTCGTCACCAGCTACCAATCAGTTTCGTTGAAGAATGGGGTAGTTCCTGATCTCTTCTCAGTCACGTGGGTGTGTTATTTACATTAATGACCTCATTGATTTCATTGTAATTTAAACATGAAAATAGTCTAGACATATACATCTTTAAGTAATAAAAAGTATGTTACAATAGTTCACAAATTTTTATGATTATTTAGTAGGTCTACTAGATCTAGGCTAGCACTAAATCTAGATCTGCATCTTATCATAGGAAGATATTGCCTTTATTGCCATGTATAAGACCACAATCACGTGACTTTTTATAAAGTAGGTCAGAGATTCGGAACTACCTCATTCTCTTCACAACCTCGGGCCTCAGGTGTTGCTTTTTTTTTTCTATAAAATTTATTTGATGAAATAATGGCACGTGTGGTGAAGGTCCCGCTAGTAAGTACTATTATGTATTGGAATACCTCTTCTAGTAATTCTTTTGGTGGGGGGGGGGGGCAGGTAAAAGTCTGTAAAGTATTAAATAAATAATGTTGATACTGACTAAATGACACCTTCGTCAGTAGCTGCCTATAGAAGTTTCTTTATGATTAATTTTAAATGGCCAACGCATATCATCTTAGTCAAATGACCAACGCATTTTAGCTTACAAAAATGACCAACTCATATCGATTTAGTAAAATCATTAATGCATAGTGACTTTGTGAAATGACCAACGCATATCACATTTGCAAAATGATCATTGTAGTCCTATATTTATTTGTAAAATAGCCTACGCTTATGTACTTGTAAAATGACAAATCTTTACATATATTATATTAAACTGGCCAACGCGTCTCTGTTTCTCTGCAGTGGTCATGCTGACCAGGGCCCAGGACACTTTTTACTTCAACATTAAGCCCCAGAACAAAGAGGCCGTGGAGGGTACGGAGACGCGCCTGCACTGCGACGTCAGCGACCGGCGCCACATCTACTTCCAATGGACGCAGGCCGGCAAGCCCATCGTGAACACCACTCGGAAGTACCAGGAGGACAGCAATTTGAGGATTCTGAGGGTCCTCCGAGGTCAGGACGAAGGGCCTTTCCAGTGTGTGGCCACCAACTATACCACTGGATTCTCGTTACAAAGCCAGGAGGCATACATTACTATACGATGTAAGTACTTTTTTTATTAACAGAAGCGGTGAGTTAGAAGCGGGGTGGGAGAATGAGCGAACATCTCAATAGTTAGTACAGCTGTTCCATTTCTTGTCTGTGTACATTTTACCTTTCTCCTCGAGCTGATTTTACAACTTTCTATTTTTTATTTTTTGCACCAAGAATCAGATGTACAAAATCTGGCGAGAAAGGCAGAGAGAGAAAAAGAGAGCGAGAGAGGGTGAGAAAAAGAGAGAGATAGAGAAAGAGAGACATTGAAGAGGAGAGAAAAGATAGAAAACCAGCTATAAGGAGAGAAAGACAGTGAAAAAAAAAGGGGGGGGGGGGGGTGAGAAAAACATGTTAGGGAAAGAGAGAGAGAGAGAGAGAAAGAGAGAGAGAGATATTGAACAAATATATATTGCATTAAACAATAATGATCGATCGAATAAAAAATGAGAATTCCAAGCACACCTCTCCCCTTCCACTCCAAACAAGAAAGCAAAATTTATTTTCAAGCGATCTTTTAAAGGCTCATAAAAATCTATATTCAAATTGCGGGAAAATGACCTCGACCAATGCTTAAATTACCTGGCCACTTGGCCAAGTGTTTTGTAGATCATTCATAATAATAAAAGGTAACAAGGAGCTAAGTAAATATGGCACCAAAAGCCTACATCTTATTCCACTTCGTGACATGACCTTGCCCCTGGATTGCTGGCATTGTGTTTAAATATTTAGCTGTCAGTCGGTGTATAGGGGAGCACCTTGAGGCAATATTCTTTTTTTGTGTTTTTTTCTTAAATGAATCTTTTTTTTTTTTTGTTCCTTCTTGCTTAATTTTTTAAATTTATCATCGCCAGTGGTGTGTTCATTAAGGCGGGTGCACTCAGGCCTCACCATTTCGCTCTTTATTTAATTAAATTGAGTTTATAGATTGGAATGCATTCAGAAGAAATCAACACAAGACAATGCTTTGCAGCGCCCCATCAGCTCACAAAAATGAGGTCCACGGACATGCCATAAGTAAAGTCTCTGAAGTCTGATCTGGCAATGACTTTTTTTTCCGCCCTGAGGCTTAATCTCTGTCAGTAGACACATCTCTATCATCTATCCTTCTTTCTTTTAATCAGAATACCTCAGCTTTTTTAGCATTTGACGTTAAAGGTTCCCTTTCAGACCTTGCGATCTATGGGACAATGTTGTAAAGGTTATCTGTTTCTTTGACTCAATGTTACCAAGGGTGTCACGTGGCCAGCACAACGACCAACCGTCTTAACTTTCCCCTAACCAATGTCAGTGCCCCTTAGAGCTGGCTGGACCAAGGATCCCGAAATTCAAATTCCCAGTCTTCACCAGGATTCGAACCCGGGACCTCACTCACCTCAGTTCGGAGGCCAAGCGCTTTGCCGCTCAATCTCCATGCCTGCTATGCACTTTATATTTTTATAAATATAGAACAGTCTAACGCGTTAGTAGCTAAAAAGTGCATTTCAACCTTTACATATTTAGTGAACAACATAAAAATTGTTGAAGAATCTTTGCATAAATACAAACAATTTATCATATTTTGATGATAGTCACATTCTCTTTCATCACAAATCATAAAAAAAAAAAAATAAATAAACAACTGGGAAGCACGCTTAGACGAAAGTTTATTGCTTTTGTCATTTTAATCAATTAGCATGGGAAAGGAAAATGGTAAAGCCTTTTTACTGAATATTAAAGCCGGAGTTACTATGGCCAATGCCTTGGGCTAAAACGGTAAAGTGGAACAAAATTACATGATTGTGAATAGCTTATTATTAATGTGTGTGTGTGTGTGAATAGCTTATTATTAATGTGTGTGTGTGTGTGGGTTTTGCAGTTTATTGATTTAAAAAAACTTCTTTTTTTGAAGTAACGTCTATATTGTATAAGAAGGTAAGAAAAAATGCATTTCGGCTAAAATCCAGTATTTTAGTGTTAATGTTATCTAGCTAAACTCTAGTGGTTCCTATTGGGCCGAACATTTTCTCTTATATATGTATGTAAAAACAAAATACATTTAATTCAACACGACGGGATTCGTGCAATTTATAGACTTACTTAGAATTAGATCCTCCCGCGCCGTTGGGCGCAGGGGACGGTAAGCTGTCTCCACAAAGAATTGTCACTGGCAATGTCTGAAGACTCTTCACACATCTGAAGTCATTTGTACTTCTCTGAGGCCTCCATGAAAGTGTGGCGCCAATTTATACGAGGACGTCCATGTTTGCGCTTTCATTGTATTGGCCTCCGTGTCATCCTAACTCTTGGTATGCGTAGTTCGATTTGTCAGAGAACATGTCCCGCAAACCCCATACAGTAAAAGAGAGAACTTTTTTTTTTTTTATTATGAAATAAAATAAAAATTTTGACGCAAATCAAAGTATATTATTATTAACAAGACTTTTAAAAAAATGACGCAATCAAAACTTGTAGACGCAATTCAAAAGTGATGACGTTGTCAGAGAATGGTGATGTCATACAAAATCTATCAAACATCTTTTAAGTTATAGAAAGTCAACAAAATATCTTTGAAGTCACGATAAGTCAACTAAACATCATTTAGGCCGTATAAAAGTCAAAAGTCGAAACTAGAAAGCATTTAGTTAGATGACATCAGGAAAAAGTCGAAACTAGTGAAGCTAGTGAAATGATGTCAAAGGGGTTTGATGTTGTCGTAAATCATTGTTCAATCAACTTTGAACACGACAGGAAACGTGCTGATAATGACGGCACCCACAAACTCCACATTTACGCCCCACGCCCCACCACATCAACGTCCTGTTACCCCCCGCCCTCCCTCTCTTCGCCTTTCATCATATTTCATTTTTACTCCTTAACTTTCTCTTTCTGTCTCTCTCTCTCTCTCTGTCTCTCTCTCTCTCTCTCTCTCCGCCTATCTCTACAAGTCTTCCGAATCCTGGGTTGAAAGTCACCTGGCATAATCAACAGAAGAGAAAAAAAAATTGACATTTTTCTATGATTTATAGAACATAGGTGGCTAGTTAACTGGATGTTCGTAGGGGGCTGGCAAGGGGCGGTGGAGACAAGGTGAAAGATGAAAGGAGACACGCAATCTTTTTTAAACTCACCCCCCCCCCCTTCTCTACTCCTCATGGCATAACCAACTCATTTCCATTCATACAAAACACTAAACAAAATTTGATTCGCTTCTGTTCTGCTGTTGCACTTTTTTTTTTCTGCGTATGTAGACGTTAGGCTGGACAAAGTACCACTAAGGTCTAGTCTACATCAAATTATTGCGCACGATGTTACTACTTAGTATCTGGAAAGAGGAAGATCACCATGAATTATTTTGTTGATTTCTTCAGCTGAAGAGCTGAACAAAACCAAACTCCTTTTGTTTCAAGTTTCTGTTGGCTGGCGTGTTTGTTGTTCTGTTGAGTTCTTATGTACTGTCAGCGAACAAAACACACAAACACACACACGCTTTACTCAGCAGGTAGTAGAGACATCTTTAATTAAACCTTGACCTTATAATAAGGCCGAGAGGTCGAGGTATAAATGATGTTTTGGGTTGGATTATCAGTCGTATTTCATTGGATATTTATATCTCTATTCTCCAGTGTACTCCACTATAACTGAAATCTCTATTGTCCAGTCAAAAGAAAATCCGCTGCCGAGGACAGACGCAGACGGCGAAAAGAAAATGTAATCGACCACCGGCGGACAATGGTTATGCTTGCCCTGGTTGTGGCAAAATACGTAGGTCACAGTTGGGGCTGCGTAGCCATGGGAAATACTGCATTCCTCATTAGTCTTTGACTCGAAGACAAGCCTTATTATTCTCCAACGTTGATCACTATATCTGATATCTATGCATACTTTCATTATCCTCTCTGTCTCGTCTCGAGAGACGCTCTATTCCCTCTGCAACTTCTTGTGTGACTCAAGAGGCCAATCCTTGATACACAGCTGCGGTCACAGGTTGGGCATCTATAATCACCAGGGGGTGTTGCATTTTCACCCTTCTTTCTACTGCTGTTGAGTATGACATCGGCAATCCGGGACCCTTCTATGCTCGCTCTCCATGTGGATCTATCCAGTCCCACTTTTCCCGAGCTGCTAGTGTCGATTTTGAAGAGCTTCATGTCGCGTTTGCTTACATCCGTATGCGTAAAAAAAAAAAAGGACGACCAGGGGCTCTCCTGCCGTTTGTTATCTTCGATATCTATGTCTATTCTCCAGTGTAATCAACTATACTTGATACGTGTGTTGTACTTTAACTTAGCCTTCGTTTTGCATGTCCATCTTATTCTTTGATGGAGTCTGGGATGGATATGTATTAGAGAAAGGGGGGCGGGGGTTGAGCCGGTGAGCCCTACTTAAAAATTAGGTCACTCTCCTGGGTACCTAGGTTGTTGTACGACACCCTGTTCACCTGTCTACTTGTTGAAAGAAGGGCGTCATGGCTTTGGCAGGGGGGGCTGGGGCGTTCACCCACAAACAGACTTCATCTTCCTAGCTGGGTGGAAAATAGAAAACAGAACTAATACAACGGACTACATACGAGCAAGGCAAATAAAGAATGGAATCAGGAAAGGGAGTGGTGAGTGAGGGAATAGGGGCGCAGGGAGGAAGGGAAAAGTGAGTGGAAGAGGGAGGGATAAATTGAAATGAGTGGAGTCTCTATGCGATGGCAGCGGCGCCCCCACATCCATTACCCGTTTATTAACAAGAAGGTGGTCTATTGACTATTGAGTTCTTTGCTGGCAACCCCCCCTTGTTATTTGGTCCCCAGGTAGTCTCCCCCAACCCCCCAACCAGCGCCCACTGACACTCCATCGTAATGTAAACCTCCTAAAGTTGTTGGTTGTCTAATTGATTTCATCCAAATGTTGCCCTAAATGTTTTCTTTCAAACACACACACACAGAATCTTTCTCTTTTAGTAATGTCCCATGCTCTCTCTCTCTCTCTCTTTGTGTCTCTTACTCTCGCTTACTTTCTCTCTATTTCTTTTCTTTCATTCTCTTTCTTTCATTCTCTTTCTCTCTGACGCTCTCTATCATTCTCTCCTTATCAATCTCTGCCTCTCTTTCTTTTTGTGTCTCTTTTTTCTCTTTCTTTCAACCTCTCTCTCTCTCTTGCATCATATTTCTCTTTTTATATTTCTCTCCTTCTCTACCCGTCTCTCTCTCTCTCTCTCTTTCATCCCCATCTCTTCCTGCTCTCTCTCTTTTTAATTTCTCTCATATAATTGTTTTCTCTTTTTTTCTTTACCCTCTCTCTCTCTCTCTCTGTCTGTCTCTGTCTCTCTCTCTGTCTCTCTCTCTCTCACTCTCTGTATCCCCTCCTCACAATTCCACTCTTATTCCAATTCACTCACCCACAAACACACTTGGTAGACTTACACATACAACATCCCTCGTCTCTCTTTCCTAACCTAATTTTCATCCCTGGGGAGGGGGGAGGAAGGCTGTTCCCTTCTCCTCCCCCCCCCCCCCCATGTTTTTTTTCCTTGGCTGTAGCCCCAGACAACAGCTGCTGCTTTATCCGCCTTAACTGGATCCGATCCTTAGAGCGCCCTCATGTGAGCGGTAGTTGATTCAAGGGGCCTTGCGGTCTGTGCGCGTGTTTGTGCTGGGATATCATATTTACACAGCATCATACACCCCCGCTACACAAACAGCCTAGTTGGAATTAAAAGACATCTAATTGTTCCATGTCTACTTGATATACCTTCTGAGAATTCCGGGTGGGCCTTTGGATTCTTTTAGTTGTTATTATTATAATTATTATTATTGCAATGATAAGCAAAGAGTCATTCTCTGGCGCTGTCAGGATCTTGGTTAATATTTCATTGTTGTCTCCCTTAGCTTTGTCCAGAAGACGAGTTGTCTTGTTTTATTTGATTCGTTTAAAAAATAACAACAACAACTGAACTAATAAAGAGATGACCGTCAAGTTTGATCTCCGCATTAAAAAGATGACTTATACTCTATGTATCACAACATTGGATCTATTGCAGCATTGCCAGATTTTTTGGTCTTGGTTTTCTCGTCTTGTTTTCTTGGCAGACGACTGACTTACTAGCCCCGTAGCTTTGAGACAGGGACACTGACTGTTATAAAAGTAAGAACTTATTGTCAGTCTCTGACAGGGTGTGAGTTCGGATTCATCAATTAAAGCAAATATTGCTTAAAATAAATTATTACAATTATTATATTTGTGGAAATTCGAAAACATTCGGAATTCCCTTTTTTTTTTTTTACTGTTGTACATGTTTTATTGGTTTGTTTGTTTGTAAAATGTTTTACATGTTTCAGATGTTCCTTCAGAGTTAAAGATAGTTTACTTCCTAGTCCAAACCTCCCGCAGGACGACGGGGGATAAGAGCGGGCAGGGTTTGAACCCGGGACCATCGATAAATCCGAACGACAGTCCGGCGTACAAACCGCACGACCAGGCAGCCATCCAGTTTTTATAAAGCTTGAAATAATTCACTCAGTTTGTCAGTCTGTCTGGTACAAATCTTGTACACGTTTTTGCTCCCTCTTCTCATTCTCGGATCAAGTTGAAACTTTGCACAATTATTCATTGTCGATGACAACACATTTAAACATTAACCAGTTAGTTAATTAATACATGTTCATAAACTGTTTTTTAAACATATAAAAAGGAGATAAATCTTGCAATATTGAGAGATAATTGCAGTAATTTTTCGGTTCTTTTCCTCCAAATGTAATTTTTAAAGGTTTTTTTTTTTTACATTTTACTTTCTTAAAGGTGTCGCCATGTACGAAAAAAGTTTTGATATGCACCCCTCCTTGGACGGCTAACGCTTCCGCCTATCACTTGCTGTACTAAACGACCTTGACATGTTTGTAACCACTCGGATCGTAATATCTAAAAGATGATAAAAAGTGCACCATTAAGTCATCAACCATGTTGTTGGTTTTTTAATCCTCATTCCATATTTCTGTACTATCACGTTTGTAAAGGTTCAGGGATTAACACGCCAGCTGTCATTGTGGCACATTGGGTTTAATTCTTTGACGTGTACCTATTGACCTAGGTAATATTGATTTATATTATCTTTCCCTCCGAGCCGAGGTGCCGAGTTTAAATCTCAATATGTCCTGACATTTCCAACTTCTCGATTTATAGGACGCCCCTGAGTCCTCTCAGCTCAAAAGGCGTTGTGCTTGCCACATGACCGTCTCGTTAACCGTCTGTCAAAGAAACTGAAAAGCTTTACAACATCTGCCCCAAAGGAAGGGAAAGGCACGTATAACAAAGCTTATATCAATTCACTCTGTCTGTCTGTCTGGTAATTCAAGTCCTACAACTTTTGTAAAAAATAAAATGCATTTAAAAAGCGATCACGATAACATTCACCTAGATACCTCTTTTTTCTCCCGCCCCCCCCCCCCCCCCCAACTTTCCCCTCTGGTCCAGACAAATGATAGGATCAAAGTGCATTGAGAAATCTAAAAGCATGAAATAGCTCTGAACTGAAACAGTTAGTAAAAAAATATAAATCGCACGATTTATTACTGTTTGTCTAGAATAGTCTAGATTCTAGATCAATTACAAATTTAATAACATGAACGACCCAAACTAATTGATACATTTACACTTGATATACAATTATTTAATTATTATTATTTTTTAAAACTATATTACTACTTTTATTATTGCTGTTGCCCAGCTGCCATAAGACGCCCAGCTAACAGAATTCAGCTGGAATTACATCTACGTCGGACCCAAACTCGAGCCCTCTGACTAGGCAATGGAGGCGGTTGGATTGCTCGGGGCGTAACTTTATGGGAATCAGTATTTCACTTTTAAATTTATTTTCGGTCATTTGCTATTGCAGAACACTAGAAGTGGCGTCTCTGGTCTCAACTAGTACCCTCGGGCTTGTTCACGGCCTACTACAGTCAGAACATGGAGGGTTGTCATTGGTTCTGTTAGGGCGTGTTCATTCGTGGCAAGGCCCCTCGTGTGAATGCAATGCCGCGCGTTCACCTCAGCGTGGCGTGCCACACTTTAACACCACCCCCTTCCCTAATACACACACACAGACAGACACCACCCTCGCGGCCGATAACAAAGAGCCGCCCCTGTTGTTTTTAACGCCCTAATTGTTTCGCCACTTTTCAATTAACGCCTACATGGTTGAGGGGGATGTTGGGGGGTGGGGGGAGGTGCTGTTACGGGGAAGTACGCCACAGTAAACACTCTGGTCCGAATGACGTAACTCACCCGCGTGGCAAACTGGACCTCCGAGGGATAGACAGAAAAGGGGGGGGGGGGGGCTGGGGAATGTTCGCCAAAGTAAAATTGAGTTTTCAGAGGGAAGTAATCTCTGTGGAGCAACTGGTCACTCTTGATCTGTCCAACGATTAGGGGGAAAGCTGACCGTTGGACTTCCTGGTGAGGTGCTTTCATAGGGCCACGTTAACACGCAAAAATCCAATTAGCAGAAGTTACGCCCGGAGCCTTCCCAGAGAAAACACTTACCTGAGTGCGGCACCGACAGCTGACCCTGGCAACAAATGACCACTTTTATGGGTACTGACCAGTGTAAACAGTGGACTAATGTTAAAACGGACACAGCAATCACTTCACTGACCACCTCGGGTTTCACAAGTAATGAAATCAAAACCTTGAGCTGTCTGCCCCAAAATCACGAAAATGGATGTGTATATTTAGATATAGGGGTTATCTCCCTTGGTGATCGAACATGTTTGTCCTGAATTTTTTCCCCTGTTAGGTCGTCGAAATAAATAAATAGAAATCTTTGTTCGTACGGAAAGATTTTCTAGTTTCTTGCTTTACATGCTGTTGGGTTTACAGTCAATTCATGGTAGATTCTTTGATTGCTTGACGATGCCCAGTACCTAGTGTTCACATTCTTTGCTCTACTTCTGATGAGTGTCTTGAGAAGCAGAGTTCATGAAGGGGGGGGGGGGGAGAGAGGGAGTGCAGGGCCGGGCTTAGGTAATTGTAGGTCTTAGGCAATATGAATTTGGTGGTACCCAATTGAAACAGCCAGATGGAAATAAACATTGAAAAAAATAAAATTACTCAATTCATAAAAATTCATAAAAAACTACAAGTAGTGTAACAAATAGATTTGAACATTTGTCATTAAACCTTGAGAGAAAGTCGAGACTTAGGACTAGACTAGTAGACGTAGAACCCTGGTGCTCTGCTATATTTGAGATTTGATACAAGTTTCGCAATGTTCTTAGACCTTTACTAGGCCCCAACCAATCGGAGGCCTTAGGCGACTGCCTAGTTTGCCTATGTCTAAGGCCGGCACTGGAGATATATATAGAGAGAAACAGAACTCGACAAGTAAGAAAGCTTGCGCTGGAAAAGAAAGAGTGACAGAAGTATGTAAAGATTGTCACAGAGGGACTTAACGCTTTGTACTCTGTAACTTTTAGTGTTTGTATTAGTTTTCATCTAACGCACTAAACTAGTATTCATTTTTAAGCAGTCTACATTACTCTTCATGTATATGACTCATGTCCGACCATATAAAACTACAATAACATTAATCAAAAGCAAGTAAATATGTATGGAATTCAATATTCGAGACGCCCAGGGAATAGATTTATTTAACATGGCCGAGATTAATTTCAAATTAATTCCAACACTTTGACATGACCTGTTCATCTGACCTTTGACATTTCGCATTCTTTTTATGAATCGCCCCTCTCTATGGGCTCTTAAGAACTTCAGGCCTTGGCTTTTAAAGTCACGGTAGCTTTAACCCATTGTGTTGTAGGGCTACCTCTGTTCTTGCTGGGACCATTGTCCTTTTTTTTTGTTGTTGTAGCCTTCTTCTGGTCCTATTGGTCTAGGTGGCCGCCATGCGTAAAATGCTTAATGCAAAGTAAACTGCGGGGCGGTCAGAGTAACAGAAGCCCCCCAAAACATGTCCGAACTCGGCACAATACCATTTACTTTGAGCGGAGTGATTTCATCCCAGAACAAATAGTGCGTCAATATTTTCATTTCTCAAGGCGAAAGATCAAAGAGAAAGTTGTATGTGTGGACTCGATCATTGAACCGTTGATCTGAAACAGTTATGGCAACCGGAATTTGAAACTGTTGTCCTAAGCACTTACCCTCCCCCTTCTCTAGCCGGAATAGGGAGTGTCCAGACTGGTGTACATGTTCCAGGTTAATGGCCGCTACATGAGTATTATGGTCGACAGAGAAACAACACTAGCACCCACATAAAGGCACACACACACCAACATTGCCACACACACACTCACATATCCACACACACTGAACACTCACCCCCACACATACAAACACTCACATCTTCAATACGTGATTTAAAAAAATACATCTTGTGTTTATGCTTGGACAAATGCATACTAGCACTAAGTTGACTCTACCGCCAAAACTGAGACAACTACGAGATACTTGCCCTAAATGGATTCAGACACTGTTTTCAGGAAACTAATTGGGATGTGTGGCATTGGATAGATAATAAATATATATTTCCAAGTCTTTATTCATGATTAAAAAGACGAATTACTCCGATTTTACCGGAACACTGCGCACTGAACTTGCTCTAACCATAAAGGTAGCGCTTTTCTAACTATATTTAAAAAAAACAACTAATTTAATAAATAAAATAAGAATAAAAAAGGCAATGTATTAAATTTGGCACAATAATTTTTGTTTGTCAACGGCCATGTTGATGATTCTTTGGTTTCAGCTCTTCAAAGTGTCCTACCATCCAACACGTCCCTGGTATGTTGTAGATAAATCGATCTTTAAAACAGAAACATAAATAAATAAAGCCAGAAGTCGAATGACTTATACTGAAACTGAGACTCTTCATGTTGGACGCAACTGTCTTGATCTGGACAACCATTAGCTCGTATTGCCCCGGGGGTCAACACCAGATAAATAAATCAGTCGAAAGGGTTCGGTCAAGTGCTCTGCCTGTGCCAGTCACATATGCGATCTCCCCCCCCCCCCCTTCTTTTTTCTAGTGTGTATATTTGGTGAGCAAGCACTACTTGTTATCCTGCTGGAATCTCTCTCTCTCTCTCTCACTCACACACACACACACACACACACACACACACACACACACACACACACACACACACACACACACACACACACACACACTACCGCACACTCATTCAAACATACACACAACTAACTGGCACACAACTACACACATATACTAACACATCGGTCAAAAAGACCTAGTTTGCTTTCTTTTCTGTTTCTTCCTAAGTGCCAGTCAAGATTTCTCGTTAAAGCGAGAAAATCACAATGTGTCAAGGTCCAAAGCATACGAATGAGGCTTTGCCCAGTGATACGTGACGAGGGAAATAAATAAATTTTGAAATTAAAAAAAACATATATATAAAGGAAAGAATTACACATTTACAGCCATACCCTCAGTTCTGTAAGATGTATTTACCTCTTTATATCAAAGATAATTTATGAATTACTACTCAATTTATTTATTTTTTTATTTTTTTTTTGCATTGATTCATGTTTTGTTAGAACAATAAATTATTGTGCAATCCGAGAATGGGAAATGGGAGAAATAATGTGTAAAAATTTAGTACCGAACAGACAGAGTGAGTTGCTATAAGTTTAGTACCGAACAGACAGAGTGAGTTGCTATAAGTTTAGTACCGAACAGACAGAGTGAGTTGCTATAAGTTTAGTACCGAACAGACAGAGTGAGTAGCTATAAGCTTAGTACCGAACAGACAGAGTGAGTTGCTATAAGCTTAGTACCGAACAGACAGAGTGAGTTGCTATAAGCTTAGTACCGAACAGACAGAGTGAGTTGCTATAAGCTTAGTACCGAACAGACAGAGTGAGTTGCTATAAGCTTAGTACCGAACAGACAGAGTGAGTTGCTATAAGCTTAGTACCGAACAGACAGAGTGAGTTGCTATAAGTTTAGTACCGAACAGACAGAGTGAGTTGCTATAAGTTTAGTACCGAACAGACAGAGTGAGTTGCTATAAGTTTAGTACCGAACAGACAGAGTGAGCTGCTATAAGTTTAGTACCGAACAGACAGAGTGAGTTGCTATAAGTTTAGTACCGAACAGACAGAGTGAGTTGCTATAAGTTTAGTACCGAACAGACAGAGTGAGTTGCTATAAGTTTAGTACCGAACAGACAGAGTGAGCTGCTATAAGTTTAGTACCGAACAGACAGAGTGAGTTGCTATAAGTTTAGTACCGAACAGACAGAGTGAGTTGCTATAAGTTTAGTACCGAACAGACAGAGTGAGTTGCTATAAGTTTAGTACCGAACAGACAGAGTGAGTTGCTATAAGTTTAGTACCGAACAGACAGAGTGAGTTGCTATAAGTTTAGTACCGAACAGACAGAGTGAGTTGATATAACCCTAAACAGAAGATGGCGTATTTCCACTAGTTAAGGAAGCTTTAGGAAATGTCGGGTGTGGTCAGACGATACTTCACTGGTAAGACGAAAATGGTCAGAACGAAATTAAGACATTCATCCTGCATTTTTGTTTCCTTCAGGCCCTCTTTATACGATTTGAGAACCAATCATTTTACTTCAGTCTATTGTTGTCTAGGTAACAAATGGGCAACTAATAAATGAGATTTCATACAAACATCAAGTGACATACATTGAAATACTGTTAAATTGCTTCTTTTTTTTTTTTACAAGTGTAAAGCTGAATTTTAGCGTCCTTGACATTGTTAAGTTTATCGCAAAAATATTCCTTTTCTTTTTTCAATGCCGGTTTTAGCATGTGATAAGAAAAAGGCAGCGCTATCATTTCCTGTTGAATACACTTGTTCACCAACAAGCGCATGGTAGGACTCGACGTTCTTTGATATAAATAAATCATCCACTTGGTAGAATCATTTATTGATGTAGACAAACATCAACGACGCGAGAATGAAAGATTCATTTCAAGATATCATTGACTTATTAGATAAATTATTGATTCCTCTCCACCCTCCCCCCCCCCCCGCTTCCATCCCGCCGCGCTTTCTTCCCAAAGTCTTCCCGGCGTAACGGGACGTCCCGAGCGGGACACAAAACTTGTATTCTTCCATTTGGCAGACGATGTGTAACGCGATACTTTTGGTAATTTGTCTGTCGTCTTCTGATGGATCGTCTGCTGAAAATAAGTTTCTTGGAGTGTGACGTCAGACGTAAACACAAAACTGATTAACTATGCGTCATTGACGAAAAGAAAAAGGCTAGAATGGAAAGGGTGGGGGGGGGGGGGAGGGAGGTTATGGAGAAGGGGGCGTGGAGGTATCCGCTATTGTAATTGGAGCAGCATGGACATAACTGTGACTTCCACTACCTATGCTAAGAAATGGGCGAACAGGATCTCCTAGACTTTGTTGACCGCACCAAAGTGTGTTTTTATAGAGCACCAAGGACTGGAGCCAGATTGACAATTAGGATACATTTGTTGCCAAATGTTAATTTGGCCCGATAAGACAACGGTGTTTTTTTTTTAAATATTTATACTATAAATTATTGTAGACATATCACAGCCTCTTGCAATCGGTTTAAGATCTCTCACCCCTCTCTCTCTTTTTTTCTCCCCTATCTCTCTCTCTCTCTCTCAATCTCAAGTTTTCGCAAACAATTTGGAACCTGGATACCTTGACAATAAAATTTAAAACACAACAATGTAAGGATAAATGAAGATTAAACAACAAGTGTTCATGGTATGTTGTTTTACTTATAGTGTATGCTGTCTAGTGCATGCTGTCTTGTGTATACTGTACGAGGACTGTTATTAATAAAGCGGTTGAAAAAAATGAGAGTGCAACAGACCGTGACGAGTGATGATGAGTCAAAAACATCCCTCAAAACATCCCACTCAACACATACACACACATGTCAGTGAAGAGATAGTAAGACTTGTGACAACATGGACCTGTCGCAACATTGTAACCAACACGTAGGTCAGTGATAGCAGCCATGATTGACTCTGCTTAGATAAAAATCGCCGAAGCCATAAATCAAGCCAAAATCCGAACATGGGAGAACATGGCTGCCGAGCACACCAGAACACAGCTGCAATCGTTACAAACGACCCTAGCTTTAAGCATTTCTTTCTACATTCGCTAAGAACAACACAAAATCTACACCAGAAATATTCAAGTCTCTTCGTATACTTAGAACGACCCAGCAGGACTCTATTCACCGCAAACATTTTATTACTCCCATGCCTTCCCCTTTTTTCAGTCTATTTCATTTGAATCACTAGATGATTATGGCGTAAAAAAAATATTTCTTAGGTATCCAGTTCCTTTTACGCCACGCGTTCAGGTGGCAAAAATTATCGCGTAAAATTCGCGCCGCGAAGCTTCAGCAACAATGATTTCACCGCATGGGGCGCGACATGTTACTTGGTTCAAGGCTCTAGGTAAAGAGAAACACTGGCCTATATCAGTAACATAAAACCATTTAAGAGATTATTAAGACGATACGCTCTGTCTTGAAGAATCATTTTTTTAAAAAGTCAAACTAAGATACAAGCATCGTAAACTACTTTTCAACAGAGAGTATTCTTTTTAAACAAGGATCTTCAAACTGAGAGTCTGTTTGAATTCTGGGGATTATTTTTTATTTATTTCTTGCTTGATTCTGGATTTTTTGTTTTAAACTTGTGATTATTACAAAGACATCAGAGCTGAAGTTATGTCTCGCATCCGTTTGAGGTGGGGGTGGGCGTCGCTTTAATATGGTCGATGCGTTGACAAAACGGAAGTGTATTGAGCAATTTTTCTATCTCCTCTGGAAAGATTGATATTTACAATGGTTAATGGTGAGATATGTGGCTGAGAGACCCAAACCGTCTGGATAACAAGGAGGCTCAAGTTCGAATCCCGACTCGACCAGAGCTGTGTTTGCTGAGCGCATAAAGGCAGCGCAAAAAACTTTATCAGAAATCCCCCCCCCCCCCCCCATCCCAAACTGATCCACGAAACTGATTAGACCATAGCGCACTTAACATTCTGTAAGATGAAATATGCGCTATATAAATAAAATTCAAATAATCATGTAAAAAATAGCCAATTTTAAAGCTGAAATCATTGGAGATGTTTGGTTGAGGGCCTATGCTCTGGATCTACAATCATATAAACAATGCTAACCTTTGACTCGGGAATTTATAATTAGCTCAAAGCGTCAAATGTATGCATGCCATTTGATTTTCTCAGTGTTTGGTTGATCTACTGAAGAGAGTACTGAAAGAGAGAGAGAGAGAGAGAGAGAGAGAGCTATTTGAGAATTACAATGACTACAGACAAAATGACCGAGTTGAAAACAGCAATAGAGGAAATGAGGAGAGAAAATAAGTTACCTCCCCCCCCCACCCCCCCACCCCCAATTTCCAAAAAAAATAAAAAAAATAAACGAAAAATGGATTAAGAAACGAGGACATGAAACTATTTTGGCGACACACTTGGAGTTTGTGTAGAGAGAAAAAGAGAGCGGGAGAGAGAGAGAGAGAGAGAGAAAGATAACTTGTTGCCAAACAGACTCTGTAAAGACCTATACGTTAGCACTTGAAGAGCGAAGACGAATCCCACAACGAGGGAAGAGCCAGCGAAGACATATTTAGGTAGCAAGCCAATGAACACAAAATATTTCCTAGAAAACTAAAACCCCACACACAGAATGCACACCAATACTCGTCAGAGAAAATATTACACCAAAGAAAAACGTTGTGCTATGAATTCAAGTCAGTTTCCGTTACTCCTAATGGACACTATACACATTTTTTTCGTTTGGGAATTATGGACTAGATCTACTAGAATGTCTAATTTTGTCATACATTTAAATATTTTTAAAAATACGTAGTCTCGTCTTCTGAACACTTACAGTGGTCGAGCTACATCTGCAAGTCGTGAAAGCTTATTTCTAGGCAATTCATAGTTTTACCCAAATGAAATAAATTATCTTAACATTAGGATCCCTAATTCTGTCATGTAGAAGATATCATGATCTTGTAGTCGCATGACGTGCCTGAACTTGTCTATGGTTGTGTTCGCTCCTTTTAGACGTAGAAAGACTATATTTCACCTCATAGGGCACTTTTTCATGTCAACTGTAGAGCCCTATAGTCGAGAGACATCCCGGCCTACCTACAACGCAGATAAAGGTAGAAACATTTGCTTTGGTGATAGAAGAAACATCCATTTTTTTAAAGTTTGGCTCGCTTTTTCTCCAGAGCTGATGCCATTGCTCTTTCGCTGTTCACAAAGCTGTCTGTGTCACCATCTCTAGTTACTTACCGAGGTCTAGGCTCAAGGGCTATGTCTTCCCAGAAGTCAACATCCATGTCTACTGTTCTGAGGTACATTTGATTACATCTAAATAGAGGTGAGGTGGCCCAGCTTTTTCTTGTGCAAGTTGGCCGTAGAATGACTTAAGGAATTCGTTAGTCCTACTGCCAAACACAAACTGACCCTCGCTCTGTCTGTAGGGAAAACAAAATGACGGAGATCCTGGTACCTCTTTTTTTTTTTTAAAGTTATTAACATTCAACCGATGAGTTTGAAAGTGTAAGAGAGAGGTTTTAAAACGTACTGTTGTGTGTGTGTGTGTGAGCGAGTGTGTGAGTGTGTGTGCGTGCGTGAGTAATTCGTGTTTGGTTTCGCTTCGTGGTGCAAGCCGAACATATGCTGCAGCTAGACTTCAACTGTTTCTGATGCGATGCTTCAATTTGGCAGATGATCCCAAGCTAGAGCAGAGCGCGCCAAAAAGTGAAGCTCTAAGAACTCTTAACTTCTTGTAGTATTTTACTAACGCTTAACTTAAACTTAAACGACACTAAGACACTATATACTCTACATTTCCTTCACGGTATACAGCAATCACACACAATCACGCGCACACATGGTCATAGAATAAAAAGTGCCTATAAACGGTAATGTCTATAATTTCTAACACATAAAACTCGCGTATAAAACGAGACTTCACGCGCTTGTCTGAGCCCTGTCTCCCCCTCCCTCCCTAGTTTTTAGTATTATTTGTCCTCTCCCCTCTCCCCCCCCCTTTTTTTTTCAAACGCCAGCACCTCATCAGATTTCTCTCGATCTCGTCTCGTCTCGTTTATGATACAGTTACACGAGATCTGATTTCACAAGCGACATTAACCTTCACATTTAATACACATATTTCATCTCAAAGTTTTCTTTTCTCTCCCACCCTCTGACCCTTCTCATCCCTCCCCCTTCTCTGTACAGGCTGTACATTTAGCCCTATTCCTCTCTTCAATCTCCTCCTAACCTTAACCTAAACACTTAAGACATTTGAACCTATACTCGTAGTGACACTCATGGCGCTGGAACTCAAATTCTACGCGCTTGGGGACATTAAGAGTCTGCCCCGTGAGGTGATAGTAAGGAAGACACGAAAAGAACCTCAGCAGTAAATCAAAAGCTCGAGAGTCACTTTTTTTCAGTTCTGCATCATTAAATAGATGCTGACCTGGAAGTACTAGAATACTTTATTTATCATCTCGCATTGGAGATATCTATAAATAGCTCGTAATTTTAGGTGTTGATAAGCTATGTATATTAAATAGCATACGATAATGCTTGTGTACTTCTTATCACTGTAAAATCTAATTTTCAAGCTCCTTCTTTTTTTTTTATTGCAATGAAAAATAAATAATTATTTAGCTAGTAACAATGATCTTTGCATTGGGCGTCCTTGACATTGTTTTGTTAATTTATTTCAAAAGCTTCCGCTTTTAATTTTTCCACGACCTTATTAAGGTTCTATTATATCGCCCCGCATTTCTTTACATCGCTTGTCTTGTTGTTTCTTTTCTTTCCGTGTTACTTTATTTTATTGCTTCAAACTTCATGATTGTAAACTGGATTCTAAAACTTTAAAATCTAAACAAAGAGGAGACTACTGTATTTTTAAAAATTCTTCGGGGAAACCCCCAATGCTATTAAAAGTTAAAATCCTATTTCGGAGAATGATGGTTTAGCCTCGTGCATTGTTGAATGAATAGTTAGTCTTATATGATGACCAGAGGAGTCCAAAGTGAGTCAACTCTGATTACATATCAGGAGCTGGTGATCTTTCATCAGTCTACAGCACACAGTGCTACGTTCTTCCATTTCCAAAAATATGGGCTATTTGCCAACTTTGGGCCCAACAGCAAAATGGAAGGGAGGGGCGGGGGGAGAGATGTGCTGTGAGGACAGTAACTTTCAGACCAAAGCCCAGGCTTTCACCCCATCAAATTGAAATGGACATACTTTCTTCCTCTGGAAAAAAGGGTTGACCTTCAAATGATTAAAGGTCAAAAGTACGGTTCATTCTTCTGAACATGTACGCTCAAAGCTGAAAATCCTCCGGTGTGCTACATCTATTTCCTCTGTAATTTGCGCTTTTTTTTTTTTTAGATCTAAATATAACCTAAAATTAGTTTCTATAGAATTGCATACGTAAAAATTAAAAGTTCTTATAGCGTTCACTTTAGAAGAACACATTCCTTTCTTCTACTAACATGTTTTGAATGTGTTGCCTTCTTGTTTCTTAAAGATTAGTAAATCCCCCCCCCCCCCAAATCTATTCACCGTATCGAACGGCTATAGAGATGGGGCGCTCGTTTCGCGAACTGGTTAATTGAAGGTAAACAGGTACGTGACCTGCGCCCCCACCTCACCCATGCACCATTCACGCTTTGTGGCGTTCTTATTGACAAGCACCCGGTGACTGGGCGCCGAGGTCTTCCAGATTTAAAATACACGAGATGTTCCCCCCTATATCCCACCATAGAATGCAAAACAAAAGTTTAACACTGGACCGTAGAGTTCACGTTTTCTTTATTTGAAACTCCCAGAAGAATGTATCTAATCCAAGGTCTATGTTTACTTTCATTTTAGTCGAATAGGGCTTCGCTCGGACACTTTTTAAAAAATCGAAATAAGTATTATAAGGTCTAAATATATGTCAAATATGTCGCATGAAGAAGGTTTGTGGCAGACTGTAAATAACGCAAAGCCCCTTCATTTTACATCTCATTTTTTGCTCAAAGCTAGCATGAATGGGGATATTAATGTATTGAAAAATGTATAGGAGCTATGGAATGGGATGGTAGGGGGTTAGTTATTTCGCGTTGACGCCCGTTACTTTGAATGGGGAATTAAACGACTAGTGTAGGAAATACGGGGCTTAAAGCGAAAAACGAAAAAAGCTTGGCCATGGATGTGATTGACAGTCTCGCCTGGTGAAGAGCAATGCATTTTAATTAGTAAACTGGTAAGAGTTCAACTTCTTTAAAAATCATTATTAGATCTTGTGCAGTCTGGAAGTTGATTGTTTTGTTGTATTGTGGTCAGGTGTAGGTCTTAGAGGTATTTATGTCATTTATAAACAG
The DNA here is from genome assembly GCA_030265305.1 of Biomphalaria pfeifferi. Lineage (NCBI taxonomy): Eukaryota > Metazoa > Mollusca > Gastropoda > Planorbidae > Biomphalaria > Biomphalaria pfeifferi. The sequence goes on from JASAOG010000074.1 coordinate 2,426,254, forward strand.
AACGTATGAATGACATGACTGACATGTGACATTTGACTGACACTCTGTGCAGATTTGGTCGTTGAATGCACAATGTTTTGAGTGTTATATAGGAAGTGTGTGTGTATGTGTGTGTGTGTGCGTGTATACGAGGGGGTGTCGCTAACAAAGAATTGAAAGAAATGGCCGGAAGAGAAAGTCTACAGAAGAGCAAGAGTTGATTTTTTTTTGTAGACTTTGAAAATTGCAGAGTAAACAGAAATGTAAAGATTAAAAAAAAGTGCCCAAGTTTCTTATAGGGTACAAGAGAACGAGGTCCTCAAATTTCGGGTGATTTGAAGGGTCAATGTCATTGGTCAACCATATCACTTATGTTGAGTTTTTCCGATATTCTGAATGTGAATAGTTCGTCACAAGTATCGGAATTTGTAGAAATCGTCCTAAGGTGCTTCGGATAACAAATGCAAGATCCTAAAGACTCCCCAAAGCGCAATTGTCTCGACTGAATGTTTTTTACAATTTCATAGCATAACAAATTTTTTGAAGCGCCTTTGTTAAGATCGTTGTTCATCCTAATCAATAGAAAGTCCATTGTGATCCATTGTCCATTGTGAGCTCAGGTTACTAGGACGATTTGGAAACTGCTATGAATTATTTAAGGCACATAGTCATGATTAGGACTGGTATGTTAGATGGTATGATAGACGCTATGATGCACCATTGCCACGAATACTTATCAACTTTGGAACATACCACACGAAGCATCATTGGGCTTTGCTGTTGACTTATACTATTGATTCATACATCTTATCTAGTAAAATTATTCGTTATATTAAAGACTGAAGAATTACATAAAAACTTAATTTTATATAGTAAAGTATTTTTACACTGCTTATAAATGTTATAGTTTTATTAATGTTATTATTATTACTGGGACTAATACGTAGGAATTTAATAAAGCGATACACTCACAATTGAAGAGTTACATTCTTTTCAAAGATTTCATACTATATGAAACATGGCCTCCATCAGTCTGTATACAGCGGATTCCCCATTTCCACGCTGTAGGTGGATTCAAAGGAACAGGAAGTGACAATACCGTTTGGGAACAGCGGCACAACAGGCTCTACCCGGGTGTAGCACTATTCGTGGCAGGCTCTATCCGGGTGTAGCACTATTCGTGGCAGGCTCTACCCGGGTGTAGCACTATTTGTGGCAGACTCTACTAGGGTATATCACTATTTGTGCAAGCAGCATAGGTTTGAATTCAGACTTTTCCCTCTCCTAAGTGGATAGCCAGCCAAGGCTAACGAGCCCCTCCTGTCCGAAGCTTTTTGGTTTAGGCGTCTGTTACTCGCCTTTACCCCTTCTTCTGTCACTGATAACAATCAACGTTTTCGATTCCGAAGATTAAGGTTGAGTACTATGTTTCACATGACTACTCCAAACCAGTTGTGACCTGGATATTTTTCTGCATCTTGTGCAAAGCCGTTGTGCTACTGTGGCTTACATCGATTTCTTATTTTACTCTTTTGATAAATATCCAGAAATGTATTTTAAAAACGATACATATCAAATGGTTTTATATAAAATTATGCAAATATAATTTGAAACATTAAAATTCTTACAGTCAACAACAAAAAATAATTCTTGTACAAAAGCACATTTGGGCCTGTATTGTTCGTGGGCCCGGGGGTAGTGAGCCCTTTTGCGCCATTTTTGTTACGCCCCTGATAGATAGATAGATAGATAGATAGATAGATCTAGGTCTCCGTGACACTCTCTCTGCGTTGCGAGTCCGTTATCAAAATTTGCTTTAACTTCTGGGGGTGGGAGGGGGGGGGGGCAGGAACATGCCAAGATGGCAATGACAAAAAACAACAACAAAAGGTCTCACCTGAAAACACTAAAGCCTCAGTCTTTGAGTGCTAACTTTCTGCAGACGATGTATTCTATTGGCCTGTGTTTGGTTAGCCTTTAGTTGTTCCTGATCTGACCAGTCTGGGTTTTTACACTCGGGATTTTTATTTGATATGTCAAACAAGGGAAAAAACTTCTACTTGGTTAAAGTGGCGGTATAAGCTGAATTAGTCCCCTTTATTGGTCTTCGTCTGAGTCTTAGTGAATATTAACATGAAATAGGACGAGACTATAGAAAAAAAAGATAACTATACAATGTTCCATGTTCCTAGGCTTGAGAAGCATGAGAAGGCTTGAGCCATGAGTTTGAATTCATGTCGTTCCCCATCCTTTTTTTTTTTTAATTTTCACATAAGCTTTTTTAATTAGTCTAGATCTTTTATAAATTTAACGGTATGACTGATCCAAACTAATTGATACAACTATGCCTAATCTTTTTTTTTTAATTTGCCTTCTAGTAACTTCGAATTTCTACCCAGACAAGTAAATATTTTAATTTTTATTCGAAGGATTAAATTATTTTATTTCTTACATTGGAGCTCTTCCACTTCAACCAGGGTGTCGGCATACAGTTGGATATTGAATCATCAGGTTCACTTCTGGCTATATCAGGACATATTGACCAGCCCATTCCATTGTGACATTAACATACTCTAACAGCGACATGACTATTACTCTTTAGTTTCAATTTTTTTGTGTTTAAGTTTGAGGTTAGTGTATTAGAAATACAGCATAAGTGTTGCATCATGTAGCTTAAGGCTTGGTCATTGTGCTGACAACAGGATATTATTGTAAAAAACTGTTGGCCAAAGCAACGCGTGAGGTCTACTTCACCTGTTCTAATGAGTTTCTAATTTTTTAAGTGGTCCAATCCATGCAGATATATTTAGAGATCTTTTTTGTGTGTGTGTGGTGTTTGCCAAGAAACCTGGAACATATGCCTCATTACGTATTTCCCTTATCCTGGTATCACAGTTAGTAGATTTCATAGACAAACAGGTAAAAGACAAATGTGTTTTTTTTAGTGAGATCTATGTCCCCCCCCCCTCTCCACCAAATGCCTTCTACTTGAAGTTCCAGTCTTAAATTCAGACTTAAAGTTAGAAACTTTTTTTAAAAGTGGTTAGGGAAAAACATCTTAGACACAAACTGCTGTTTTAATAAGAGTGTCGGGAGGGCTGGGGGGAGGATGGGGGTCTCGATGTTTAAGTTGGGCCCTCACGCAATAACTACATAACATCTAAATGTCGTGCAAGTGTGCCGGGGTCGAGAAGAGGAACCCGAGAATCGCATTTGTTTGTACAGGGGGGCCACGAGCTCTGGTGTGACACCTGCGTTGTGTCCTGGGAGACGCCTGGTGTAGGCAACGGCTAATTAGTACAGGAACAATATCTTAATTGCCCTCTTTACGTTATCCGGATCAGTTTGCGCTGAATATCAGGTACACGCTTTGAGGTTAGAGGGAGGATTTGAGAAAGAAAGAGGGAGAGAAAGAAAAGTAAGAACGGGGTGCTGTTTTGATCTTGATGGCGTCATTTGTTGTCATTGGTAACATATAATTAGCTTACGTTTTTTTTTTGTACTTCGTGATTGGTGCAAGTTTCCTTTCTTGGGGTTTCCCGATCACCGGAAAAATCTATTTATAGATTAATTGACTTAATCCAAGTACAGTAGAGAAAGTAGAAATGATGGGGGAAGTTGTTTTTAAATAGAAATGTGGAGTTCAGTATTTAGAGGTGGGCGCGGTGGCGCTAAGCTGGAACAGTCTCACCTGAATATACTGAGGCAGAGGCTTTTTCAGGTGACTTAAAACTCACTGCTCGATTCCTTTCACGTTTTCTAAGGGAGTAATTCTCAGCATGGTTCCGTACCAGTGGGGCTTCTGATTCGGTGCCAGTGGGGCTTCTGATTCGGTACCAGTGGGGCTTCTGATTCGGTCACTTTCTGAGACGATCTAGTTTTAGGTTAATTTGAACGTGTTTAAAATAAAAACTCATTTCTGCAGTTGCCCACTGGACGTAGACGTGAAGAAACATGCGCAGACTCTCGGTCACACGCAACCCAATGTTCTGACCTATATTGAGTACTGCTCTCTTGTTCGTCTTGGAGGTGTTGTGTGCTAGACTTACTTTCTTACTTGCCTACTTCCTTGTATCCCAGGGCCGTGACCAAATCTCTTCGGCTAACTCCGAGCAGCTTTCTTCATCTGCTTCCATGTCTTTCAGCTTCGTTGGGGACTGACCTCTTCCAGGTTTGTTTAGGCCTGCCCCGCTTTCTATTCCTGCGGTATACCAATCAAGTTCCTTTCTCGCAACGTTGGTAACTGGTTTTAGCAGGGTGTGTCCTATGTAGTTCCACGTCTTGTAAGAGAGAACCAATCAGAGACCCATAGACATCAAAAAACATAAAAAGGAGCTGCATCCTAGAGGTGTTAGAAATGTAAAGAATGATAATATACCCGCTGCTGTATCAACCGAGGGGATATTGACAAGTAACCTAGAAGACACATTCGACGCCCGAAGCATTACTAAGAAGATCGTCGTTACCTGTCAGAGGACAGTACTGCTGCAGACCTGCCACATCATCAGAAAATTTATCAGTGGACACTGTTGAAGGGACTACAATAAATTGTGTTTCCCTTTATCGAAGCTTGACCCTAGCAGAGCCAAAAAAATGAAAATAAAATTATTTTAAAATAAAAAAAATAATGTGATATTAGACGAAAGAGTGGTAACACCTGACTGCGGACGTTTTCAAGGCTATGGACGAACCGTTACTTGTTTGTTGACCGGACTACGGCCCCCTATTATCAAAACATTGCTATAGAAACTCTGTTTCCACATAAGAGTTTCGATCCTGGCAGTGCCAGAGAATGACAATGAGTTTAAGCTTATAATGACAAAGAATGCCAGAGCTAATCAGAAGTTTAAATTGATAGTTGACTAGCACTAGTTTTATTCTGTCAATTTATTTTGTGTTCAAATCTACAAGTTTATATGGAATGTGAGGCCAAGTGGAATTAAACTAGGAGGGCTCGTGTTTGAATCCTGACTGGAACCGAGTTAAATTGCTTGTTAAGGGCTTAAAGGCAAGACAGAAACCTTTTCCCAGATACCCCCCTCCCCCCCAAAAGTCCAGAAAAGAGATTGGACCATAGAGCAATGACCATGCACTGAAGATGTGTAAAACAAACTTAAAAAAAGAAAAAAAAATGTATTGCTAAATCTTTAAGAATGGAAGCTTTTTGTTGGGGTGTGTGTGTGTGTTTTAAAATACATGGAAAAAGGTAGACAACTTGAAGCACTCATTGACTTCTCCCCCTGGTCATCCCCCTCCCAATACTTATGTTGACCTAATAAAGATATGTAGACCATTCCAGATAAGCTGACACTGTGATCCAGGGACGCGTATTACCTCGCTGAAGTGATTTAATAATTGACAGCCTATGAAGTTAGATAGTCGACAATTTATTCGACGCCAGGCACATGATAAAAAGTGATGATAATTATGGATGGTTGTTTGCATATTTGTCAGAATCAATTCTGTTCTGTTAAGAAATTGTTAGGATATTGCCTTTTTTTGTATATGTATAAATATATATATATATATATGTATATAAATATATATGTATGTGTGTGTTGTGGAGTGTATGAGGGTGTGTGTGTGTGTGTGTGTGTGTGTAAATGGGTTTTCTTTACATAAGCTTTGCCTTTGAAAAAATAGTTTAAAAATATTTTTTAATTATTTATATGCGTCGATCTCTGACCAAAAAAAAAATAATTTAGAACCAATAAAGATTAAATTCAATCTTAGAAATGGCCACCACACTGCTGCATACTGTCAAACTAAATAACGTGATACCTCGTTTGTGCGTTTCAGTAAACACGTGAAACTACAGATTTTACGATATTTGTACCCGATATTTGTTCTGTGGTAAATACCAAAAAATATTTTCAAGCAGTGATGATTATGGCACATTAAGACTAAAATTGGCCCAAAATGTTAAAGTCTAATTTATACTTAAATTGGCCATAAAGTATGTTATATCATTAGCACAGGTGAAATATAAGGCACTAGGATAACAGGATGATCTAGTAATTCTTTAATTCCTGAGCGCAGATGAAATAATAAATTAGGCAGTAGAAGAACAGGATGACCTAGTCATTAGGTCTTCCAAGCGTTTGATGGGAAGGGACTTCAGCGTCAAGAGAATCTCACAGAAACTGATCAAAGACTAACGAAATCTTGTTTGGAGAATGTTTGCACCCAGTGAAGTTCCATTGATTTACTTATCAGGGAATGATCAAAAGGGCGTAGCGTGGGGAATTCGCAAAAGAGGGCGATAACAGGGAGTTAGAGGATGACTCGTTGTCTTTCCGAAAATGGTTCTGAAAAAAAGAGGGTTTGAGAGTAAGAGAGAGTGAGAGAGAGAAAGAGAGAGTCGTGTTGTGGGTGTTTAGAAGGTAACTTCAAAAAATACTTCAGATATATATGTACTATACATGGAGGGGAGGAAAGACTTAACTACGGTTGATAACAAATCACGGAAGTATTTTTGGTAACATTAATTTGTTTAAATCAATGGTTGTTTTAAATTCTTTACAGTTTAGTCCTAATAATACTGTTCTTGAAATATTGGATTTATACTTCCAAATACTTATCTGAAGATACCATCTTTTGCTCAGGACGGTTGAATACAAGAATTTGAAAAGACTTGCCAGTTTATAATTGTTCAAATTATTTTTTAGCGCAGTTTAATAGAATACATTTGAATACAAGGTTTTGGAAAGACTTGCCAGTTTGTCACTTTTATTCGGGTTGTTTGAATACACATTTTCAACTGAAACAGAAGGACTATGCTCTAGCTATTGATATCTGCTTCTACATCTAAATGTCTGTTATCTACATCTGTATCTCACTATTTACATCTAGATCTCTTTCGAACACTCCACTTGACCATTATTATTTTTACCTTTGGATCAATCTGTTTTGTGGAATTGTGAGAGATTGGCTTTCTAATGGTTAAAGAGGTATCTGGAAAAAGGTTTCCGAGCTGCGTTTAGCTCAAACACAGCTCCGCTCCAGTCAAATCTCTAATCAGACTCGCCCCCTCCACCCCAGTTAGGTAGCCAAGCCACACATCCCCCTTTTATCGAGGACTTTATTAGTTGATTAATATTTTGAAACGATTTGAATCAAAAGTTTAAAGACACTTTATCGGCCTAGTGATGTATTGACAACACCTGTGCCCTTTTTTTTTTCCGATCCAACTTTTTATCTTCTGCACACCCACCTCAACCCAATCAAGGTCATGAAGAGATAAACTCGTGATCCTAAACCATTGTACATCATAAACAGAAGGGGCGGTGGGCTGCGAGTGGGAGGGGGGGGGGCGCAATAAAACAGACGATTATTAAAAAGCTGTCTCCCGCCCTCTATCTTCAAAGTAAGCAAGGCTTTAGTCTTTTGATGCCGGCTTTACCAACTGATAGTCTCCAGGCTGCCAGAGAGGACGTCTCTCAAGCTAAAGGACAGACATACATCACTAGATCAAGGGTCTGGTGTCAGAAGTGGGGGAGAAGAGAAGGGGTGGGGGTGGGCACCCAGTTTTATTGTGGAAGGGGAAAAGAGGGTTTGATTGTTGTTGCTAGGGAACATAACCACATTGACCACTTGGTGATAAATGAACCATATTGACCACTTGGTGATACATGAACCACATTGACCACTCCGTGATAAATGAACCATATTGACTACTTGGTGATACATGAACCACATTGACCACTCGGTGATAAATGAACCATATTGACTACTTGGTGATACATGAACCATATTGACTACTTGGTGATATATGAACCATATTAACTAGTAGTTGTATTTAAACATTATGGATTAAACTGTACTGACAACTTCCTGTAATAAGATGTTCAAGAATGAGCTACATATCTTGACCAGTGCAGACATTTATTTAATTGAGAATAGCTACAACCACATCAATGGAAGATTCTCATAAAATTAACACTTCAACGTATCCGGTGGGCAGAGAATACATGAAATATCAATAAGCTGTTCTTTTAAGAGCATCTTGAATGATTTCAATGCAAATGTATCTGCAGAGAGTTCGTATGTCAGAGCACCTTCGCTTTATCAAAACGTTATTTTTTTTACATAGTAAGTCGGCAACTCTTACAGTAAAGCGTCCTTGACATTTTTTATTTTGTCTTTTTACAAATTGCAATATCGGTCCAAATCTTCCTCTTTTCATTTTATGAAGTTTATTTTTAAAAACCAAGTTCCTCTTTCAGATCTTACAGGGGGGGGGGGGGGGCACAGGTGATGTAAAGGTCATCTCTTTCTTTGATAATTTACGTTACGATATGGCCATCACAGCGACCGATCGCTTTTACTTTCCCAAACTAATGCCAGGTACCTATTAAAGTTGGGTGGATTCAAGAGCGTCCTATAAATCCGAAATTGCAAACCGAGATTCGAACCCAAGACCTCTCGGTTCGGAAGCTAAGAGCTTTCTCACATGTTTGTCTTTAGGTTCCATTATATGAAGACATTTTAGAGAGACAAAGAATATGTCTTGCCGAAGACAGGCACAGATAACGTGGAGAAAACTTACATAGATCCCACGAGAAAAACAGCTTTGTATTCATTAGTTGTGGCAAAATATTCAGGTCGTAACTGGGTCTGACATACTTCACCCTTTAAAAGTCTTACTTAAATGCAGGCCGGATCTTGAAACTGTAGACACAAAGCAGATTACTGTGATTCAATTTTAGTAGAGTCTATATTAAGTTCAATATAGCAGTGTGCTACACTGCATCTGCTACGCCCCTGCAACATAGAGCATCGTTTCTTATGTCTAGTTTTTAGTTCTAGACAAACTTTTTAAACGTAACAAACCAGCTCAACAGTATTGCGTGGCTCCAATGTGTTCAAGAGAAACTGCAACCTTAAGACAGTATTGCGTGGCTCCAACGTAAAAGACAGTATTGCGTGGCTCCAATGTGTTTAAGAGAAACTGCAACCTTAAGACAGTATTGCGTGGCTCCAACGTAAAAGACAGTATTGCGTGGCTCCAACGTGTTCAAGAGAAACTGCAACGTTAAGATAGTATTGCGTGGCTCCAACGTAAAAACGTTTTTCGTCCACTTTGATCCGAACGTTATAAGTGGATTTGGACGAAAGAGCTCTGGGAGGCGCGGGGCGCCAAAGGATGAATGTATTCATGGGGCGCTTTGCATATTTCTCTGAACATCCTCTGCTCTGCTACAAGTCAATAATGGAATTTGGCATTTGTGTCTCGCGGTCTTATTGAGGTGAATGCGCCACTCGCACGTTTGGCCTTTTGAAGGCGAAGGGGAATTCGAATGATGGCCTTAGACCCTGGTCCTCCCTACCCCCCCCCCCCTCTTTTCCCCTATCTAAACAGAAATAAAACTAGATGGGGGCGAGGGGTGTGATATAATAATTTGATTGTGTTGTTTTAGCCCCCCAGCTTCCCCTGCCTTCTTCGTCTCAAACTGTCAGTTCAAAGCACGTCAGATCTTCACCGGAGGGTGGGGGGGGGGGGGGGGTAGGGAGAGGAATCCTGTGCTCTTTGTCACTTTCGTTATGTCACATGTGACAGATGTCGGGAGGCTCAGTGGCTTGGAAGTTGTTGTGAAACAAGCTGGCGTTTGTCAAGAATGGAGGCAACACAACAGTTTGAGAAAGAAACATTTTCTGACGTGATTCTCAAAGTTGTTTTTTTTTTTCTTACTGGTGTCCGAAATAGATGCAAAACAAAGAGGAGACCACACATCAAAAATATACTTCCGGTTCTTTTACCGTTTTATTATGGGTCTGCAAATGCAAACCGGAAGCGGAAATACGCAATAGATGGGTAGGGGGCATGTAGAATACTTAGTTTAGGACAAGTTATTGAGTTATTCAACCGAATTCAATTATTGGTCAACGGGTCAATCTGTCCACAGTGAAGTGGACCCGCTGTTCACAGAGGGAAACCTGAAGGGTGCTATTATCACTCTGGCAGTAATTAGCAGCCTACGCAATGAAGGTCATCGAATGTGACAGATGTTGGTGACCCGATGGACCGCCCTGTTTCCTTGACAACGTAACTCGACCTGATTTAGATTTGATACACCTTGGTGCGCTCGTTATCTCGATAGACTATAACAGTGTTTAAAGCGCTGGGTGGTTTGCTAGGAAGTTGTCTTTTTTCATGTCTTATGACTTTCCCTTTAAAAAAATAAACAACAAACACTTTGGCTTTTTGTTGCTTTGTTCGTGTTTGATTAGCACATAAGATTAATTAAACATTTGTTGACTTCATAAATGTCTATCAACAAGAATAGATACATTATATCTTGTTATTTGTTTGAGATGAGATATGATATGTATATATATTATTTACATGGAACACCAAATTCTTATTTTGTTGTGATTTATTTAGGTTTTGTACCATTTACATGTAACATTTTTTCGAGAACAAACATAAAGCTGTGAGCTAAGGTAGGGAACCTCTGTCTAGGAATACAGTGACTTCCTTTTTATGGGGGGCACTAAGTCATTATCAAAATGTTTTAAATAATAGTTAAAAAAAAACTACATGTACAGGTTACACCTTGAACGAAATGCTATTTTAAGTAGTCCTAACTAACAGCACATAAAGCATGCCTTTTTTCTTTATTTTTATGCCTCTAGGCGATGTTCTTTTTTCTAAAGAGGTGTGGTAATCATTAGTTGCTGTGGTTCCTTGCTCTGGTTACACCTTCACTGGAACGAGATAACTTAGTTGATAACTTAAACTGCAGGACTGATCTAATAAAACTTGTACAAGGGTGTGTGTAGGTGTTTTAATTGCAAGCATGTAAGTGTAGCCGTGTAAGTGTTAAGTATGCTCTCGTAAGTATGTAAATGTAAGCATTCCGATGTGTGTAAAAGTAAGTGTTGAAATTGAAATGTAAACATTCGGATGTAAGTGTGTAAAAGTAAGTGTTGAAATTGAAATGTAAGCATGCAAATGTAATTTTGTCAATGTGATACTATTTTTGTAAGCGTGCAAGTGTAAGCGTGTAAGAAATAGCATGTTGATTTACTAACAAATTTTCACTGTATCGCCCAGCAGGATGTCCATAAGACCTGGATTCTGTTCTGTTACCTTCTTGGCCATCCATCACTCTCTGAATGCACACATATACACACACACTCAGAACACACACACACACGCACACTCTCAGAACACACACGCGCACACTCTCAGAACACACACACGCACACTCAAAGTACACACACAAAATGCGACACCAAACGATTTTCACAAGAATTCAATGTGGCCCGATAGGTGTCTCAGTTTGAAAGCGCAGCGAGTACTTCACGATGATTTTCAACAGTTAAACACGAAATCGATTTCAAAAATGTAAGAATCGAATCCATTCCCCATTGTAACTCTCGAGGAATCAAAGCAGCGTTTTAGCTGTAGGGGAATGTGTCCTTCATCTAATGCAAAGAATACAGGGTGGAACTTCAGTTATGTGTATCTAATATTAGTTGGGTGAAAATCTAGTTTTAAGTCTGAAAATTAAGCTTTTTTTTTCATTTAACGCTTTGTTGATGTGGGCAGTTAACGCCAGAGGAAAAAAAAAACACCTTTTGGTCACTGTACTGACCACACAAGACCATAGCATGCCGTTGAACTTTTTTGGACCACCAAGACCGAAAACAAAAAATCTTTAATTTTCAATTTCGATTACCGTAGATTTAATAGCTTACTTCTTTCGTGAATGTGCAAGGGAGATAATTTAAAGCAAAAGCAGCACGTCATTTAACTCCCCATGCTCTAATGTTGTCTACTCATGCTCAAGCATACAAGAATATGTCCCTCCTCTCCTTGTTACGCTCCGCACCTTTTTTTAATTTTTTTTTTTTTTATAACCAGAGATTTTTTTTTGTTTTGTTTACGTCCACGGCCTTTTAAAACTCATGCAAGAGAATGACTACCTTTTTTATTTCACTTTTTTTATTTCGCTGTTTGTTATCATGGTGAACACGACACAGGCCCAACGGGTACACGCAGTCCCGCTTCTTGAGCTCATCTAGAATTAAGGGATCAAAGCTATGACCTACAGATGACCCAGCCGTTAACAAATGAGGTAGAAATGATTTCCTGTCCGATCTATTTGAAACATAGGGGAAGACATGTCATATGCTCGTTGCGTACACCATGAGCATTACACCGTATCTTTCCTTTTTTTTTGGGGGGGGGGGGGAGGAAGGGAGGAGAGGGGAGTGAATTAGTCAAAGTCATCAAACACCTGCCCCCAGTTTACGCCACAGAAAATGTATGTGGGACTATTTCTAGTTAGCAGGGATTCGGATACATAAAGTAGCAAGAACTCTTACTTTTTGTCACAATCATTCTCTTACAAGCTTAAAACCTCCTATCCCCTTTTTTAAAAAAATATCAATCTGTTTGATCTATTAGCTCTTTGTTTGGACGCACTCGTGTGTGTGTGTGTGTTTTTTTTTTTTTTGTAAGAATGTACAGAATGTACTTACCAACCAAGCAAGCTTTAAACAAAGCCCTGCAAAGTCTTAATGCGTTTTTTAAAATGAATTTATTGTCACCTACAAATGTTCCCAATTGTTTATACCCAGTGGCGTACTTGGACTTGAAGGGCCTTATAGAGATATAGAATCGTTTTGGGGCGTTATAAGACCAGATATTATATGTCAGTGATATACCTCTTGTGGCTATATTTTGTGTTGCCTATAGTAAGCCCGGTCCTGTTTATACATAATTACAACGCGCTATACAGTATGACAATTTCACATAGAGTATTAAAATTATATTTAAAATATTCAAATCTGCATAGAGTTTTACACAATGCATACATACAGTCGTAGATAATAAGTACAATTTTATACAAACGAATACATTCTTTAATATAGTATTTCAATCCAATATATAAATGGCATTATAGGCTCGTTTTTTGTGTGTTTTTTTAGTTTTTGATTTTGTTATATAATAAAAGTAATATGTGCTGTATAAATAGTTAAAATCAATGTCAAGATGCCTCATTGACCTAAATTTAGTAATCTCTCTTGTTGTGGGGTAACTTTACATATCCCAAGATCACCGCTATTATCTAAGGGACGATCATGCCAAGTTTCATTAAGATTGGTCAAACGATTTTAATTTATATGAAGGACATACATACACCTTACATTCTGCTTTATATATATATAGATATATATAGATATACTTTTATAACCCTTCAGATATTTCAATCCTACATCCATCCTTTCAATCATACATACACTATGTCATATCTTTATGTGTCTTGTAGTCATTCATGCACTGTTTAAATCATTCCTACATTATTAAATCCTTGAATGAAACACATTCTAGCATTTGTTACCATAAAATATGCCTTTATTTTCCCCCTCTTATCTAGAAATATTACCTACAGATAAATAGTAGCACTAAAAAGGTTTACTAATAATAAATACAAAACAACTCAAACATCGTTTCGTTAGGTCAATAGTTCCAATTAAGAAATGAAAGAAGCGGGGAGCCCTCAACGGACAGGGCGGTTTATGGCACGAGGCCCCTCAAGCGAATCGAACAAAAATTCCAGTTTTAATTAAATCTAGATTCTCTTCCGTCTGTCAAGACGGCCCGAGGGACAAGGGCTACACGTCGGATAACTCGAGCCAAGGTAGGGGCGGATAAGCCGGAACGTTAATGAACTGTTGATTCACCAGCCAACCGAAAGTTATTTGCCCTTTCAAGTCTTCAGTCAGATATTAATTGAACACGTAATTGCACGTGCAGTTTCTGGCAGACGTCAATCCTTTACATAATAGTCTGGACCAGTGGTGCCCAAACTACAACCCGCGGGTCACAATATAAGAAAGTGATTTCCGGCGCCCTAAACATATATCCACACTGCAATATAAAGCAACCGAGCAATATTGCACAGAAAGTTTTTTTTTTTTTTTTTTTTCAGTAACGAGTCCCGGGACAAGCGTATACAAAATTACTATGACCCCATCGTCAAAATGGCTGGGAATCACTGGTCTAGATATCTTATTCGTATCTTACAAATAACAGACGTTACGTCAAAAGAGAAGATAAGTACGTCTTGCACGCATACTAAAGTCAATCTAAACATGTATGTTAATCAGTGACTTAAACTCTGCCAAGTCGTTGGTTTTCCTGGCTGATTCAGGCAACCCATTCCATGATCTAATAGCACTGGGGAAGAAGGGGCACTTGTACAAGTTTGTCCTAGCATATGGAAAGAAGAAATGTGGGGTCTACTCAAACTGTTCCTATTCAATATGGCTGAACTCTGTGGTTGTAACGATAGAGTATTACATTGTTAATTCTAAACGCACTCTATTTTAAAATCTAGTTTGTATTGTGACTGGTAGATACGACAAAATATCGGAACATATTCTGTGTTACTGTCTCATTGCAACTTCTTAAGACTTTTAGATGATAGTGTAGAGTGCAAGTAGTCACGTGAATACAGCGAAATAACCTTTTGGCCTTGTAATTAAACGAAACTTTAAAACGATAATAAACGTCTGCTATGAAAAGAAATGAATTATTGAGAGTCACTTCCCCGGAAAGAGATTCAAAGTCAATAAAACTAATATAAGCTAAGTGCAATTCAAGTGACGTGAACTGAACGCTCCAGGTGAAGTCCGGCCAACGAATTATCTAGATTATTCTAGATCTATGTGCATTTTTTTTTCTTTATTTGAATGGACGCACAAAGATAAATTGTTAATTGAAGTAAAGTAAAGTCAAGTCTGTTCAATAGATCTAGTGTTCGACTCTTACATGATAAAGAAATACTGTTTTTGCAAAGCTTATATCAACTCAAGCTGTTTATCTGTCTGTCTGGTAAAAAGTTTGTATAAATTAATTCTCACATACCTATTCCGGGTCAAGGTGAAACTTTGCACAAATATTCTTTGGCATAGACAAGAGATGAATCAATTAAAAACAAACAATTAGCCAATTAATTAAAGCTAATTAATTATTTTGTTTGATATCATAAAGGGAAATTAATCCTTCAGTATTCACAGATACGCTTAAATATGTAGGGTTTCGTCCCCTTTCGTACGCTATTTCTTTCACACCCCATTATCGGGTCAAGTTCAAGCTTTAAACCTTTAATAATTGTACCTAACAAAACAGGAATCAATTAGAAAGTTAACCAATTAGACAATCAAGTGTTGGTAATTGATAATGTTGTTTGAAATCAAATAAGGGAAATAACTTCTACATTACTGAGATATAAAGTTGTAAGTGCGAAGCTGCTTCCCTATGATAAGCTAAGCTTTTTTTACAAGTTTTTTTTTTCTAATACCGGTATTTTGCTTGTTTTTAAGTATTGCGCATGGTTTCAGAATTAATTGAACGACATTTTCTCATTTTTGTTTGTATGTTTCCAAGGTGAGATTACTTTCCATCGACACGTCAGTATATATTAGTACTTTTTAAAAATCCAGGTTTGGTGTTATCTTAATGACTCTAAATTTTTTTTTTGTGTAATTGTATTTTACAGATGTTTATGTTAACCACATTACAATGTTTGAAAAAAACAACTATTATTATTACTATTATTTTTTTCTGTTTCGTCTTTCTTGCTCTATTGCGGTGTTTACTTTTACCATTACGGAACACTTCGCAAATTCCGAGTATTTATCGGAACACTTTACTTATTTTATTTTTTAAGAGATTAATTGACGTGGTGGCCAGTAAGTTAATTATTCCATTAGTTCGCGGAACACCTATTCAGACATCGCGGAGTACTAAGGTTCCGTAGAACACTGTTTGGGAACCACTGCTCTAGTAGTTCAGTCCGCTTCAGTCTGATCGTTTTGAGAACCTCTTCAATAGGAGAAGAAAGACTCAACAAACAAAACTAAGCTCAAGTCGAATCTCAGAATTTTCTAGTTGACATTGGGGTTCGAACTCGTTCCTCTTCAGTGAGTTAACCAAGCGGTTTATGTCACCCGGGCACATAGCAGGGACGTTTTGTGAAAAGTTCCTCTTAGAAAACAAAATACTTCAAATATTGTAAAATATAATTTCCGTACAGTCATCGTTTCGGCAATGGGTTTTAAAAAAAACAACTAAGGTAACTCTGTTAGTTTGGAAGGCAGACGTCATTCTATAAAATCATAACAGTTCTTTAAAAAATAAATACAAAATCTCTCCAGTCCTACTCTCTCTCTCTCTCTCTCTCTCTCTCTCTCTCTCTCCACTCCCTTACCATTCTCACCCGGCAACTCTCCCAATTCCCGATAAACCGAGTTTCCCGCCAAAAGTATTTCCTTTGATGTGATGTGACTCCCCTCAGAGGAGTGCTTTGATTCCTCTTGAGTGTCAGACAATTGACTTGGCCGATTGTGTTCTTGAGCTGTCCCTGACAGAGCCGGCTTTACTACTGGATGAGCCCACTTCCGACACCTTTTTTTTTTTGCTCGTTCTTTACACCCTAGACATGGTATTCACTACACTACCACCCATCGTTCGAAAACATCGCCAAGAATGTATGAATAGACACTTTAGGGTTTTTCCAATCCCTCTAAACATTGATCTATTTGCACGAAGGATGTGTCTTTGAAAGCGTCTCATCAACTATTTAACACCATAAGTGCTACCCCCCATCAAAGCCACACTCACGCAAACACACACACGCAAACCCACACACTTACACACACACACACATACACTTGCGCGAAACTTTTAAAGAAAGTCATAAGTAGTGTTTCTGCAGGTCTAAAAAGAAAACCCGGAATCTAGGTATTGAGACACCTAAATTAAAAAAACAAAATCCAAATATTGATGTATGGCAATGTCGTCGATTTGGAAGACGATTGAAGTATTTTAGGTGACCTTACAATTCTAGTTTGAGAACCTGCATGTTTGGCTACACCTGATGAAGATATATGTGTAGATTGGTAGGTGTCCGTTATAAATCTCCCTGAAGTAAAAGTGATAATTTCATTTATGTTTGTATGAATCCAAAATAAATTAGTCAAGTTGAATTGATAGGAAAATGAAATCCAACAGCTCAAAAGTGTTTTTATTTGTTCGTTGTCTGTCTGTTATTGATTTTAAAGGTTTTATTTTTTCCCACTAAGTAAAAAATAATAATAAGTTTTAAAAAAAATCAAGACACTCAGATCTAGTAAAAAAAAATCCAGGCATAAAATGACTGGTCTTTTTCCTTAAATTCTTGGTTCTCAGGTTATTGTTCAATGTACACTTGAGTGAAACTCTTTAAATCATATTAAACATGGATACATGCCAAAACACACACACGCACAGGTGTATTATTTACATACTGCTGAAATAACTGATAATCCATCTGGGCGCCAAGGTTTAAGGCGCTAGCTCCTTAGCGCCTCTAAGAAAAAAAAAATGCAAAATCGTTTTTAAAAAGTGTGATAAATCAACTTATAAATGATATTGACATCAAAAGTTTGGCTAACCGCGGCTTTATATCGACTGTAATATCGTAAAAATGCAGTCACTCTTTCTCTTCTTGTTTAGGTTCATCTCAAACTTCGAATTTTTATGAACCTAGAAGAAAATAGATAAAATGACACCTATATAACGTTCTTGTAATCTAACGCTGAGACCTTAACCCTAACCCTAATCTATAACCTAAACATCTTGGGTCGTTGTTGTCTCCCCCTTCCTGTTATGTCTATGTGCACAATAGCCAGGGGCATTTGTATGTACCACATATACTCTACTGACACGTATTGTGGGGTACTTTAAAATACAAGGACTTGTATTCTATGGACATGTATTCTTGCTTTATGTATTCTACGGACATGTATTATATACAATACATCTTCTATGTGTTCTACTGATATGCAATATCTACAATGTATTCTAACCACTTGTCTTACTCAGGCCTGCTATGCCTTCTAATGACATGTGATAAATACTATGTATTTTAAGGCTATCTAATATATAATATGACAATTACTACTTACCACTTATTCTAAAGACATGCTTTTGCCTATAAACCACGCATTCTAAAGAAGGGGTTTTACCTGCATACAAAGTATTTCAAGCATTGAATTATATGATAATAATAATAATAATAATAAGCTTGTTTTCGAGTCCGAAGATTAGTGAGGAATTATATACAATGTATTCTAAGGACTGCACTATGTATTCAAACACCATATCAGTACTAACCTCATAAGTATGTTTCACAAATTCGCCAACTTGTATTCCCCGGGCCCCTCGTTTACTCCCCATCTTATCCCCCCCCCCCTCCCGTTATACTCTTGAGAAAACCATGCTGGCTTATTTCACGGCAAGTCACCTTTGGGAATTCGATGCAACGATACAACGTCTGCTAGGAAATGGTGGCAGCAGACGACAGGGTAGCAAGCAGACTTCTAGTTAGGAACTCATTGAGTTTTTTTTTGTTTTCGTTTATCAAGTCAGCAAGGACTAGGTCTAGGTAGTCATATGACTAGGTCTAGGTAGTCTTATGACTAGGTCTGTAGGTAACAATTTGTGTTTTTAATTGTAACACTAAGTGGAATCTAATCTATTGACCAAATCGTTTTGTTTTAGTCAGTGAAGAACCACTGTCATCTATCTATCTATCTATCTATCTATCTATCTATCTATCTATCTATCTATCTATCTATCTATCTATCTATGTATCTATCTATCTATCTATCTATCTATCTATCTATTTATCTATCTATCTATCTATCTATCTATCTATCTATCTATCTATCTATCTATCTATCTATCTATCTATCTATCTATCTATCTATCTATCTATCTATCTATCTATGTATCTATCTATCTATCTATCTATCTATCTATCTATCTATCTATCTATGTATCTATCTATCTATCTATGTATCTATCTATCTATCTATCTATCTATCTATGTATCTATCTATCTATCTATCTATCTATCTATCTATCTATCTATCTATCTATCTATCTATCTATCTATCTATGTATCTATCTATGTATCTATCTATCTATCTATGTATCTATCTATCTATGTATCTATCTATGTATCTATCTATCTATCTATGTATCTATCTATCTATGTATCTATCTATGTATCTATCTATCTATCTATGTATCTATCTATCTATGTATCTATCTATGTATCTATCTATCTATGTATCTATCTATGTATCTATCTATGTATCTATCTATCTATCTATCTATCTATCTATCTATCTATCTATCTATCTATCTATGTATCTATCTATCTATGTATCTATCTATCTATCTATGTATCTATCTATCTATGTATCTATCTATGTATCTATCTATCTATCTATGTATCTATCTATCTATGTATCTATCTATGTATCTATCTATCTATCTATGTATCTATCTATCTATGTATCTATCTATGTATCTATCTATCTATGTATCTATCTATGTATCTATCTATGTATCTATCTATCTATCTATCTATCTATCTATCTATCTATCTATCTATCTATCTATGTATCTATCTATCTATGTATCTATCTATCTATCTATGTATCTATCTATCTATGTATCTATCTATGTATCTATCTATCTATCTATGTATCTATCTATCTATGTATCTATCTATCTATGTATCTATCTATGTATCTATCTATGTATCTATCTATGTATCTATCTATCTATGTATCTATCTATTAATCTATCTACCTATCTATCTATCTATTTATCTATCTATCTATCTATCTATCTATCTATCTATCTATCTCTCTCTCTCTCTCTCTCTCTCTGTATATATATATATATATATATATATATATATATATATATATATATATATATATATATATATATTAGTCTGTCAATTGGTCTGTGTGCCTGTCAGTCTGACTGCCTGCATAAATTATCAAGCTTCAAACAGATTGCAAAATGATAACAGTATTTTCACCACAAAAAGAATCTTTTTCCCCCTTTCTCTAAATTTAGAAAGATGTCTTATCAGAAGAGTTTGGTACTTCTTATTATTAACTAAATATATTCTGATATTCTGGCGTTTTGCAATTGGGCTGAGTGGTAGATCGTTTCGCTTACGAACCCATAAGTCTCTGGTTCGAATCTAGGTGAAGACTGGCAGCTTTGATTTCGGGATTATTAGAACGTCTTTGAGTTCGTAGTTAGTTGTGCTGGCCACATGACACCCTGGTGACTCGACTATGTATCTCTCTATCTCTCTATCTCTCTATCTATCTATCTATCTATCTATCTATCTATTCATCTATCCATCCATCAATCCATCCATCCATCCATCTATCTATCTACCTATCTACCTATCTATCTATCTATCTATCTATATCTATCTATCTATCTATCTATCTATCTATCTATCTATCTATCTATCTATCTATCTATCTATCTATCTATCTATCTATCTATCTATCTCTCTCTCTCTCTCTGTATATATATATACAGAACTAATGAACTAATATTTGTGTTCTGATTTCGGATGTCCAGCACTGCTAATACTTTGTTGGACTCTCGTTTATTTGCGAAATGTTTTAACTCCATAAAATCTTACCCCCCCCCCCCCCATATGATCTTCTTAAACTTGTATGTTTGTCTCATGTCCTTCCACCTGTGAACTCCCTAACCCTAAAACTGATCCCCCCATCTCCGCCCCTGATTATTGTGTTGACTACAAGGCATTAGTAAGACATCTCCATGTTGACATCGCCATCTCGGATGTCGAGGCCCATATTTTGTCTCGCCCCCTGTTGGAAACAGGAGATGACCAGCGCTACGAAGCTAATCCCCGATCTCGTTCTGCTAGGCTGCAGTGTCCACACTGAGGGAGGGGAACTGTTCACCGGGAGGGGAACTCTAGACTGTTCACCGGGAGGGGAACTCTAGACTGTTCACCTCCCTCGCCATTCAGCTCCCGGCGAGTTCATTCGTCATGCGGGAACCGAGTGTTTTAAGCTTGTGTCTGCTGTAACTCGACACGTAGAAGACTAGTCACTGAACCAGTTGTTTGGTTCAAGGCTCCGTTTCCCAATGTCATGTATTGGGAGAGTATGAAACTATCAGAAAATGGCAAATGAACCAATGCAAGCAAAACTGAATGATATAAATGGATCATTCTTCTTATCTTATAAAATACAGACGTTACTTCAAAAAAGAAGATGATTACGTCCTACGCGTCAAGCATTTAGTCATGCAAATTAACCAATGACTTAAATTCTGCCAAGCTCAGGCAACCCATTCCATATTTAATAGCGCTAGGGAAGAATGAGTATTTGTACAACTTTGTCCTAGCATATGGGACGAGGAATGTACCTTTATCTTTGTGTCTTTCAGAGTATTTTATTAAATTCTGTTTTTGTATTTGAAGATTATGGTTCAGTGTTTTATGTATGATTGCTACTTTACTTTTGAGTCTTCTGCCCTGACGGCTTTCTAAATTTAGTGATTTTACTAAAGGTGTTACTCTAGTCAAATGTGAATATTCGTTTGTTATAAATCTCACTACTCTATTTTGTGTTTGTTTCAGTTTCTTAATGTTTTCTTGAGTTGAGGGGTCCCAAACAGAGGATGCATAATCTATTATTGGTCTAACCAAGGTTAAATAACATTTTATTTTAATGTTCTTATTTGATAGAAGTTGATAGAAATCACGTTTGTAAATAAGTAATGGATTAATAGAGGGTGTAATTTACCGAGGTGGCTGAGTGGTTAGGCGGTTGGTTTCCGAATCGAAAGGTCTCAGGTTCCAATCACAGCGATGACTCGGTATTTGAAGTTCCGGATTTTCAGGACGCCCCCAAGTCCAGCCAACTCTAATGGGAACCTGACAAGTTGGGGAAAGTAAAGGCGGTTGGTCATTGTGCTGGCCACATGACATCCTTGTTAACCGTCAGCCGTAGAAACGGATGACCTTTACTTCATCTGCAAGGTCTAAAAGTGGTTTATCTCTAGCCCCTGAAGTAATCTAGAGACGCTCATAAAGCTTGACATCACACCCCTTCAACTCTCCCATGGTATACTTATATATAGATAATAATAATAATAATTTTATTTATAAAGCACTGTTAACAAACAAAATGTATGCTCAAGGCGCTGTAACAACATTACAAATACAAACACAAGAGCTAACATGACAAACTAATCTAAAAAAGTTTTAAACAGATAGGTCTTAATGTTCTTCTTAAAAGTGGTGTAGCATGTTGTCTGTCTGAGATCAATGGGGAGTGAGTTCCAAACCTTTGGTCCGTGAACTGAAAAAGCCTGCAGACCGTAGCTTTTGAGGGAGAAACGTGGCACTACTAAAAGCGTTGAGTCCATTGAGCGCAGGGCTCTCTGGGGGACATATGGAGTAATCAGTTCTCTAAGGTACAAGGGCATCTCGTTGTTATATATACACTGATGACAAAGTGTGGCGACCTTGTAATCGATTCTCGCTTTCAATGGAGCGTGCGCAAGAGCGTAGTAGCAGAATCTTGTCTATTTTTTTAAAGGACTATTCGGGCGGCGTTGTTCTGTATACGTCGCAGCTTGGCTATTTTGTCATCAGGTATACCTGCTAGCACGGCGTTGCAGTAGTCAAGGCGGGAGAGTATGAATGCCACAGCTAGCGTTTTTGTTGACTCCGTTGTTAAATATGGTCGGATCTGGCCTAATCTGCGCAGCTGCAGATAAAGACCTTTGCAGAGCTGACTTATGTGTGAGTCGAAAGATAGTGTTGAGTCGAAGAAAACTCCAAGATTCCGCACTACATGGACAAAAGGAACATGGCAGTTCGTGATAAAGAGAGAATCTGTGCTTTCAGCTTTTGAGACATTGTTCCTAGTGCCAATCTTAATTATTTCTGTCATGTCTTCGTTCATCTTGAGTTTATTTTCAACCATCCAATCGCTCACCCTTGCAACGGTACTACTGATTTTCTCTGCCAGATGCGACACCTCTGAGGGTACTGATGAATCGTATAACTGTGAGTCATCGGCAAAGAAATGGTATAAGATACCGGTTGGCCATATGACACCGCTGAGTGGATATGTGTACATAGTGAACAGTACTGGGCCTAAAACTGATCCTTGGGGTACTCCGTACTTCAAAAGTAAGCTTGTTGATTCCGTCCCGCTAACAACGACACTTTGGGTGCGTTCCGTCAGGTAGGATCCAAGCCACTTTAGGACGACTCCTGCTAAACCAAAAGTTGCAGAGAATCTGGCCATCATAATTTCATGGTCTAGCGTATCAAAGGCTAGGTATGCTAGATTTTTTTTATATATATATAAAATTAATGGTTTATCCAAGCTGACACTCCCACACTTGACACACCAAGAAGGCACGCCACTGCCACATGTCACATGCTTTTAATAACGTTTTCATTCAAGACATCCAATGACATCCATAACAACTCGCCAAGATGAGAAAAAAAAAAGACCCCGCTCTCTGCGCACTTCCGGGGGTGCTAGCGGCTATTATCACATCGTCTGTTGTGGGCTATAGGCTTTGACAAGTTACACCAGGACGCTAATGTAGAGAGATGTCAGTGTTTATTGTACTGACAGAGAAATGTCAGTGGCTATCGTACTGACAGAGAGATGTCAGTGGCTATCGTACTGACAGAGATGTCAGTGGCTATCGTACTGACAGAGAGATGTCAGTGGCTATCGTACTGACAGAGAGATGTCAGTGGCTATCGTACTGACAAAGAGATGTCAGTGGCTATCGTACTGACAGAGAGATGTCAGTGGCTATCGTACTCACAGAGAGATAACGGTGAAACAACTTCTGAGCAGAAGTGTATCCACGTGAAGTAAGTCTATTATAAGGGACACGGAATGTATCTTTCAGTCCCAAAACATACGCGAACATTCAGCAATTCTTTGAAAACATTTTTATTGTTATTGGACTGAAACCCGCGGGGAATGAGAAAAGCTGTGAAACTAAACAAAGATGGAGGAGACCAGTAGATCAAGAAGCAAAGATGGCCAGATGGACATAAACTATTTGGTGTCGATGTAATGCATAAGAGAATGATGTGAGAAGTCGGCTACGACTCTGCTCCGATTGAGTGCGGGGGTATTTCCTGACTCAGCGTCGTATCCCCGTGAAAACCTGCGTTAGGGGAATTGGATAGGCTTAATAGGATAAAACACTGCCTCCAGTGGGCCACCACAGTTCTTTCTAGCCAAAGTACATTTCTCGTAGAGAGTATTTAGGAACACGGAGGAACCCTTCCTCGGGGGGGGGGGGGGGGTATCTATGAGGTTTTCATTTGGTAATTAGACGCCCAACCAACACAACTCAGTTCGAGTCAATTAACAATAAAAAAAATCCCTGGTCTACATCGGGATTCAAACACGAGCCACCCAAGATAGGCAACTGGTTTATGACACTCAACCACAAAAGTATCACAAGCGCTGCACTTTTTATAGACTATTCGTCTGTTGTTTGACGAGTGTCAACGAGACTTCACGAGTCTGAAATAGTCCAATCCGTGTTAGTCGGCAATGTTCGCTGAGTTTTTTGTTTTTTTTCCCAAGTGTTCAGCCTCGTTCGTCCTTGGAGTAACACGCTCCATCAGCTTGTCCATATGTTTCCACTTGTCCATACCATCTAAGTAGTTCTGATTCCTTGCTACAGGCCCTGTCTCTCACTGGCCGTAGTGCTTGTTAGCTCTCCCCCTTCAATCCTTGTGTCTGTCCAGTCCGTCTGTCTCTTCAGTTTCTATGAACACCCCCCCCCCCCTCTTCTTCTTTTCTCCCGCCAGACCACACAGCTACATCTGTTAGCAGCAGTGAACACAGACCACCTGGTCTTAGAGGTCCAGGCAGTTGAAGATGGCCTGATTTCGCCCCTGTGTCTACACAGCTAAAACAATTTTCTCGTCTGCAAAGATTTCCAGATTTGTCACACAATTATCTCTTTTTTATTTATAAAATTCTCTTCCCCTCCCCAGACCACCCCCCCCCCCCCCCCAATCATTTTTTTTTAAAGATTCCGTTTGTCCGACAAACCATCTGAATGGTTCCCTTTTATCTCCCTTCTTGATCGTAAATGGCGAATTTGTTTCAAGGAATTAACTCCTCCTAGTCTATTTTTAGATTAAATAAACATTTGGAAGATAATTTTCTGAATTGTGTCCCCTGTGAAGTTTTTTTTCCTAGGATTGTGTCCCCTGTTTGAGATGTATCCTTTCTGTTTCTTGCTTTTTCTATTTCTTCCCTTCTTCCTCTTTGTCTATATTTAAACTTTAAAAAAAAAAGAGAGGTTTTAATAGGCTTATCTTAGATAGTTTGTGTCTGGTGTGTGTCAAGAGGTAAGGCGCTCACGGACGAAACAAGCGCGCCTTCATTTAGTAACATTATGTCTACTTAGAGTTGGCTGTTAAATGGCACTTAGCATGAGTCGTACCGAAAGGGAAAGGGGTGGGATTGTGGATTTGTTATCACAAAACTGGCCAGTTCAGGAATTGAGATTCGGCCAGGTAGGAAAGTGCATGTAACGATAAGCCAAAAAGTACGGTCACCTGTATCATTGGAACCATGAGTGTGTGTAGATAGGTGAGAGCTTTGGTATTTTTGGGTTTTGCAGTGAAGGCATCTTAGTATATAGGCATTGGGCATTATACGACTCCATTATATAGGATATACTTTTGGGGTATAATTATATTATTGGATACATAATGCATTATTGTTGACTTTTCTATATGCGCATGGAAGTGTGGGCGCATTTTGCGATCTCTGATCGGTATTAATATGAAGGCATGTTGCAGTGATTCTGAAAGATATGGGTTCCAATCCGTTTCCAAAACTAATGATTTTTAGAGTAATGGGAATATATTTATAATCGTGGGGGCCTTGACAGTACCGTTTGAAACGCAATCAAGCCACCAATAGTACCTTCATACGGTATTAAGGTCTATGTTTATAGGTACAAGACATTCTCTGCTGTTGGTTTACTTACAAATAGACATTCTTTACTGCTTGGTTTACTTACATATAGACATTGTCTGCTGCTAGTTTACTTACAAATGGACATTCTCTTTCACTTTGCAACTTTCGATTGTTGCCGTAGTTACCATAGGTTTGTTTGGCATACGTGTCGCTGCTGCTGTTACCGACCATCGTGGTACATCTATAGTTCGTTTATATGATGTAAAGAATCTCTCATCTCTCTCTCTCTCTGTCTGTATGCTTCAATCATTGTAGTTGACATTTTTTTTTACACTAAATGTCAATCGAGGACCTACATACCACACTCACACACACGCGCACACACATCGAGTCTTAAGGAGCCAGCTATGATTGCCTGGAGGCAAGAGTTCAAAGCTGAGTCTGTAATGTTCAGACCCATTAGCGTCCTAACAAAGGCGGCACCTACAAACAAGCTCTTGAGGTAACCACTTGACGTAGCTCCTCTTCTATGTCTACCACCTTCCCCACCCCACACTTAATGTTCCCTCGCTGACGTCTGCACTAGGCATTTCTTTGTAGTTTTGCTTTTAATCTAAACCTTTAGTTCAACATGACTTCATGTCTGTCACAAAATGTCAAGTCCCAGTGAATTGTTTTCAGCACTCACTGCCAATCGTCAAATATCTACATTCACCGCTGTACTGACTCCCATTTATTTTTAACGCCTTTGTAATGACGTAATTAAACAATGTATAGCGTAATCTCTAACCCCCCCCCCCCCCCCCCCCCATACTTGAGTCTGGAAGGTTTGACGTGGCTTAGAGACGCCTATAAAGTAGTTTGACCTCATTCACCTTCATCCGCCTGGACACCTGTACAATTCGATTAGAGTTTTTGTTTGTTTGTTTCGTTTTGCACATATGTGTCAAATTTGTTTACATTTTTTGCAACTTTTAATTGCAACGCAAAGGGAAGCTACTCCTGTCGTTTAATTTATGGTCGCTGATAAGAACACTAAACAAAATGGTGGATAGGAATTTCCCGAAAATATTTTTTAAAACTAATTTTAAATGTAGTCTTCACTACATGAAAATGAGCGTGGTGTAATCATATTAAATGTTTAGATAAATTATTTTTTTAGATAAACAATAGTAAAATATCAATGACAATCTTAAAAAAAAATGACATAATTTTCAACTTATTGTAATAGATAATATCTATCCATATTCACACAGCCTTTAGGCCTACACTATTTCAAAGACTTCAAGAATATGGATCTTTATCTGATTTTCATGCTCTCATATGCCAGACAGAGCCTCCATATATTAAACCTGCGCCATGGTATCCTACTGTTTAAGTAGGTAGTCTGGGCTGAAGGGGCAGGTAGAGAACTTGTTTACAAAAGACTTGCCCAGGTTTCGCTACTAACTGACGCCATAACAATGACGGCAGAGGGGAAGGACAGAGAGAATGAGAGAGATAGAAGGGGGGTGGGGGGGGGGAGGGGCATTGGAACGTGCTGAGCACGCGATCGGAGAACGTGCAACAGCAATAACACCGTACTATTCCGATTTCGCGGAACGACGTGTCCCGATAATAATTATCATAACCGTACATCCTGAGTCTGCCCTAACCCTTGACCTATTTTTCACTTCTTTTTCACTTCTCCCCATTTGTGTATTCTTTATTCTTTTTTTTCTCTCTTTCCACATCTTGCTAGGAACATTACTCCTATAAAGAAACGAAATCCCCCTACAGTTATCTCCCGTTTTTTTTTCTTGTAGAGATGTGTTCCGTTGTTCTAGATACGGCTTAATGACAAGTTATCGGCCCTTGCCTAGCCCAGGGGGCGCTGTGGAACCGTGAGGCCGATTTGTCAGTCTTTGACGTCAGTGCTGGAAAGCAAGAAGGTTGTGTTATAAGAAACATCATTAGGTTAGTGTTTGAGTTGAGCTGTCCCGCACCGGTTCAACCTATCAGCCTAGGCACCCGCGAGCATTCCGGAGGGGGACTCCTATGCCAAGTTTCTTTGCAATGCAGAAGTAGAATGTCGGGACGGTTCCTCTTTTCTTACCTCGCTGTCCCGGCTACGGTGGATAAAATATTGAGGGTATTGGGTAAATCTACGAACCGGCGTGCCCTTAACTCTTCATCTCCGTACTATATTGTCCACGTTCTGACAGAATTGTTCATTGTTCACATTTTGTAGACATTCTGTTACGATCAAACTTTAATCACATTTTTTTAATAATAAAAAACCCCGTTAATTTTAATGTATAATCAAACGAGAATGCATGCTATTTTTTTAAACACAAATTAAGTTTATAAAACCAAAAATTAATTGAATTTAATGGGGTCAAATCTACGATGGTATCGTTAATTAGGAGAGATTGGGTTAATAGCCAAGAATACAACATAGCATGTAAAATAATATAGCACAGAAGCTTGTGGAATACAATCCATTTTAAATTATAGTTGGTATCAACAATAGCTCACACAAGAAAAACATTAAAAAGACACTTTTTTTTAAAACTGACAATACCTCCTTTATACAATTCATAGAGCGATTGTTTGTCTCGTAAGAAGGTACACTTTAAATTTAAAATATTACAGTGAATGGGGCTTTAGATCTAGACCATAGACTATATATATATACAGGACTGCCAACTGTGAGCACCACGCCTATATTATTCAATGAAATAAGTCCCGTACACCGAGTAGTCCTTGGTTGCAGGGTAGTGTTATGAGAATGACTTCCGGTGAATAAATATAAAGAAACCATCACTAAAGATAAACACTACGTTCAAAATATTTCTTAGTGCATAGCCAGATTTTTATAACAACAAAATCTGATTTTCCAACTTTAAAAAAGAGCATTTACATAGATAGTGTTCTAACTAGTTTATATATATATATATATATAATTAAAAACCCATTAAGCACTTTTTTTCAAAAACAAATTATTATAGTGTGTATGGTCGTATATATAGATATAGTTTATAGCCATAGGTCACTAAGTCTGGGCCAAAGTTTACATGTTTACTACGTGTGCAATTACTTTTTATTGAAGTAGGAACAATGATTCTAGAATTCTATTAGGTGAAGACAAATTTGGAAGGATCAATTTTTTTATGGCTTTTAGAATAATTGGATGTTATTCAGGATTTAATTAGTTAAAAAAATTAATAACTTGCAGTCATAAATACATGATTGGTTTTAATTTTCAATGACTGATTTTCCATATATATATTTTTTTAAAATGCATACTGCATGCTATCTTTAAAAAACTATAAACAAATCTTTAAAAATAGGTATAGAATCTAGATGTAAATAAAAGTTAGTAATGATACCATCACATAGGCCCAGGGACTCGCTCACAGACTTAACTTCTATTACCCATTATATAGGCTACCTAGGTAATAAATGACACTCTCAAAACTGTATTGACTCTTTCATTAATCGCTTATTATTAGTATACATTATTAGTATACAATGTAAAAAGAAATTGTCAAATGTGATGAAAAGAGAAATATATTATCCAAGCTGGCAGCATCATTCAAACATCGTGAATGTCATAAAATAAGTTTATACCGGAAGTACCTCGTCTCACATTGTGGAGTTGAACGAAACTTATGCTTTATTACCCTTAGTGTTGGCAGTCCTGTATATATATAGTCTATGATCTAGACTAAGAAGACGATGCGCAACATTAATTTATTAAACTCTCGAATCAATAATGCCCTACATTCGGAAATTCCCGAAACGCGATAGTCCTTTAAAGAACGCGGTAGTCCTTTAAAGAACGCGGTAGTCCTTTCAAAACCGATATTGGATCTAGACCTAGATCTAGCTGTAGCCAAATTTAATTTAATTTTTTATTTTTTTACTTCAAAAATTGTATCGGTCTTACTAGAGTTGTTCTCGTTTTGCCAACGAGCTATTAATTCTTTTCTTAGCCATCTATGTCAGCTGTTCAATTTCTAGGAAAATCGTTAGAGACGTTTTTGAGCTCATTGTCTAGGTACCCCCCCCCCCCCCCCCCATCACTCTCCAGCTTCCAGTTTCCATGAAGTTTTGACTTGAATAGAGGTATTGTAATAAAAAAAAATCACCGAGACGTAGTCTTCATAGTGTATTGTGGGCAAAAGTTTGGATGATCAATGGGCGGATAAGGCACGCCGGCCGTAGTTCGTTGGGCAAATCTATAGCAATATAGATTTCCAAAATCTCAGACAAACACACAAGGCCGGCAGGCAGATCTATAGACAGACAGACCCCCGAAAAGATGTTAGACATTTACAATTATAACTCAAAAACAAAATTGAAACCAAAGGTCTTCTATACAGCAAGTTCTGACCTTTACAATTTCCTTCAATTCCATAAGATATCGGGGACCATGAGCATCCAAGGCTAAAGTTACTCCAAGTTATTTGACTCATAAAGAGACAATAAAGGTCAGCTGACTAAAACGAAGACTTCAGATGTCAGCTGAGGAGGAATCAAGAAACTAAAACAGTAGAAGAGGATAAGAACTTCCCCTTGCTCTCTGACGAATTTCTGTTGGGAGGGGGGGCAGGGAGACGAGCCTCCTGAAGGGGCGCCGAGAGATAGAAACTGGGTAAATAGCACATTTTGTTTGTTATATCCGTTCTGGAAAATTCTTGCACAAGATACAAATTTAAGCTGCGAACGGCCACAAAGAAGCGGATAATTGTTAACAGGAGCGGAACTAAGGGTAGGGCGCTGGGAGGGCTGAAGTGGAAGAATGTCGCGGGAAAAAAGAAAACATAATATCCGTTTGTGATAGAGAATTTTATTCAGAGGACAGAATGCTTGATAAGAGAGAGTGAGAGAGAGAGAAAGTGAGAAAGAGAGGGACAGAGAGATAGAGAGAGAGAGAGAAAGAGAGGAACAGAGAGACAGAAAGAGAGAGAGAGAGAGAAAGAGAGATAGAGAGAGAGAGAAAGAGAGAGACAGAAAGAGAGAAAGAGAGAGAGAGAGGGGCAGAAAGAGAAAGAGACGGACAGAAAGAGAGAAAGAGAGGGACAGAGAGAGAAAGAGAGGGACAGAGAGAGCGGGAAAGAGATGGGAGACAATCCGACGACGTTTTCG
Source organism: Biomphalaria pfeifferi (assembly GCA_030265305.1). Classification (NCBI taxonomy): domain Eukaryota; kingdom Metazoa; phylum Mollusca; class Gastropoda; family Planorbidae; genus Biomphalaria; species Biomphalaria pfeifferi. The sequence goes on from JASAOG010000074.1 coordinate 2,457,214, forward strand.
TTGCTATGGTTACATCCGTGTATTCAGACCAAAATGAACGTATTTCAGCCGATGAAATGTGTTTGAAAAGAAATGTCGTGGAGCAAGAAATATAGGCCAAGCCTTTATAAGAATAGAGAATCCTGACATTTGACCCCATTTGATTCGTCCCTCTTTTATTCATTTAATTTTTCATTTCTTCTACCCTCCTCAAAAAAAGTGTTTCTTCTTTTCTTTTCTTTGTTGAAGAGCGCCACATAGATTTAGACCGGATCTGATTTTTACTAAATTTCAACTCGCTTTGAAATGAAATCTAAAATTGTACACAACAATTGTGCAAATAGAAACGGAACTACTTGGCATCAGGTTATTTTTTTTTCAAAGTTGTTAAAATAGTAATTATTTTAACGAAGACTATATAACGTCCAGATAGTTACACGTGAATATTGGCAGACGAGAAGATGGCTGCCATTACAATGCCGCAGTCAATGCAGATTACAATGGTGTTGTAAATTAAGATTAGAAAGCTACTGATACATCAGAGTGATGCTATGAATTCAGATTAGGAGGGAATTTAATTTGTGTTGCGTTGTTCGAAATACAAGCCTTAAGTGGCCGGCAAAGGAGGCGGTTTTGAGTTTTTATTTTTATTCAGGGCTTTTAACAGGAAGTATATGAACCTCTCAAGCCTCATTCAAACTGAGATGATAATGCTGCTGCTGCTGATGATGATGATGATGATGCTGAGACGTGTTCTAGACTCCAAATCTGATTTTAAAAAAGAAGTCGAATCAGGTCATTTTAAATCATTGTCCAACCAGCGTCCTTGTTACCCATTAAACCAACGAAACAGACATATCACCTTGTAGACTGCTAGATTGTGTTCGTATGTTAACAAATGGAGATGATGTTTCTATGTCGATCTAATATTTTTCGGGGTTTGAGGGTTATAGGGGTGAATATCTATCACATACTTTAATTGGGTCAAAAACTTGTTTTAGCTGCGAACATGAAACAAAAATATTATGTAACTGGCACTTCACCTAAAAAAACGCAGTGCCAAGTTCAGTTAAATCCACCAGACTCAAGCGCTACGTAGGTGGACGGCACCTGCTGCTGAGGGAGAGAAATGAGACGTACTTTTATTGTGTTACTTATGGCTACATCTATTATTTCCCTTCAACAAAAGTAAAAATGTTTTGTTTTTTTTTAAATCCAGACTTTATGGTCAAAACAATCTTTAGAAAAAAACGTCAATATTTTTTTTTTTACTGTCATAGGCTTTTGACCAGATTTGAGTTGTGTAAATTTACCCTCTTGAGCGACTTCAGCCTCTAGACGTTACATAGTGCGGAACAGAAATACTGCATATAAAATATCGTAGAACGCATAATTATATCAAGCTATAAAATATTGAGCCATAATAGAATTTAGAATAATATTTGATTTGTGTAGCTCTCAAGATATTGTTACGTATTTCTGAATCTTCTGGCTAAATGTACTAGTAGGCAAACAAATAAAAACACCGTAAAGAACTTGACGACTCAACTTTCAGTTTCATATAACTTTAATGACTATTAACTCTAACAATTCGTCACTGTAACATGTAGTGTAGAAGACTGTACAATATCTGTCAGTTTACAGTTAGCTATACTTCATTGCATTCATCTCTTCACTTCGTTGCAATTCATCTCTTCTCAAATTGCATCGAGCCGTATTCCATAGAAGGAACAGACCAACGACTTACTTCCCAGTGTCGCTCCAGGTCTCCCAAAGCTGAACCAAGTCGTACTCAAGTCTACCGAATCAGAGCCGCACACGTCTTACATCGACTGTAACGGCTCAAGTCCACTGTAGTTCGCTGTATAGACTTTAACGACAGTAGTTCACTCCAGTTAACTCTACCCTAGTTAACTTGCATCGAGTCGTACACATCTCTCTTCCACTAGAGCCGCACACGTCTTACATCGTCTGTATCGACTGTAACGGCTCACTCACGACTGACTTTCACATTAACTCTCTGGCTTATATAGAGTCCCTAATCGCTCCAATGTTGCACAAACACTGCTAGTATCATCTGGAACAACACGTGAGGAAACGTCACATCCTGTCTTTGTTTTTACATGTAGATTCCAGAGAACACCCGCTGCAGTGTCATCAAGCCGGGGTCACACGTAGTGACCTCTATCTGTCACTGTTCATTAGTAACTGACCCTTCTTAGATCTGTTCGTCCCCTGGAACAACACGTGAGGACACGTCACATCCTGTCTTTGTTTATACATGTAGATTCCAGAGAACACTCGCTACTGTGTCATCTCGCCGGGGTCATACGTTTACCTCTACCTATCACTGTTCATTTGTAACAATATTATTGCAGAATTTATTTTTTACGACCGAGAAGAAACCTACTTCAGGCGTATGAAGATTAAGTCAAGACCATCGCGATCTCATTCCAAAGCTCATAACTAAGGGTGAGGATTCTATCTCAACACACCAATGTTATATGAACAATCTTTGTCTCCCCTGTCTGTTAGAGTACACCCATAAAGTCAATCGTTTTATTTTATATTTATCTAAGCGACTCCACAAATGTCTAGGGAGTTAACTTTTCCCTTCATCATAGGAGGATACCCTTTTGCTTTCACTTGACAAGATCTGCCCCTGGCATGTACCGCCCTTCCGTCTATCCCCTCTCCTTCCAGCGCTCCCCATCAAGGCATCCAAGTATCGCTCAGTAGTACAGTACCCCGAACACCAGCTTACCTCTACGTGGGAAGACAACTCTCTAAGCACCATAATAGAAAAACAAAAACCTCGAACCGGCTTGTCTGCCCCTTCCGTCTGAGTAAAATGTGTCCAATTCCGTGACGCGCTGAAAGCGGCCATCAGTGGGTTTTGTGTTGAAATTACGCACCTTAAAAAGAGGGGTACTGATGGTTGGGTCGTCTGCAAGCTGTTTTTTTTTCTTTTTTTCGATTCTCTCCCCTTGCATTTTTTTCCTATAAACTTATCTATAAACAGTATAAGGAGAATCTGGAGGAGTTTTCAGAAAGAAAAGAGAGGCAGGAAGAGTCTAGGCGTGAGAGTGCGGGGGAGAGGTAGGGAGGAGGTAGAGACAGTTGATGTTTTTAAACAAAAGGCAGAAGTTTTAAGTAAATAAATGATTGTTGTTTTAACATGTTGGTTATCTGCGACATCTGTAGCGTCTCTCTCTCGACTGGGTCCGCCACATAACTTTCTATAGCGTACTGCATCTTTCTTTCTCTCTCTGTCTCATTCCTTCTCTGTCTTTCTTTATTCTTTTTTTTTATTTCTCTCTCTCTCTCTCTCTCTCTCGCTGCTCCTCTTTTCTGGTCTTTCATTCTTCCCTTCATCTCTCTTTCTTTCTAAATGATTATTATTTCTCATTCTCTAGTTCCCTTCTCTTTATGTCTCTCTCTCTCTTTTTCTCTCTCTTTCTCTCTCTATTTTTATGCTTACGCTCTCATACTACCTCCATAATTATCTCACTCTTTTGCACTCTCCTCTATTCTCTTCCTCTCTCTCTCTCTTTCTCTCTCTCTTTCTCTCTGTCTTTACTCGTTGTCTTTTACAATCTCTCTCTTTCTCTTTATCACTCTCTGTTCTTCATCTCTTTAATCTCTTTTCCTTTCATCTTCATGCCCCTCCTTTCCACTCTTTCTCTCTTTCCTTTACTCTTTCTTTTGTTCTATCCATCTTTTCATTTCTCTCTTTCTTTCTATTAAACATTCTCCCCTCCCCTCCCCCCCCCCCTTTACCTTGTCACCGAGACACGTTGCTATGTGAGAGATATACAGCGGTAGATTTGTCTGGGTAGGTTTCCTGCACCGAATCTACCCCTGGGCTCATTATGTTTCTTTCACAACTCACACTTTCTTTCTCTCGTGTTTCTTCTCTTGCCTAGCAGCGTGTTTTTCGATCGGTAAACACGCCAGTTCATTCACGGTATGAGGGGGGTTCGAATACTGACTCACACAAATTGCATTATCGCATTTCTCCCAATAATCTCCCTCACATTCTCTTTCTGTTTCTGTCTCTGTTTCTCTCTCTCTGTTTCTCTCTCTTTTTCTCTCTCTGTTTCTCTCTCTCTCTTTTTCTCTCTCTGTTTCTCTCTCTCTGTTTCTCTCTCTCTGTTTCTCTATCTTTTTCTCTCTCTGTTTCTGTCTCTGTTTCTCTCTCTGTTTCTCTCTCTGTTTCTGTCTCTGTTTCTCTCTCTGTTTCTCTCTCTGTTTCTGTCTCTGTTTCTCTCTCTGTTTCTCTCTCTGTTTCTGTCTCTGTTTCTCTCTCTGTTTCTCCCTCTCTCTATGTTTCTCTAGTGTAAAGGGAAAAAAAAAGTTACCCTTTCAGACCTTGCGATCTTCGCCGTGGAGTTTAGGGCTTCAACAGTACTTCGCCGTGGAGCTTAGGGCTTCAACGGTACTTCGCCGTGGAGCTTAGGGCTTCAACAGTACTTCGCCTTGGAGGTTAGGGCTTCAACAGTACTTTGCCTTGGAGGTTAGGACCTCAACAGTACTTCGCCGTGGAGCTTAGTGCTTCAACAGTACTTCGCCGTGGAGCTTAGGGCTTCAATAGTACTTCACCGTGGGGTTCAGTTCTGGGACATTCCCTTGAGTTTGGGTCCATATCCATCCTGTCATCTTTGTTTCTTGGTCTACTGGTCACCTCCATCTTTGTTTTGGTCTCCCAGACTTTCTCTTCCCAGTGGGTTCCAGTCTAGAGCCTGTCTTGCAATGTCGTCTGCTGTTATTCCCATTGCGTGCTCAATCCGGCCCCGTTTACGTCGTTTCATTTCTTGTTCTATTGGTGATTGCTGACTTGTTTCCCACTGGCTGTAGTTTGAGCATTTGTTTTGCTGACACCAAGTACATGACTCTTGTATAGAAATGCCTGCTTCTCGAGTCCATTCGCGGGCCTTGACAGTTAAATCTTGACCAGAAGTACCAACAATTACTTTCATTAAGAAAATGGGAAACAAAACGATGTTGAAAAAAAGAATAGACGATGTTTTGTATTTTGTTTTTTTTCGCGGCGACTCTTTATCGTCTGCTTCGCTACTGTCCAAATTAATTTTGTTTTCCGAGCTTTGCAATCATCAACAAATTACCTGATCCTGTGTCAGAAAAGATTCAGCCTTAAGGTAGCATATTTTGTTTCTAATAATTTGTTTTAACAGAAACCTGGGATATTAATTACTGTATGATCCGTTCTTTAAAAAAAAACAAAAAACATTGCCGCCAGTTGTGCTCTTCTCTTGTTGATGTAGTTATTTCAAACACCAAGTTGTCAGAGCTGTTTATTATGTAAGTCTCAATAGTACATGTTCTTTGAAAGAACAACGCTGCCAATTATGTGGTTCTCTGTTTATCTTGTTATTTCTTAGAATGCCACAAACAACACTTGGAGATCTGTGAGAAATGTTTTAGAAATTAGCATAATTATGACAACATTGAGAAAAGAACTCGTTGTAATATAATTAAAACAGTCTCTCTCTCTCTCTCTCTCTCTCTGTGTCTGTGTGTGTGTGTGTGTCTGTGTGAAAAAGACATAATTTATTCGTTGGTTTTTTTTATCTTAGTGTTGTGTTTTAATTTAGATAACCCTTAAAAATAAACAAGCAAAATATTTTTCAAACAAAACTTATCTAAGGGGAAGAACAGCAAAATCAATGTCGTATCTCTATACAAACAAAATGACCAATAATTTATTAACTAATTTTTTAATCTTTCAATTTAATTCATGTTTTGTCATCAACAATGAATAGTTTGTGTGTCAACGTTTCAACTGGATCCGAGTATGGGAAGTGGGAGAAAAAATATGAAAAAAAAATAATTGCCCCCCAGGTCACTGACAGACGTCGTGAGTAGATATACATTTTTTTAAAAAAGTGAACACCTTTTATCAATTGTTAAGAATTGTTTGCTTCGTTGACGAAATGTTTTCAGAACAAAGAAGTTTCCCTTTTTATTTCACGTCAGCCTAAAAAAGAGTCAATCAGAATGTTTGGTTAATGCGCATAGCTTCCTGTCAGGCCATTTTTTTCCCACAATCCTCTCACCGGCACCTTTAATTTTTTTCCCCTCTTTTAATTGGTGAGGATTCTATCATTTTAACACTCACCTGAGAAAATAAAAAGCAATGGAGGGGGGGGGGGAGGTTCATTATGGTGTAGATATTGACCAGTGTCATGCAGACACGCCCGCCTAATGATAACATTTCCCATCCACAAAGATGCGCAGCCAACAGAAAGAAATAAAAAAGCCATCAAATAATTGCCAGAATAAAACATTCAGAAAAAAAAAATCAGGGGGAGTTAATCGCATGTCAGCTCTAGAAGATTGTTTTGTTGTGTGTCTGTAATGAGTTATGCATCTTGGTGTCAATAATGCGTTTACGAGAGATGGTGTTTATAGAAAAAAAAAAAGGGGGTGCTGGAGGGAGGGTAGCTAATTGAAAGTTAACCGGTGGATGTGGATTCGGGTTAACATAGAAGCCAAAATAGACTTTGAAATGAAGATTTGCTTGCTTAGTACTTGTGTGGTTATGTGGTCCTAAGGTCAAGATGATGGATGTGGATGCGTTAAGTTAGATGGCGTGCATGTAGATTTAGATCGCATGAGTTTGTCCGGCTCTGTTCGGCACTTTTCCGTAGAGTTTTAGTTTGCGTTTTTTGACAGATAGCAGGTCATCGTGGGGTCCGATCACTGTATTTCTCTAATCTCTTGGTTTGTGATGCGATCTTTGAATGTGATACCTAGAATCTTTCTTTAGTATCTTAATCCCATTGCTAGGATCCTTCTCTCTAGTTCTGCAGTCAGAATCCAAGATTCGCAAGAAAATAAGAATGTGGCCTTGACCAGAAAGCGCTGCAATCTGATTTTAGTGTCGAGAGCTACGCCTTTGTCTTTCCATATTGTTTTAAGTTTTGCAAATGCTGCTGTGGACAGTACATTTCCAGCCACTAGTTCATATTTGATTCTTGATTCAGAATGACTTTTATTTTCCAGCAATAACTTCCCGCCTGCCAACTAGCTTGTAGCACTCTCTTCTGTTTGAAATCTTATTGAAAGTATCCATCTTACCCCGTCGTCTAAACACCCCCACCTCCAACACCAGTAATATTTTCCCCCACTCTTTTTAGTACCTGGAAACAATGTATTGGGGTCGCACCGAGGTAAGTATGTAATCGGCTTTCGCGTAACCGACAAGGTGGGGAACTGTTGGATCCAAAGCTTTCACTATTAAGAGCGCATTCTAAAAGACAACAAACGACAACACACACGCACGCGCGCGCGCACACACACACAAAGCCAATCTTGCTTCCGCAGATTTCTGAAAGTCTTTTTAGACTTGTTTTCTTTTCATTTAGGATGTGTATTATTGTACGAAGTCTTGAGTGTCAAAGCCTGGCCTTGCTCATTCATTAAGTCTGCCAAACCCCAGCCTTCCCCTCTTTCAGTTATCATTGATGCATACTTTTTAGTTGCAAACACACATAGCTAAATGTAAATACTTAAACTGTTACTCAACCATAAAATATTCCTAAATGAAAGTATCTGCGCAAGTACTCGCCTAGATTCGCGAGGCATTCAAAAGACTGATAAATATATAATAAGATAGATAGATAGATAGATAGATAGACAGACAGACAGACAGACAGACAGACAGACAGATTGATTGATTGATTGATTGAATACGTAAAATTAAAAAAATAAAAATGAAATTTAAATATATCAATGCTCTGTAGCATCCAATAAACATACCATTTCCAAATCAATGGATCTTATTCAGATTTAAGGCTGACCCTCTGTGAATGCATACAGAATGTGAAGGCCTTTCAAACCTGGCTATGGAAATCAATGACTACATTTGTACAATTACCATCAATGGGAGCTCGATGATTGCTAGTGCTAGTGCCCATCTGAGTTTGTTCTAATCGTCTTGCTGAGGGTGTGCATATCTCATGCTAGTTGACATAGGTTCTATTTAATGTTGATCAAGCAATGGATCTTCAGTGACCCTATAAGTGTTTGAGTGTTACAGTGCTAATAACATTTGTACTCACACCAAAAACTTTAACGTCAAATCATTTAATTGCTTTTATAGACGATAAAAAATTGGTAATTTCAAATTTGTATATTTGTTCAACATGCTATACATATTCCATTTCTTGTTGTTTTTCGTTTGATTTCGTTTAAGTTCAAAGTTCAAGTCATATATTGCAAACATCACCTAAAGTGCTAAAGCGTCTCAGCTGTGTATCAAGGATTGTCCTCTTTAGTCACGCGAGAAGTTGCATAGGGTACATATGACATCTCCAGTAGTAAATTGCAACAGTGATCAGTACCTATGTTTCTACAGTTAAGGATGTTGTAAGTGGCCAGTAGAGAGGATGTCTACTCACAAGTAGAGAGGGTGTCGACTGGCAAGCTAATGTCAGAACTCAATAGACAATTTTAAGAAGAAAGTTCTGACATTTCCAAATAATGATATTAAAAGAAAAAGAAGAAGAACCAGTCTCCACAGGTACTAGAAGCTGGGTTCTTTAAAAAAAAAACCCAAAACTTATCATTCTGTTAATTTTCATAGCTTTGGGGTAAAGAATAATAACATTGGATGACAAAAAATGAACAAACTTAAAAGAAAAAAAGTTTTTCAAACTGCTGTTCTAACACATTGTGATGGTTACTCCCCGACGAGTTTGACGCGTCATGAATAGTTTAACCACCCACCTTAGCTGCACGCCTTCACACAGTCCTATCTGGACCCTTAAGAGCTTCTGTCTACAGAACAGAGAGACGCTGAACTGACCTTGGTTCCAAACGACTGGTCAACATTCCGCCATGATGCAACCCTTGTCACGTGTGTCTAACATGTGCTTGATCCCAGGACTGAAGAAAGTTTACCAGCATTCAGTTATCCAATTACTTTTGACGCTCGTTCAACGTTGGCCATAGAAACAGACGACCACCCTATCACCCTCCCCCTCCCTTTTAAAATAAAAAATAAATTCTGGATAGTCCAATATAAAATCTACTTAAAGTATATAAAATTCTAGTTTGGCGACATAGATCAGGACTTGTAAACATAAAAAGACTGAATTCTACATAACACGGTGCACAATAACATCAGTGAACGTCTCAATTTGTTTGACTCTCTCTTGAATATCTGCGGGAATTTCTATTGTCATGTTCAAGGTTCAAGATATAGATCTCCAGGGGAAATTTGATTACTTTATAATTTATTTAAAAAAAAAAAGATCAATCCAGAGTTTTCTCCTTGTGGTCAATTAGCAAGTAATTTTTTCCTTAAAGATATACATAAACTGTAAGCGTCGTCAGTTGTTAGTGCCGTTTTCGAGATCCGTGTCCTAGTTTTTGTTGATTCTTGATCCCATGAAGAAATGTAAAGAAGAAAAAATTACACTACTTTAAATCTCCATCAATATAGTACTTCCATCGGGGTTCAATGACCACCACTTCTGTCATCCAGGGGGGATGACTTAGTGATTTGAGCTGAAAATCTTGATTAAAGTAGGAGGATTCGTGCAACACGTCGACCTCACTCTCTCGCACTAAAGCCCATCCTTTTCCAGAAAGGAGATTGGCCAAGACGTCCTGGGACATCTACCGGTAGCCACAGGTGAGAGTTAAGTACCGAGTGGAGAAGAAAAGTGAGCCAAGCTACCCTCAGCACTAGAGGTGCTATCCCTCCTAGATACCCCACACACCCCATAAATATATATTAATATAAGCAATCCATTCCTTCCTGCCGAAGTTTTATCATTATCTACCATAGCTATACGTTCGATCAAAACCAAAAGTGAAATTATTTCATCTTAAAATTCGATCGCTATTTCCAACTTTAGATTTTTTATATTTTTTTGTTCTTCTATTTATGTCTCATGATCTAACGCTTCACGTCTGCACTGGGCGGACAAAGCGTGTCAATAGCAAATGTGGGGCATGTCTATCTGAACGTAGCGCGCGTATCAATAATGGAACATGCACAAACGTGGTCCAGCTCTCGTCTGCATAATCACGCGAATGGACAAGTGAGGGTCAAGGCTTGTCTAACTAGTGTAAGGCTTAGTGTGTGTGTATGTAGAAAGGGAGGGGGAGACATTGTAATATCAGAGACTTTCATACATGGAGCAAAGCTATAAATAGCTAGAATTTTGGTGTATCCGGTGTACAAAACAAAGGAAGTGTTAATTTACTGTGTGTTTTTTTTTAAGGACTCTGATATTTGTGTGCACAGTTATAAGCCCGGCAGAATCAAACTGTCTTCTATTTGTATCACAAAATGATTTCAATATACAGGAAGCAATAGACTATTACTCTATGACGTACAACCTATTTCAAAACAAAATGGGCAACTAACTAGCAGAAACTAGAGTTTGAAAAGAAGTTCAATAGCCACGCCATGAGATACTGTTCAAACAGTGACATGCGATGTAGCGTCCTTGACATTGCTTTGTTTGTCAGGCAAAATCTCCGCTAGTGTCCTAGACATGCGCAGTGCTAACGGAATGTCGCCTATAAAAAATATGTCTAATAGACATTACAGTTTGGGTTTATAAAAGCTGACCAATACTGACCGATTAGATCAATGTTAACAAAAAGTGACATATCGTGACCAATGCTAACCGTTGATGATATTAAAGGACGATGCTGACCAATTCTGACCGATGCTGGACATTACTTACCTCAACGCGTGCTAAGAAAGTGGGAAAGTATCAAAATACACTTTAATAAAGCCCTAACCCAGACGAATATGAGTGGTATATGTGGATAGTACTAAACACAGGCTTGTATACATAACACTCTTCTTTGGGATTGCTTATTATCTTGCGACCAAGTTTTTTTTTTCTTATTCTTTTATTAATTTTTTTTATTTAAGCGTGCTTTCAAAAGTCCTAAAAAAAAAATAATAATAATATTTACTGGTGTAGGACTGAACTACTGTATTAAAACAAATGTTTATTGTATTTTCAAAAGTCCTGTATGGAAAAACAACAACAACTTGGTCATATGATTACAACTGTAATGATGTCTTCCCTCACCCCCCCCCCTTTTTTTTAAAAAAAAAGCTCTCACTGGCATGTAAAAGATCATGTGACCATTGGCGATATCAGAATGGAGGACACACAGTGACGACTAGATGACAAGGGCGTAGCTCTGTGTTTTGTCATTACTAACACTCTAACTCTATCCGGCTGCTTTTTTGTTTTGTTTTGTTTTATTTTGAACCCTCCCCCCCCCCCTACTGCGACAGCGCCCTCACGAAAGCGCTTGATGAATCTCTCGGCTCCCGTTTTGATACAGGCGCGATACAGTTACACTAAAAAGACTCATTTATCTTGGAGCACCCCTCCATCCTACCTCCTCGTGAAACAGCCCTGATGATTCCTGAAGGTGACAAGCTGTTAGAGATTGTCTGATGAAGACATTTGTCTGGTTTCATGATTGGAGCTAGATGTGCAGTGTTATACCATACTAAAAAAAAAATGCATGAACAATGGCGGCTAATAAAACATATTTTCTAGGTCTATAACTTTATGAATAAAACTTTCTATAAACTTCAAAATCTCTGTAGTGCATCTCTCTAAAATATTTAATGGGTTAAGCCCCTTAGTGTTGCTATGCACTTTAATTGAGAAACAATATAATTTATATGCCTTTAAAATCATAATAATTGAGCACTAAACTATCCAAGCAATCAACGGCGCATCGACATATTATGGTCAGTGCTTTATCAACACTGCACTGGTCAGTGCTTTATCAACACTGCACTGGTCAGTGCTTTATCAACACTTCACTGGTCAGTCACGTCAGTGTATCAACAATAAACGCGGCTGTCCTTCTCACTGTGCCATTTCACAGCACCATTTAGTTCACTTGTCAGGACCTCAGCACTGGCATTCATTATTCTTCAATCTGACATTTGCCATGTCTTGTATGCTCCGAGGGGCTGACCCTTACGGCGTGGACAGCTCCGTCCACACGGGAAAAGTGTTCTCAATCAATTAATTTTAGTTGGGGACCTTGGCTGCGCCCGCTGCTAATTTGCCTTCCGGTCATAGACACAAAACCGTTGCATTGCTATATTAGAAGTTGTTTCTTTCTTTTCTTTTTTTTTTGGCTATTTTTTCATTCATTCTTTCTTTCTTTTTGTTTCTTTCTTGTTCTTTCTTTTTTTTTTTTTTTTTCTTTCTTTCTTTTTCTTTCTTTCTTTCTTTTTCTTTCTTTCTTTTTTTCTTTCTTTTTTATCTTTCTTTCTTTCTTTTTTTTTCTTTCTTTCTTTTTTTCTTTTTTTTTCTTTCTTTCTTTTTTTTTCTTTCTTTCTTTTTCTTTCTTTCTTTCTTTTTCTTTCTTTCTTTCTTTTTTTTTCTTTCTTTCTTTTTCTTTCTTTCTTTCTTTTTCTTTCTTTCTTTTTTTTTCTTTCTTTCTTTTTTTTTCTTTCTTTCTTTTTCTTTCTTTCTTTTTTTTTCTTTCTTTCTTTTTCTTTCTTTCTTTCTTTTTCTTTCTTTCTTTCTTTTTCTTTCTTTTTTTTTCTTTCTTTCTTTTCTCTTTCTTTTTTTCATTTTTTTTTCTTTCTATTCTTTCTTTCTTTCTTTCTTTCTTTCTTTCTATGTAGCCCTCACTGCTAAAATAAACTGTGTGTCACAATTTCGCATTTACCATTTACGATCTACTCCCTCTCTCTCTTTCTCTCTCTCTCTCTCCTCTCACTTACTCATTGACCACTCTGACTTGATTAAAGGACTCTGAGTGCGGGCCTGGCACACACATAGAAATCAATGTAGGCCACGCCAATCTGAGTTAAATGTCCCTTATTTAGGCTCTACCGTGGCTCGTTCGTTTGACAAGTCGAAGCCTGCACGTGGTCAGTTACGAAATGACATGAAAAGAAATAATTTGTAACTTACTAAAAAAATAATTTCGAAGGGAATTTAACAAAAAAATGTATTGTATACCTGTCATGGTGAGTGTGTGTTTCTATGGTGACAATGAGAAGAAGTTAGCGATTTGTTGGTGGCTATAAATGATGCAAGATAAGCGGCATTGTCGTAAGCTGTCTTGGGTACACAGTACATCAGACGACTCCAGAATGCCAGAGTGCGAAGACGTGTTTTGTAGCGAGTTATATTTTATTAAAAATACCACAACTCCATTTAGTGTGATTTAAGGATACACAGGCTCAAAGCATTAGAGGGTAGAATTCAAACAAATCGGCTTTTTTCTTTAAGAGATAACATAAATGACGTCATCGGAATCAAAGCAGTGTTGGTAAAAACAAAAAAAAAAGAATAAGAGGGGGAGGCTTGGGAGGGGGCTGCTGCCTGAGAGAATAGAAACTAATTATAAGAATCCATTAGCTAGTAATGAGAATTACTCAAAACTGAGGGGGTTGGTCCATAAAGTCAATCGTTGAAAAAAATAATTTAATTAAATTCTCATTCAAAAGTAGAATACCTATTAAAATAATCGAATACATAATGAGCAACAATGTGATACATGTATAAACAATGACAAAGATTTGAGAGTAGTATCCATTAAACACTGTTCAGACTCGCTCATCACTGGTGTCATTGCCCTAAATCTCTGACACCTTTAGGTTCTACAGTATTCCATCGATTACTTCTCTTCCTCCCTCGCCCCCCCCCCTACCCATTTGTTGTAATGTGTTAAATGTCAAATAATTTCTCTCTCAATCTCTTTGTTTAAATGACAGACTGAAGCTGTCACTGGCATTTAACCAGCACCCCTCTCAACCCAACCGACGCCCCTCTAGCCCCCCCCCCCCCCCCCTTATTTCCTTCGCGCTCGCCTCGTTCTGCTTTTTAAAAAAATTAAACTGCTCATAGGATACAGAAATGAGTTTCGGGTTGGTAGTGGATGAATAGGAAAAAAAGTAGATGGGAATCTGGGAAGTGGGGGGGGGGGGGGCGGGGGGGGGGGGAATCTGGGAAGTGGGGGTTGGGACGGTGGTGGAAGAGTCTATCATTGAATTGAATACTGAAACAAGACACGTCGGTGAGTTGCGCGAGTTTGGGACCTATTGAATCCGCCGTGTCACCGCGGGTGTTTAATGTCCCATAAATCATCGGATCACGTCAAGGGATACATTGGGGACTAGCGATGACGGAAACTCTTTGAGCTCTGGGAGGAGGGGGGGTAGATGTGGGGGTGTTCCTCAATCATTGAGTAGGAATAAATAATTTGACTACTTCATTCAAGCGAGAGAACGGGTATGGGGGAGGGGGGGAAGAGATTGGCCAGTTGGGGGGGGGGGGGATTGAAATAGGTTTTTTTTTTAAACAGAGGAAATCAGACCGATTGGCAGACGACAGCAAGAAAAGAAAAAAAGATCTCTAAAAAAGAAATTTCTTTCCCCATGTAGATTTCGCTTCAGCTTTTAGTTGGCAGCACAAAGTTTCGCACTGAAAGCCCCCGGGGATGTTGTTTTCTTTTTGTTTGTTTGTCTTTTCTTACTCAGGTGTCAACGCAACATGGCGGCGTGTTTTCCGTTAGACGTACGTGTAGTTTCCAGACTGAGGCTTTGAGTTCCAGGCCGAGGCTTTGAGCGAGGGATGTAGTGAAAACATGGCGCTCCAATAGCAAACTGCTATTAGCCTTTCACTGTATTCTTGGCTTTGACACTAAAAGGTTTAGGGTATTTTTTTTCTTGCAGTTGTTTTGTTTTGGGTCTGCATTTTTTTTTTTGCATGAAGAGAAGATTAATTCTACATTTAGTTGGGTGCCCGCTCCATTTGACCACAAACAAAGTCACAATAAAACAGATTTCACCCCCTTGATTTTCACACGCACACACACACACACACGCATCTGCCAGTATGATTTTTTAGGCGGCGAGGGGGTAACGAGGCGGCTGACACTTTCAACGAACCATTGTTTGTAACCTCTCTCTAATTACTTTGTTAAAGCGGTAATACTCAGCCAATTTGTGAGTAAACACTGAGGCTTTTTTTTTTTTTTTTTTCTCTTTTTGTGTTATTGCCATGGCGCGCATTGTAAGGGGGTGGCCAGGGGAATGTGCGTTATTGTGGTGTCAGTCTAATGGCAGTTCAGCCTGACAAGGGAGGTTACTAGGTGTGGATATCTTCTCTACTCCAGTACAAACAGCCAGGGAACGTAATTTACGTCATTAATTACTGCTTTGTATTTTTTTTTAAGTGTTCAAAAATCTACACAACTAGCAATTTTTACACTAAATGTTCGATTCTATACCAAGGACGCTACATTAAACTATCCATGTTGCCAACTAAATAATGAACATTCCTTTTTTACTAGAAGCGATAGAGCTTAGAAATTGGATTTGACAATGCTGCAATATGCACAAAGTGTATCACCTATCCCTTGGTCTGTCAGACCGTTTGGGGCAGCACACAAGATTTGCCAACCGTCTTTCTCCCTTCCTCTTTGTCTTTTGGCTTGGATAGAATCTCTTTCAATTGCAGGCCTGTCCATTCTTGTATGTTGTCTTTCCATCGCATTCTCTATCTGCCTCTGTTTGTATCATATGGCTTCTATTGTCCGTATAGCTAGACATGTACATCTATCGGCCTTAGATAAATACCTCCATGTGAGATTGTTTTATTTGATTACAATAGATCTAGATGGCGCTGTTTCACGATCGCAGGTTTTGAATATGAATCGCCCCACACCTACCACACACATATTTTTTTTAATGAAACATTTACTATGCCTTGACTTTTAAAATCAGAAACTATATTCCAAATAATAATCTATTATTTCTAATGATAGAGTGTTCTCTCTCTTGCTCTGCCGGAATTTACGTTTGAGAAACTAAATTAATTCAGTGTCCACTGATGATTTTTTCCATTGCTATAGTAGGTCTGCAGTAGTACTATTACTAGTACCCCCTATGACTTGAAGCAGGAATTTTTTTAAAGTACAGTCAGCAGCTCGGACATGTTTAGGTGGTCAAGCTGTGCTGTAACCTTCTGCTTTCATAGTCGTTTTGTGAGTTTTGTCTCCACTAGAGGTAAATTATTTGGACCGACTCTTAAAGTATCGAAACATTATTGAAACAGAAACACTTTGTGTAATCGACTATTGACTATTTTCACCGAATACTAAAGTATTGAAACCGCCCTGAAAGAATAAACTTAGTGGACTAGTCGATT
Organism: Biomphalaria pfeifferi; assembly: GCA_030265305.1. NCBI lineage: Eukaryota > Metazoa > Mollusca > Gastropoda > Planorbidae > Biomphalaria > Biomphalaria pfeifferi. The sequence continues at coordinate 2,473,386 of JASAOG010000074.1, forward strand.
ATTAGTTGTAAATGAATTGCAACCTCGATACTGTCTTATTTATCGGAGACTGCTGATTTCTATTGAATTGAAATGATTGAATAAACAATATAATAAATCATTAAATTTTAAACGCTGGTTGTAAGTGTGTAAGTTTCTGATTCGATCATTGGATAGTATCGAAGTGATCTCTGCAGCAACCACGTTGAATTCAAGAGTAAATATCAACGCCTGATACTGACGTTATAACTAAATTTATTGCCCTAAATCAGTGTTTCCCAAACTTTTGACCATAGTGTAACCCTTTTTATAAATTTTGTAGTGCTGAGTACCCCTCGCCCCCCCCCCCCCCAACCACACTTTAACAGAACATAATAAATGGGTATCTTACAAAATCAGTATAGTTAATGAGGTGCAACGCGTACCCCCTTCAAAATCTTCTCGTACCCCTGGGGGTACTCGTACCCCACTTTTGGAAACACTGCCTTAAATAAAATCATAGCAGTGGAACTGCCCAGCGATCACCTAAATAAATAATATCTCTGTTTAATGCAATAGTAGCATTATTTACTTCAAATTGTCTGGCGCCCTAGGAGGTCGCCCAGTACAAGTATGTACGGCACCGAGTCCCTCATCTCGTCCGAATTTACTGTGGTGTCACTCTACACTTGCCATACTAAGTTTTTTTTTTAAAAGTAGCAGTACTTTGTAGATCAATAGGTTTTTAAGTGTTGGAAAGAGATCACGCCATTTCTTCCTCATTATGGCTTCCACGGTTAATGCACTAGACCGGAATCTGACATGTTAACATGTATTGAGCACTGAATCCGAGGGCAAGAATTCGAGGGTGGAGATAGGGTCGACGAGTCTAGAACGTAGTTTGGTCTAACGTTAGTGGGGGGAAGGAGGGGACCAGGTTTGAAGTTAGAGAAGAGACGTGACGTATGGTGTCACGTGCCAAACAATTTAAGAACTTAATTTCACAGAGTTGTTAGCAAGAGGTCATTAAGGAAGCTCAACAAATTTGAGGGGGGGGGGGAGTGGTCCTGGTGGGTGACAAAGTTCATCGAAAGCGGATTGAGCGAGTTACTTTTAAAACATTGACTTGAAGAGAAATTAGAAAACAAACAAGTGAAAAAAGAAGTCAATTTTTGTTGTCCAATACAATTTTAATGATCTGATAGCACGTGAAATGTGTCACATGACTATACGGGGGTGATACGTTATGCTGGATGGCATGCTAATGCAGACAACAAAAAAAAAACCTCCTTTAAAGTAAAATGTCTCAAAGAAAATTACTGTCGCTACGGACTAAAGTCATAATTGAGCTCAGTAACTGATAGAGAGGAGACACGGGAATAACAGAAAGAATGAGAGATACTCTTCTCGTCTGCTCCTGGAAAAAAAAAAAGGAGTCATTGTGGTCATTCTACTTTTTCGAAAGCGCGCGGGTATCATTAGCCTCTGGGGAAATGACAGTGAAGCGCATGCGCCGTGAAATGATGAACCAACGGGATGCCTCTGCCCGGGTCACGTGATGTGAGAGGTGGCGTAGAGACACTAATCTGGATTGATTCATCCCCCTATCAGTACATTCGTGCCGTTTGTAGGTCACTTTCTTCACCACCGGTCTTTTTTCTTTTTAAATTGTAATTTTGGACGGTTGAAAAAAAATCTATTTTTGTTTCAGATTGCCAAGTCGTTCACTGTTCCACAAGCCATTCTGCTATAATTTAAAATAATTATATTTTAGCTTTCTCGAATCATTTACAATACAAAAAAAAAGCAGAAGAGAAGGCCATAATCTCTACGCCCATGAGCTGACCTTATAAAAAAAAACGCGTGGGTGTGTAAAGCGTTTAGAGAGTTGGCCTAAACTGGTACAATTTGGTGCTTTTCAAAACTGGTACATGCCTAAAACTTTATCAAGCTGAAAGGGAATTAGCTTTATGAATCTTGGAAATCTTTCTTCTGTCTCAGAAAAGTAAAGTAATGATCTTTACATTTTAAAGCTTAGAAATAATGCAATACCCTTCCGCGGCATTTTTATTAGAAGAGTCTATTAATCACAGAATTATGATATGATATCTATGATATAAAATTATAAAGCTCATTTCCTTTTGGTCTCCATGGAGATAGCAAGGTATGTTTCACAATCCAAGATCTAAATATTTCAAGCCTTATTAATTTAATCCTCTTAACCTTAAGCTTTTAAGATTTCTAGGTCTATATCTAGATTCTGGATCTAAAAATTTTAACGACATTATGGTCTTAACATAACTTAGATCCGTCTCGTGCATTTTATATGCTATATATAAGTTATGTTTGAAAAAACAACAAAGCAACTTTACTTCTTATAACTACTTGACAAACCAACATCCTGTTTCAGGACATTTTTGTTAAAAGATCGGCACGTCAAAGTAACTAGCATACACGTCCATATGAAACTAAAACATCTTCATTCTTTGAAAACAACAGACATATAGTCAAAAATAGATACATTTAAAAGACATAAATGCGGGTGCGTTGGCCAAGTACTTGGGCATGGCTTCCCAACCAAGAGTCTCAGGTTCCAATCCCGTTCTTGACTTAAATTCTTAATCTCAGGATTAGAGTCCATCTAACACTAGTGCCTACTGGACATTGGGGAATAGTAAAGGCGGTTGGTCGTTGTGCCGACCACATGACAGCCTCGTTAACCGTGGGCCACAGAAAAAGATTACCTTTAAATCGTCTGCGCCATAGATCGCAAAGACTGAAATTGTTACCTTACTTGCTACAAGACTAATTATGTCAAACACCTCGGTAATTTACAACTGAATCTAGATCCTTAAATCTTGGTTGAGCGCTCTATAAGTGGGATACAAAATGCTCTATAACCGTTATCCCCAGCTTCTAGGGAAATCCACCGAGTCAGTAAAATACCGTACACTTCAGGTTTAACGAACTTTTACTACAGCATACGATAAAGTACCACAGCGTAATCTTCTGTCCACCTTGGCACTGACTTGAAATAGTGCGCCAAAAACAAATACTGATTGAGAATGTACAAATCATTTTTTTTTTTTTTTTTAAATGGCTATGTTGGCAGGACTAGACTCATCCTTAATGAAGCCTCGTAAACTTCGGGTGTCACTCATGGTTCGAGGGTGTTGCGAGTTCAGGGCAGACGTCTTGTTTACTCAGTGCACGCCTCTGGTGCAGAGTGGCTACATAATGTTGCACACATCCAGGCCTGACAGATGACCGTTTCCATGACAGGACATTTACTCGCGCGAACCCACAAACATGCCTACACGGAACGCATCTTCTAATATGAAGTCATGCTTAATAGTGAGTGAACATACATAGGTCTGCATCACTACTCTCTAGTTGATATTTTAATTCGTTTGTGTGTAGGATATATTAAGTGGTTAGAGATCATTAAATGATTAAATTTAACCTATTTTAATGATCATTCAGCATATATCTGAATGAAACAAAGTGACTTTGAAAAGAAACAAAGCCTAAAAAAAAAACCTTGAATTGAAACTTCCGGATTAATTTCATTCACACAAATTCATGCTAGACCACATGAACGCACGACGTCATAATTCTACTTTCCCAATGACGCAACAAAGTGTTGATTAAGCCCCTTTGTTCTTGTATTGTCTATGCGTCCTTAATAATATTCTGTGTACCGCTGTGCTCGTTTCGCCGTTCAGGTCAATTTTGAATTTGACTCAAATCTGTCATAACATTGGATGATTATATAATCTTAATCATCATCTTGATACGCTTTTTATCCCAACGATTGGGGAAAAAACAAACCCATCAACTACAACATGCTTTAATCTTATTATATAATCTTGTAATTCTTTCTTATCAAGATACTGCTTTGTAATCCTTTACGCTATCGCTCTATCTCTCTCACCGGCTTTCCCTTTCTCTCTTTTTCTCTCTTTCTCTTCTTGCTTTCTGACTGATGCTGCCAGATAAACGCTGAGAAGCACAGCCAGTTTTTGACATTTCCCCAAGCCCTCCAGGCAACTAACTGCGCGGTTATTTCAATATCATCCCTGACTCATTCATCCAGGAGTTGTTGTTTTTTTTTATTCCAAACGTTTATTGGTATATCAGTCAGTATGTGTGTGTGTGTGTGAGTGTGTGTATCCTCGTGTGTGCGGGTGGTCGGGGCGCCAAAGCCACTTTGTTCTAAAGGATTATAGTGACCGTCTCTTTAATGTTTCAGACAAAATTTAACCTATTTTAATGATCAAATTCTTCTGTTTTCAGACATTTAGAACAAAATGGATGATTCAAACAGAAAAAAAAAAAAATCCCTCAGTCATATGTTATCGTGGGGATATCTCATATGAATAGTTGCATTATTAATAAGCCTTTTCTATTTGGCGTTTGGTTGTTTGTTTATGAATAAATATGATGCCTCCTTTTTTTTTATTCCTGTTACAACTAGTCTCCCTTTTTCTCTCATTCTATCAATAATTTCATGGCTCCGTGCTCTAATGCAACCATTGTTCCCAAAGTTCCCTAAGAAATCCAATGCTTGCTCTAAGTTCCTATAAAAAGCCAAGCGTTATTATAAGTTCCATATAAGAATCCAAGTCTTGTAAGTTCTGTATAAATATCCAAGATTTGTTCTAGGCTCCTTTAAAAAAAAAGGTTCGTCTTGCTGTAAGTTTCCTATAAAAATTTAAATCCTTTTTTACAAATTTCTTATCAAAATCTAAGCCTATTCTAAGTTCCTATTCAAATTAAAAAAAAAACCGCCATGTTCCAAGTTCCTTTAATAAAATAAAAACGACTTCCCTAATACCAACCCAAGCCTGGCTTCAATGTCACCTTCCAGAATTTAAGGCCGTTTCCTTTTTCTTAACTCGAACCAAATGGTTTAGCAAGAGGTCATACAATCTCAAACCAACAAAATTAAAGAGCCTATGCTCCAATTCCTCTGACCACCAGTAGTTTTTTTTTTTTGTTTCGCAGCTTGAGAACCGCCTCTGGTGAGAACTCAACAACAGCATCCAGTACTAAAACAAACGTTAGCCATTGCACTGGAAGCACTGTCACTGTAACAATTAGTGAACTCTTTTTGACCAAATGACCACGGAATCTAAAAAAAAAAATAAAAAATTTTTAAAATCTTTTCTAAAATACCCTACATCAAGACGTGATCACCAAAGACTGTCGTCATTTCGCTGACTCGCAGAAACCGATCCCACAATTCTCTCTCATTTCTTCTTCCTTAACAGCACGAGCCATATCCCAGAATTCCTGGTCTCCAGCCACAAATGACTTCCGTAGATGGATCACATGCCGAGGGAAGATCCCTTTAAAAAAAAAAGTCCTCGGGATGTAAGATGCGGGGTCAATTTCTGGAATCTTCTTCCAACAGTTGGTCACATGACTCGAGAATGGCTTTCTTTAAAGTCACTCAATCTTCCTAAATGGATTAACTATGATCATCAATAGACATCAGTTATTAGAAAATGTTTTGAAATACAATCCATTTAAAAATCATATGTTTTCAACCACACACACACACGGACACTAAAACCTTAAAATTAATGCCCCTAATCCTTCCACTAGTATTTATTTACGTGAATACTTGATTCACTTATGTTGTTATGAAAACATAAGCCCGTAATCTTCTATCAGTCAGCAAGCTTCCCCTGTGTTTGCCACCAGCTTATAATGACTTCCTAAACTCTACCACAGAGAAACATTCAGACCACAGTTGGCGTTAGAAGAAAAAAAAAGTCTTAAAAGTTCTTTGATAATGTCTGTTCTGGGCAGTCAGGGAATCTCCAACTGAACATCGGAGTAGCTCGAATCACTGCTCAGATCTGAAAACAATAGACGGCTAATTTTGTCATCGCTTGGCTCGGTGACCTATAGTTCTATGTCCATCTTAGTCTATGTGCAAACTTGTTCATGCTTCTCCTGGGCATGTACCCCTTGGTTCATTTTCCTGACTGGTCCTTGGTACGTTCATGTTATTACTGGTCCATGAGCATCGTAGCCATATGCCTCTATGACCTTATTTCTACTGGTCCACGAGCTTACGTGTCCGTTTGTCAATCCTTATAAACAATAATCTTACTCTTGATTCCTCGACCACCTTAGTTCACGTGTAAACTTGTTTGTCAACAGTTCGCTTCTTATTTCAAACTTTTCCAAACACCAGGTCACGTGACTATCAACATTCATCCAAGCGTTTCCATTGGTGAAAATCGGCCGCGTCTAATGTGTGTCTGAACGTGAGACCTGACATGTGTCACCCATGTAAATTGGCATATGTATTGACATGTATCTTGGCACGTGTCATGTCATTACACCCTTGCCAAATAATGTATCGGGTGCTCCTCACCTAAATTTTAACAGAAAATAAAAAAAAATAAAGATCAGGTCGAAGACGGAGAATGAGAGTGTCAAAATGAATACAAAAAGAGGCACGAGAGAGAGAGAGAGAGACAGAGAGAGAGGGGGGATAGAGAGAAAGGGATAAAGAGAGAGAAATAAAGAAATAGAGATGGATAGAACGAGAGAGGAATAGAGAGGAGGAGAAAAAATATATATTTACAGAGAGAGAGAAAGAAAGGGAGACACAGAGAGAGAGAGAGAGAGAGAGAGAGAGAGAGAGAGAATAAGGAGTATCAGAGAGCAAAGAGAGGAAGGGAGAGGAAGTTAAAAGAAAGAGAGAAAATACACACACACACAAATATGCTAGTCTTTTGGCCTCAAGTGGCAATGCCACCGGTGTCAATAATAAGACAAAATAAATCTCAACTCTTTAGTTCCAACCAATAAAAAAAAATACATTTCATTCTAGAATGACTCCAAACCTCCCTGAGTATATCAAAACACTTGACTTCTGCTCCGAAGAAAAGATCAACTCATTGACGTCCCGGCCTGGTTAGTTCAGCATCAAATGTTTCCCATGGAGTCAGCCAACCATAGACTCCTGGCAGTCTCACTTTATGGCAGACGTTTGGGCGGGAACCCCAAAAAAATGTCTTAATCATTGGATCATTTTCTCGAGTCTGGAGCGCCACACAAAAAATGTGGAGTGTGGCCAATTAGCAGTCAACACGAACCACTTTTGAATGCCGAAATTAAAGATCGCTCTTCGTTAGACCATATTGTGCCGTTGGTCAATGGCCCTCTTAGTTTATGTGTCGCTTGATCTTAATGCCTACTACCCCATTCGCCTTTTGGTTGATGCGCCAACTAACTCATTTTCCTTTTGGTTTATGCGCCAAATGACTCAGTTGCCTTTTGGTTCATGTGCCAAATGACTCAGTTGCATTTTGGTTCATGCACCTACCAATTCATTCGCCTTTTAGTTTATGCGCCAATTGACTCATTTCCCTTTTGGTTTATGCGCCAAATGACTCATTTCCCTTTTGGTTTATGCGCCAAATGACTCATTTCTCTTTTGGTTTATGCGTCAACTGACTAGTTCGCCTTTTGGTTCATGCACCTACTAACTCATTCGCCTTTTAGTTTATGCACCAAATGACTAATTTCCCTTTTGGTTTATGCGCCAAATGACTCAGTTGCCTTTTGGTTTATGCGCCAACTGACTCATTCGCCTTTTGGTTTATCCGTCAACTGATTCGTTCTCCTTTTGGTTTATGTTTCAACTGACTCATTCGCCTTTTGGTTTATGCATCAACTGACTCGTTCGCCTTTTGGTTTATGCACCAACTGACTCTTTTGCCTTTTGGTTTATGCGCCAACTGACTCTTTTGCCTTTTGGTTTATGCACCAACTGACTCTTTTGCCTTTTGGTTTATGCGCCAACTGACTCATTCGCCTTTTATTTCATGTGCGCCTACATATAGTTTTGTTTATTCATGTGTTGTCTTTATATGAGAAAAGAGTCCTTGTAATCACAACAAATTTCCGTAAGGATCAATAAAGCAGTCTTAGTCTTAGTGGTCTCGGTGCCCATTGAATCATTAGCTTTCTAGTTTATGTGCCTAACTGATTCTTATGCCTACTGGCCCATATGACTCTTGGTTCGTGTGTATACAGGTCATGACCTTACTGTCCCTGCTCGTCCTAGGCCAACGTGCCATCTACACCATAAGTCATCTGGTCTATGTGCCTACTAAAAAAAAGGCGAAAATGAAACGCGTGTCACAATGTTCAAATCTGTTCTGTTCTTGGTCCCGTGTCAATAATTTATGACGTCATATTTTTTGCAACCCTTGACCATGTTACACTGACCTGCCAAACGTGTCACCGTCGCTGAAAATTAATTATTGACCGAGATTCGTGTCGTTGCAGACACATATATCAAGAGACATTTTATTTCAAGATTGTAACATAAGTCTTATCGTGTTGTTGTTCTTTTATATTTCTGGACACAAGTCTTTTAGTGGCTTGTATTTCAGTTCAATAATTAGTCCGTCTATTCATAGCCAGATTAAGCCTATCAAGCTTATTTAAACACATAGATACAGGTTACTTTCGATAGACAGATAGATAGATAGATAAATAGATAGATAGATAGATAGATAGGTAGATAGACAGACAGACAGACAGGCAGGCAGGCATGCAGGCAGACAGACACACAGACACACAGACAGACAGACAGACAGACAGACAGACAGACAGACAGACAGACAGACAGACAGATAGATAGATAAATAGATAGATAGATAGATAGATAGATAGATAGATAGAAATGAATATGTTTAAATAAATACCAACATTTATTGATTCCGAAGAAAAGGAGAGTACAGTGTTTCACATAACTACGTAAACCCAGTTGCGACCTACATATTTTCCCGCACCTTATGCATATATACCCGAACTAATTTAAAAAGTAAAGAAAATTTGGCAAAGAATACAGAGTTAATAAAAACGGGTTCTACTATCTGTTAGTACCTGAAGCAATCTTTGCCTGACTTCACTGGGTCATCTTGACAAAATCCCAGAGCCATAAAATTTAATCTTTTTATATCTAAAATGTGATTTACATGTCTTATTCTACATACCGAGACAAATGCACACAGATTATGAATTCACATGTTTCCATATAGCATTCCTCCAAAAATAAAGTTGTTTATGCTTCATTCCTTCTGATTTCAAGCGACAAACTTCTGTCTGGATATCCGTTTCTTTTCTTTCTATATTTTTTAAAAGTAAATTGGTTAAAACTTGTCAACTAGTTTGGTTAACAGTATTCCATCTAAGTTTTCAACATTAAAAGATATTGAGGGAACAGTAGTGGTAGATTTATTGCAGTCCGTTGAGTTGAGATTAGGAGCAAGTCTGTATGTACAAATGTTATAGGTCATATCCGGTCTTTTTACTGTCAATCAAAAAGTGTTCTGGGACCTGGGGTTAGTCGCTACAAGTCAAGGGAGGGGGGTCTCCGTGGAACAGCACGATTAGTCCATTAGCTGACCAGCGGGAGAGATACAGCGCGTGCAAGCCTCGCAGACCATTTAGTGATTGAGGTTAAAGGTCAGAGGTAGCGAGTGTGATGGACGGCTGCAGTGATAATCTCTCTCGGGGATGCCTGTCATGCTAGTGGGCACGGTGCTTGTATGTCATTAGTGACACTGTCATGTCAACATTGATAATTTTGCAGTCTCTTTAGCCAAACTGTTATGCCAGCCATTTTAAAGTGTGGGCCGTGACCAGAGAGACCAGCTTCTAATGGGCATCCTGCACTTATATTCTTCAGCACACTGTTATGTAAGTTGTGTGGCCTTCTAAATGTAACGTTTATCTATTTACCCAAGACTCTGCATCCCCCTAGAGCCGACTCTGAGATTATATTTGTGATTATATTACATTTTTACGTAAGGTTTGGCTACATGTCACGGCGGCCACTACCAGAGATGTTATCTAGGTCAGTGCTTCGTGCCTTTCATGTCTCAATGAATCTAGTGATGATTATCATATTAAGACATGCTCTAGCTGCCTACGTCAAGATAGTATCCTTCAAAAGATAAGACATTGACTTATTATCATAATACACGTCAGGATACAACCATAAACACCGTAAATAGGGATTTGTGCATTACGCTCTTAGAAATATATGGGATCATCCATTTATGACGTCAACCGTCAGAAAAAAAAAAACACCATAAAATGGTCTGACTATAAAGTTGCTTGCTGACATCCGTATAGACCAATTGACTTGAAGTAGGCGGCAATAGTCTGTTGAGGGAGGTAAGTACTGACAAGGACATCAGACTGCACCAGTGCTGCCCCTTGACTGGCAGACGTGAACATAATGCTTGTTCTTCATAGATGTCTGGATGGACCGCGTGCATATGTGACTGTTATGGATGTTGTGCTTGCGTGAGAAATATTTTTTAAATATTAAATTATGTTTTAAAACTTACTAGTCAATATATTTTCCTAACTGGCGAAAATCAAACAATCTTATCGATGTTTTGTGGAGTGTGTGACGACGTCACTAATGAATGATCATTTTATATATTTCATTTGACATTCGATATTAAACATTCTGGTAAAGGGTTTGAACCTTTCTCTCTTGGCTACATTAATTATTAAACTTAATATTTCTGTCATTCTCAACCCCCCCCCCCAACCCCCCCCCCCCCCCGTTTCTTTAATGTGTTCGTATTATATTTATTTTTATCTGTCAATTCTTTTCTGGGTTTATTGGACAATGTCAAGGTAAACTAAAGAATGTCAAGGTAAACTAAAGAATGTCAAGGTAAACTAAAGAATGTCAAGGTAAACTAAAGAATGTCAAGGTAAACTAAAGAATGTCAAGGTAAACTAAAGAATGTCAAGGTAAACTAAAAAATGTCAAGGTAAACTAAAGAATGTCAAGGACGCTAAATCGAACCCTCGGATTTCCAAATAAAATACAATACAAACAGAAGAGCTTTAAAAATTTGATCCTGCAGTGCTTACAAAGTGGGCAAATATTATCACGTAACGTGAAAAAAAACAAAAAAAACAAAAAAAAAACATAGCTTATCATGAACACTTCTTTTCTTTTGTACACCGGATACATCAATATACTTGCGATTTATAAGTTTTCCGCTATGTGTGAAAATGTACATTTAAGAATAAGAACTATAAGTAACACTCAGACTCCAGTCTCATTTTATCGCCCCTTTAGAACAAGGAGATGTCTCTCTAAGTTACATTTAATATAAAGCAACCGAAATGGTTTCATTTTCTATATGTTCCCCTGACCTTCTAATAGTTTGAGATCCACTGTCTCCATCACCAAAGTTTATTTTAAGAGAAGACAGCAGAAGTTTACGGGTGACAGTCAGGGGAGTTAATCGGTTAAAGGGCATATCATGCAGATTCACTTCCCCTTTATCCTTCCTTCGATTTGCATTCAGTGCTCTCTTCCAGCGACAAGGTGGGAAACGTGTGGTAACCTCGGCCACATGTGGCACCTCCCAAAGTGCATTCCCGACACCCTGACCTCTTTATTGGCAGCACTGAAGAGAGGACGGTGTTAAAGGAGGACTTAGTGAGCGCGGGTCTTTTTAGGTGGGGGGGGGGGGAAGGTCGCATATTGCTTTAAAAGGGGGGGTCACAGGTAAAATAGAGGACATTCCGACTTTCATTCAAGTTATTCCTTTGGCTCATCCTCTCTTAGACTTAATGCTCTCAAATAGTTAGCTAATGGTTCCCTAACTTTTGTGACTGGTTGTCACTCTTTTGTTTTTTCGTTACCCTAAATACTTTTTTTTTTTTGGAGGTGGGGGGGGGGGGAGGTCACAAAACTTAGGTCGATTCTTCAATATCGCTAGGAAAAGTTGAGGTTAGGCAAAATAATGTAATATTTATCTGTGAAATGACCTCTCTACTTCTCTCTTCTTTTTTCTCTCTCTCTGTCTCTCTCTCTGTGTCTCTCTCTCTTTGTCTCTCTCTCTCTCTCTGTCTCTCTCTCTGTCTCTCTCTCTCTGTCTCTCTCTCTCTGTCTCTCTCTCTGTGTCTCTCTCTCTTTGTCTCTCTCTCTCTCTGTCTCACTTGTTTTCTGATTTTCTCTCTATTGTTTTTCTATCTTATCTTTGCTTCCTGACTCTTTTGCTCTCTCTCTCTCTCTTTTTCTTTCATTCTCTTTCTCTTCCTCCTTAATGTCTTTGTTCATGTCTATCTCTCTAAATCAATCTCTCCGTTTTCCTAACTCTCTCTCTTTCTCTCTCTGTCTCTTTCTTTATGCCTCGTTCATTCCTTACTCAGTCAGATTGTATCAGCGCTACTCGTTGACTTGGAAACCTGAACAATACGTCTGTGTGTAAGTCCTTCAATGAGCTCTTTATGTTTTTGTCTGATCTATGTATGTGAAGGTATTTGTTGCTGCTTGTTTATTGTAATCACAACAAATTTCCATAAGGATCAATACAGCATTCTTAGTCTTAGTCTTTAATCCCTCTCTACCACTTTCTTTTATCCTGTCTTGCATATACTTACTCACAGGCACGAATTCTTTCTCTCTCACACAGTTGTATCAATGATATTGCAATCTATTCATTTCTATCTAGCATCTCGTACTCTAGTCTTGGAATATTTGGCTAATGGTCACGATAAGATAAACCGTTTGAGCGTCGGCCGAGTGCAGCTAGACATCACTTTTACTTACTCCGTAACCTGGCGCTAGGGATAGACACGTCATCAAAGGCAAAACTACAACTTCCGCTTTCTAAACAACATCAGTGCACAACTAGTAGAAAATAAACGAAGAAATTAGTGCAGGAATTTAGTGCTGCTGGAGTGGAGCGACTCATGAAGGTGGATCTTGCAAGTCGCGGGTTCAAATCGTGACGATCTGTTTGAGTTCACATATTTTTATGGCTACTTTAGAATGTTCAACATATGAAGTAGATGTTATAGATTTTGGCGTCTCTAATGGGGGTTCCAGGATAGGTACTTATTGTAAGTGAACGGACGCGTCACGGCATGGTCAGCACATGAAATGAACGTTGAAATCCACTTGAAGATGAAGGGGATAGTGGGTCTCTGGTTATAACATAAAGTCACACCAATCCCTTCCTTTGAGTGTGATGGTAGTTTAGAGTGAAACGTCACCAAAAGTTTATTAGGAATTTAATTTGGAGTTCATTAAATGAAATCTTTCTAACATGACGATACTATTGCTGGAGTTATTCCTCTTGAGCAGACTAGGAGTTTTTTTCCCTCCCATTTCCAAGAGGGCTACCTTCCACTTTTTCTCTTTCTATTTCCTTCTCTGTCTTTGTATGTATATTTCTACTTCTCCCTGTCTCTTTGTATCATTGCGTGCATCCTTCCTCTTCCTTCTCTCTCTCTCTTCTCTTTGCATTTCTGATTCTCTTCGTGTCTTTCTTTTTCTGTTTCAATGTCTCCGTCTTTTTCATTCCATGTTTTTATGTTTCCCTGTATCTCTCCCTCCCCCACTTCATCTTTCGTTTGAATCTCTCTATCTTTGACTTTTTATGTTTCACAGAGATTTTTAGTCGTTTTTTCTCTCTCTCTCTCTCTTTCTTTCTCTCTCTCTCTCTCTTTCTTTCTCTCTCTCTCTCTCTTTCTCTCTCTCTCTTTCTCTCTCTCTCTCTTTCTCTCTCTCTCTTTCTCTCTCTCTATTTTCGACTTTCACAGAGTGTAATTCTTTCATCTTGTTCACAAGCAGGAAAATAAACAAAATTTGGTGTCAGTCTAGGTGGCAAGGGCGATGTTATTCTATGTAGATCATTCTATTGTGGGTATCTGTCTAGTCAGTTGAACGACCCCCCGCCAGACAGACCCAGACAAAACTACACCTGTTATGAAATATTAAACAAAAATTGTATTTTTTAACGTCTAAATTCTAACGGCTTCTTTAATCCAGGGACCTGTCAACTTGAACTATGTCTTGCCGTTAGTTAGCCACAGCACCAGGATATGTGAAGAGAGTTGTTGGGGGTCGGGGGGATGGGGGAGAAGACTTGCCGTGCGCAGCTGGACGCTCAAGAGTGAGTACCTTGTATAGTCACTGTGACGAGTGCTCGTGGAGATTTCTTGATAGACTCTTACTCTAATATATATATATATTAAAAACCTTGTTATTGACATATGTCAGTGTTTCGCAAAACTTTGACCTATGTAGACCCCTTTTAGAATTTTTGTAATGCTGAGTCCCCCTCGCCCCCCCCCCCTCCCCATTTTATTAACAGAACATAATAACTGGGTACTACAGAAAAATGAGCATAGTTGTTGAGGTGCAACGCGTACCCCCTCCCAAAGTCTACCCCTGGGGGTACGCGTACCCCACTTTAGGAAAACACTGAAGTATGTGAATGTCACTCAGACTTTCGGTGTGACTTTGTTACGATAGGAATGTTCCGTCTATCCAAAACGTAACTTGATTAGACGAGTCTGATGAAGGTCCAGTAGAGTCTATTTCGTGTCCTGAAGCTGCTTATTCTTTCTAGGACATAATTGAACAAGAGAAAAAAAGGTTTGGATAATAAGAGAGAGGGGGAAAGAGGGAGGAGGAGAGGTTGAAAGCTAGAGAAAGCGAGAATGAGAAATCAAGAGAGTCTTAGAAAGAGAGAGGCAGTTCAGGGAAGAAAAGTCAGAAAGCAGATGTGACTTTGAGTGAAACGAGTTACAATAAGAGAATGAGAGAGAAGGGGGAGAGCCAAAGTGAGCAAGAAAGCTATTGAGAGACAAAGAGACAGAGAGAGAGAGACAGAGAGAGTGGCAGAGAGACGGAGTGAGAGAGACAGAGAGAGACACAGAGAGAGACAGATTGAGACACAGAGTGAGTTAGATACAGAGAGAGGGATAGACTGAGAGAGACAGAGACACACACACACAGAGACACACAGAGAGAATGAGAGAAGGAGTGTGATAAAGACCAACACTAAGATTGAGAGAAACTGAGTGAGAGTGAGTTTGTGTGAAAATGAGAGAGATAGAGAGAGAGAGAGAGAGAGCACTCATCTTTATCTGTGTAACCCTATCTGACCGTCTACTTCATCTTTACTTAAAATGTCACTCTCAGAACTTTGTTAAAAAATTGTCCCACCGATATTATCACCAACTACATCGACCATTGACTCCTTTACCTTCTTATCTTTCCAGGGATAGACGAAAAGTCCTACGTGGTTTTGAAGCGCCCTAGAAAGGAAGAGGTGGCCACGGGGATGGAACTGAACCTGAAATGTCAAGTCTCGGGCAACCCAGAACCAACTATCTTATGGTACCACAACAAGTTTAGGTAAGGGCGCCTTAGTATTACACGCGTACAATGAATCTATTCTGTCGTTATTGTATGCCTAAGTTATATGTTCGAAGTTGATTATGGACATAAAGTATAAATAAAAAGCATTTACCTTTTAGTAAAACATTGCTCATTTTTTAACGGCCTCTGTATTGGAGTTCGGCTATTGTGCTTAAGTTGTTTTTCTGTCCGTCTGTCTGTGCCTATCTTCGTCCATCACCTGAGGTTTAAGATCTCAAAACTAAAATTAATATGGAAACTCAGATTTGGCAATCAAACTAGCGCTCACTTCGTCTGTCGCTGCTAACTCCTCACTCTCTGACCTTAACTGTCGTTATTACCCTTAGCAACTCTTTTTGAATCTACTTTATAACACGCTCAAATAAAACTATTTCCGAGTTCCATTTGATAGGTACCCTAATGAGAGATGCAATAGCTACTTTTAAGCTTCATCAGCGGGATTCTCCTTTTAAAAAAAACAACAAAAAATAACTCAATATTACAAACTATGCAAACACTTTTTAACCAGTCATAAACAGATTAAAACAATTATTACAAAAATTTATCCATTTATCGCATACAAGAGCTCCTTTATCAAAAAAAAAAATGTTCATTAATAACATTAACATCTTTACCCTATAATTCTTATGTTCAATCAGGAAGACTGTCCTCTCGCAAGTAACATTTTATAGTAATCAGTATTCCTAAAAAAAACAACAAATAAATAATGTGACACACAAATACACACACTCAAAATCTTGCGCCCACATTCATAATTAATACTCGGTAACATTAATTCACCAAGTGCGTGCGACAAAGAAATATACACAAGGGCCCTGCGCTTGAACACCACTTGATGATTTGTAGCATATTTTTAAAATCTCATTGTCGATTTGACTTCAAATAGCTGACAGACCACAAATCATGAAAACAAAATTTGAAACATAAGTTGACGCTGGCTTGTTTGCTTTTAAAGTTGCAGAATAATGTTAAACCATAAACAAAGTGTTCTTCTTGAATTTAATGTACAAGCACTCATGCACTCAAACACTTATATTCTACTGTCGAACCCGCCCCATTCACTCGACCTTATACTATATTATATTATATTATATTGTGTCCATATCCATCCTGCCATCTTTGTTTTTTTTGGGGTGTAATGATCTCCTCTATGTTCGCTTTTGTACCCCCCCCCCCCCCCCCAGACTTTCTCTTCCCCTCTGGATTCCAGTCTACAGCCTGTCTTGCAATGTCGTCTGCTGTTCTGCCCATTGTGTGCCCAATCCAGCCTGGCTTGCGTCGTTTGAGTTCATTTTCTAATTGTGCTGAGCTGTATCCCATACGCTTTAGTTGGTAGACTTTGTTCGGCCTTCTGACACCAATTGTATAAAGCTATAAGTTCCCTTTTTAAAAGAATTAAGTAAACTAACAAGCAGCGTTGAAGTTAGACATTGTGCGCCTTAAATAAGTTAAACAGTTGGGAGGGGTGAGGTTATGGTGTCCGCCCTTGTCCCGGCCTACTTTCGACCCTGTTAATGGTACAGTAGACGTCTGTCAGTCACGTCAACAGCCCTACTAGGTCATGAACCTAGCACAAGGGATTTGAACTAATCCCCTTCAGTGAGAAGTGTAGTGAGCTAATTGCCCCCGCTCTGACTGTAGCGTGAGTCGAGTCTATCTAACTAGTGTAAACTTAACTTGTGCTATCTACCTGAGCATGCAGCTAATAATACTCTCGCCTTAGAGTATTATATTTCTTATCATTTTATCTTATACTTTACTTCGGGAACTATCTAGTTCGAAGGTAAATAGCGAGAAAATTGTTACGCTAACAGAATCAAAATATCTTTCTCACTGTTAAGAATATATTCGCCCCTCTTCTCTTTAAGAGTTAGACTTAGCGATAGGTTCATTTTCTTGCTATAAGTTAAATACTGCAATTATTATTATTGATATCATTATCGTCATTATCTCCTGATAGTTGCGATACTGCCAGGATGGGGTCTTGTGTAGAAGAAATTAAATTTTTTTGTCGCTTCACTTAACAATGTCAATTAAAGAAAGTATTTAGTGTGGCAGGTCTGCATTTGTACTTTTTGGTTTTAACAAAAATCTTCTTAGTCAGTGTTTCTCAAACTGTGATACGCGGATCTGAAGAGGTCCGCGAAACGGGGTTTAGATAATAATTTTATACAATTAAAATAACTTCTCTGCTGAATCTCATCATTTTAAAAAAGTAGGCCAGATGGGTTCCATGAACTGAACAAGATCAAGAATCCCCTTTCTTAGTATATTTCTTGTAGCGATAATATCAGAAAGATCATAGATTACTGCAAGTTAAATAAACTGAACAAATGGTCTTTAAAAAACAACATCTCTTCAGCAATTTTTACCCAAATAGCACACAATAATCATTGACAGAATAAAACAAGATAATGTTAGCTTGCAAAGAGACAACTAAATCTAGTAGTTTACTCTATAAAACAATAATCGTATGTTAGTATGACTTACTTCAGTGATATTGGATTCATTGTAGTTCTTGTATAGTTCGTATCTAGTCAAAAAGGGGTTTTCGCTAAAAGTTCATCACAGTCGTCTGCTCTTCGTTAGCGTTGTGATTGTTTGTTTTTAAAAGGCCGATTACATTCTTTCATCAATTCAATTCACAAAAGTGAGAAGAAAAAAAATAAAGAAGAGAAAGCAATGATGGTGAGTAAAATTAGGAAAGGTTATGAAATAAATAGACAAACAAACCGTGACACTATGTTTGTTTCAGTACGTAAAGAGTAGAGTCCGCTCGCGATATATGGGGCAGATGATGTTAAGGTCAACTATCTATGTGACCCACTGTTAACAAGGGTGTCATGTGGACAGCACAACGACTAACCGCCTTTACTTTTCCCCAACTAATGTCAGGTATCCTTTAGAGCTGTATTGACCTAGAGACACCATTAAAATCCCGAAATTAAACATCCCAGTCTTTTCCAGGATTCGAACCCAAGGACCCATTAGTTCGGAAGCCATGCGCTTAACCACTCAGCAACCTTGCCTGGTATATTTCAATTAGCACGCCAAATAGAAGACTATCAGTCCGAGTTAGGAGACATTTACATTGTTTCATTAATTGTGAGCATTAGACTCCAGATTTTTGCATACATTGTTGATTAGTATCGAAGCAGGCGTTGATAAAGAAAGGTCGGTGGGGGGTGGGGGCTGGTATAAACATTAACTCACTTTGAAGAGCTCCTTTTTTTTTTGTTTTTAAATTCAAATCATTCTGTCGTCTGCTGAGCAAATGCCGCGTAAACGTGTGCACTTCAAAGTGTCCGCTTGATTGAATTGATCACTTAAGGATGAGCTGTTTATAATCAGACAATGACCTACATCGAAGAATCAGAAAGAGGCAGGGGGGGCAAACGTAGTAGCAGACGTCTGTGGAAATGACCAGTTGGACTCCAGAAGTGTGCTTCAAACATGTGGCCAAGCCATGGGCCTCGTTCTGAAGTTGGCTTTTGTTTAAAACACTCTTTAGATGTTTCCATCTTCAAAGGAAACATTTTTTTGTTTGGTTTGGCTCAGTGCTAGTGTAAAAGTAGTCAGACTGGGCAACGTGTGCCATTTTGTCCCAGAAGAAATTGTTTATAGAATGAATTGCGAAGTCCATGAGTTTTGTGTACCTTTACACCTAAGATCTATAAACACTATACACTAGATCTATACATTTTATACTTAAGATCTGTAAAATGACTTGCAAGGTGTCTCATTTTTCGCCTTCAGATGCTTTCAAGAATTAAAACCTATAGCTTAATCTGAACCGACTGTTTTGTCCTTGTCACCGAAAGATGAGTTGACATTTTGAAACTTAAAGTTTTGACAAATAAGCCTAAAAGATTGAATCAAGCATTTGATTCCACAATGTGTGGCCGGCCCTTTGTAATGCTGGCATGCAAAATTTTTAAAGGGACAGCGATGGTTGATTTGGTTTTTAACAAAGAGCTATGGAAACTTGTGATCATTTTATTATAAACTTGGGATATATTCTTACCATTTTTCGTATTATGATCACATGACCAACAATTAAAGCCAAAATGGAACCTATGTCCATAGTTTAGATCAACTCACCAAAGTATAGAGGTAACTAATGCAAATCATTTCAAAACAACTTTAAATTCGCCTCCAAGAACTCCATTAAAATATGCCAATAATTTAGTATTTACTGCCCCCATCAGCTAATATTATTTTGTTTTAATGTCGTAATGACATCATCAAAATTCGCTGTTCCATCAAACTTCCACTCTACGTGAAGCACACATTATTTAGATCTAAATGTTTTTACAAATGAAACAAAAAATGTATCAAATATGTATGTATGGCATTACATTACATTCCAGCTGATAGCTACGATGTTATTTTAATTTAATGGCTGATTAATAGCAATCACACAGAGGTGTCTCCTCAGAGAAGGGTGAAATATTTAGCAGTGGCGACGTTTTGTTAGGAGGGAATTTCTGACATTTGAAAGAAGGAGGAAAGAGTAGAGGACGTCAATGCCATTGGTTAGCGGGAATTATTTTCTTGATGTACTTTCTCTTCCAGTTAAAAATTAATCGAATGTACATTATCTATAGAGGCATTGTTTTCGAGTCCGAAGAGTAAGGATGAGTGCAGTATTCCACATGACCGCGCAGACCCAGTTGGGACCTGCAAATTTTGCCACATCTAATGCATACAAAGCCGTTGTTTGTAAGGGATCTATTTAAGTTGTCTTTTCGTCGTCTGCGCATGTCTTCTGCAAGGACCTTTCTATGCCAGTGAGAACAGAATGGCGCCTGATTTCATCTTTATAGTACTTCTTGGGGATGACCTCTATTGCGGCGTTTTCCTTCAAGCTCACCAAAAATGTTCAATAAGCCTAAGAGGGCAGCCTTATATAAAGGGGTTAATTCAGCTTTTACCACCACTTCAGTACTATTTCTTTCTCTTGTTTGAGATACCAAACAAAGTAATTTATTACCAATAATTAATTAACTAATTGGTTATTTTTTATATTGATTCTTGTGTTGTCAGGTAAAAGAAATAATTGTGCGAAATTTCAGGTTGATCCGAGATTGGGTGTCGGAGAAATAGCATGTACAAACTTTTGGCCAGACAGACAGACAGAATGAGTTGATTTAAGCTTTGTAAAAATCAAAGTGTAAACAAAAGAGCAGGTTAATCTGATTAACTTTGCGAAAAAAAATCCACATTACCCCCCCCCCCCCCTTAAAAAAAAATAAAAAATTATGTATATTCTAGATACTCAGCTCAACAGTTGCGTCAGGGTGCAGAATCAGTGAAACAAATGATGACACAAATCTGTGCTAGAGAACTGAAGAAACAAAAAGGCATGTTCTATTTATGGATGTCGTAAAAGAACTCATTCCGCGGGGATTCCCGGATGTTGTCTTTCATTTTGCCACGTCTGCCAGCGACACTAACAGGGGGGACGCCTGTAAATTGTCGCAATTCGTATGCAGGGTCCGTCGGACCCCGTCAAATAACTAACCGCACTGACTTGCAGAGAGCGAACCGGAATTAGCATGAAATAGCCGTACACATGTCCGGGGTAGCCGGGCGTTCCCAGCTCCACTGGGTGTCACGTGACAGTGGGAAGGTGTGACAATGTCGGGAGGTGCGCAATTCACCGCGAGATTTAATGGCGGGATGACACTTTAAAAAATTGTCGTCCCTCTTTTTTCTCTGACAATCTTTTCTGGAAATCGTTTAAATTTCAGAAAAGAAAAGAAAAGATTTTTTTGGAGGGAATCTATTCATTTAAATGCCTCCTATTGTCCTGTCATTCCTGCTTGTATAAAAGGTGTTGCAGAAGATCAGAAGTGTTTAGCTCATTAGGACATGTGTCTCTTGTGGCTGGGCATTTGTCTGATCTGAAACCTTATTTAGGACCAGTTGAACATCAAAGGGCAGGTAATTCTTTTAAACGTTCAATGGGTCTTAATTTGCTTTTGACAACATCGTCACGTGTGCATACTTCGAGTCTTTTTAGATTTTCAAGGAAGAAATAAATAGTCTTAAAGAAAAGACCACTTGAATATTCAAGGTTACCAAGAAAAAGTTCAAGTGTACACATTCTAGCCGATACCATGTCACTGAAACGAAGAGAGTTATCTTGAACTTAATATTTTGATATTAGAGGACTATCCAACTGACTAAACAGGCTGTTACACATCAAGACTTGAGAATACCTATTAAATTTTTAGTTCAATGTAGAACCTTACAATTATGAATCTTTAAATCTGATCTAATTGGGGATTTTCACTATAAACTTTCAATACAAAACAATGTCAAGGGTGCTGTACTAAAAGACCACTAAATAATACAAATTATTATGTGAAACAAACTAAAAGGCTCAGAAATTTCAATTTCACAGTAAAAGAAAAATAGAAAAATAATTATAGCTTGTTTGGTTGTACGTGATTCGGATTTTCCTTCAGATTTGAAAATAATTACCTACTAGCTCAAACCTCTAGCTCAAACCTCTAGCTCAAACCTCCCGCAGGACGAGAGGGTTTGTCAGTGGGAAGGGTTTGAACTTGGAACCATCGAAACCACCGAACGAAAGTCCATAAAGCACACGCAATTTCACATACACACACTCCACATATGCACATGCGTATATAGATGCATGAAGACTCACACTTTAAACATAACTTTCTGTTCAACTCACTTCCAGAAATAGACTCTTAGTAATCAGGAACTTGTCACGCCATTCCTCCATCACCCCTTACTTTCTTTAAAACTTGCATTTCAACCCCCCCCCCCCCCCTCTCTTGCCATGCTAGGGGAACATCGGCACCTTATTCCTTTCCATATCTTCACGCAGCCTTCTCTCTCCATCCCATAATTTCCCCTTCTCTCGCTCCCGCCAGGCCGGACAACGACACCCGAGGCACAACAAGTGTGAAACGAACGCCCTAACATGACTGACCGCTGATGCGCCCCGCACTCTGCGACCCTTGGGCGTTCAATACCTCAAGAAGACAAGTCTGTCGGAAGTAATTAGCTCCCAATTCTAAGAATAGGGTCACTAGTTCATACCAGGTCCCACTGGTGATGTCCAACTGGTGATGTCCCACTGGTGATGTCCCACTGGTGATGTCCCACTGGTGATGTCCCACTGGTGATGTACCACTGGTGATGTACCACTGGTGATGCCTCCCTGCTCTGCAGGCACTAATATTCACACTAATGATTCCATGTCCTGGACTAAATTTTGCTTCAGAGAAAAGTAGATTCCAAAATTTGCACAGTTCTACACATGAGCCTGTAGCGATGTATTCAACAAAGTAAATAGTACAATAACTATTTTGGAGATTCCCATTAATGGCGGACAACTATAAATAGCATATTAGTGTATCTGGAGTAAACAATATCGCAAATATTAATCTACGGATTAAAAAAAAATATATAAGATTAGGTTTGTACACTTTTCAGCAGCGCAGAATCAATCTTCTAACCTCTTTCGTTTATTGCACAAAGTAGTTGGCAGCAGTGATCTTTCAATATGGCGGCTATGACCTTGTTTAATAATGTATCTATTTATATTACAATTTCTTCAGAGCTTTTGTCTTCTTATAGTTTTACTCTTTTTTTTTCCTACTGATTACTTTATATCACCCTAACATTTCTCCATATTGCCTATCTTTTATTATTGTGAATTTATTGTATTGTGTAAAGAATTCAAAGTGGATTATAGAATTTCAAAGTGTAAACAAACAGCAGACAACACTGTTTATCGTGTAAAAATCCCAACAAGGTGCACAATAAAAATGGAAATCGTGTGGGATGTGTGCAAGTACGCTTGAGCTAGGGGACTCGAGGTTCGAAATCCGACTCGAGCAGAGTTGTGTTTACTGAGACTTCGCCCAGATACACGCTTCCCTCACTGGTATACAAATGAGATTGGATCATTGGATAGTGATACTTAAACTGTCTTTTAAGTAAAGTACCCAGACCTTGCGATCTATGTAGCAGACGACGGTTCTAGAAATTCCGAAATTTAAAATCCGAGATTCACTTATCTTCGAGCCAAGCACCCAACATGTACTTAAACAGTCTTTAGCTAACGAGAATGACCAACAGACTTTTACGATCCCCAATAAACGACGGGTGGAGTCTAGATAATAAATCCAAACATTGATTTGGAATCGAACTTAAGCCGCCTGGTTCACCTCTATAGCAGCAGCTCGCAGTATACTGTAGAGACACAAGTAACACTATCGCTACGTTACCGTTTCAAAGGGGGAATAATCTCAGAAGTTATAAAACTAAAAGAATGTCCAACAGCGGCAAGCAGGGGGTTCGAGCAAGGCGCCACCACGTTTCTGACAACCCTCTTGCCTGGTTCGCAACGTTAGGTATGTGACGCTGTCAGAGGTTCTCACTACTGTACTGGATTGGGTGTCGTACATGTGGCCTAGCTGGTATAGACTTAACGGGACGAAATTAGGACGTCACATTTCTCCGCTTCCTACCCACTCTATCTAATGCGATTCATGAACTAATTCAGGACTCACGTTGCAGTCTAACACAAATGAATCACTAAGTCAACTTGGTGCCCCTAAGTTAAATTGGTGCCCTTTTGGTGCGCCTGCCTTCTTGCTATTAAGGTTGAATACAGGAGGTAGTAGAATGTAGTCTCAGTTACTCCTCATATTGTTTGCATCGCTAATGAGCTTGTCTTAGACATCTCCCAACTTAACAATTAATTAATTGAACAGGACAAGACACGAATCAAAAACAAAAGATAACCAATGAGTCGATTAATTGTTGGTGATTTTTTAAATATCCAAATAAGGGTAATTAATGCTACTTAATAAGAGTAAATACATTTCGACACGCTTATCCTCCTGCTTCCCATTCTCGTTTCAAGTTGAAATTTTGTATAATTATTCGCAGTCGTTGACAATACACGAATCAAACAAAAAATTGAAAAGTTAATTATTTTTTTATATAGCAGAAATGCATCTAAACCATGTAATATATGGATAAATGGCAGTAATTAGCGGTTATTTCCCTTAGGTAAACTTTTTTTTTCTTTTCTATTGCTTTGATGTTTTTGTTTTTTTTTTCTTCTTTTTCTTTTTTACATCGCGTATAGCAGCCTCTTTAACGTTGTTCTTTGGCACATTAAAAGAAAGTGTAGATCTAAACATTTATGCAAGAAACGTCTGGTCCGTTTTAGTTCAAACAAATTGTATTTAATTAGTTTTATTTTCCACAGTCTTATTACCACAAATAGCTAAAAGGGAGCATACAAAATATACGTCAGACGTTTGATGCTACACCTCGACACCTCATGCAATAAACCGTTCTGTTGTCAATTTAAATCTGCTGCTAAGTTCTCCGTCAAGTCTGCCAACATTGCAAATTTAGGGATGACCTTAGCACGAAGCTAATGTCTGTAATTGTGAATATCTCAAGTGACATCCACAATTGTCGAGCTGCAGAGCGCGTGCTGTAAATGTCAGAAGCGATGCAACGTGTCACTGTAAATTGAAACACACAATTTCTAGTTTGTGGGGCGCGAAAATAGCAACACCAGGCGGCTAAGGTTTGAACTTTCAACTCTGATAAAAAGTCAAAATTTAAAAAAAGTATAATAAATCTCCTGAAATTAAAAAACCTGAAAAAAAAAAAACGTCATTAAAGGACGTCAATTTTACGCATTCTAGTCCCTTATGCTGAATAGGTCTTTAGTTTATTTGTTTGTATA
This sequence comes from Biomphalaria pfeifferi, assembly GCA_030265305.1. Classification (NCBI taxonomy): domain Eukaryota; kingdom Metazoa; phylum Mollusca; class Gastropoda; family Planorbidae; genus Biomphalaria; species Biomphalaria pfeifferi. The sequence continues at coordinate 2,498,345 of JASAOG010000074.1, forward strand.
TCGCATGTAGGATAGACTACCATCGTACTGATCCTAGCTTATGTGATGACAGATGTACCTTTATCTCTGTTTTTTAAAGATTAAATTTTAGTATTTTGGTTCATAGCTACTTTACTTTTTAGTCTTATGTCCTTAGGTGTCTTTAAGTGATTTTTACTAATGGTGTTACCGCTTCTGTCCTAGTTTTTTATGTTCTCTTGAACTAAGCTGCTTGATTTGATTCGCGGTGATTCAGATATGCCATGATTCATTTAAAAACACTTCAAACACATTTCCTTTTTGTCTTAAAAATAAAATATAAAGATTGCATTGCTTTCTTTTCAAAAGAAATCCTACATCTATATTTTGATGCTGGATCTGTTTATTTATCAAGGATTTCCTATATTTTCCAAACAAAAACCTCTGTTTCAATAGAAATGTTGCTGTACTTGGAGTCGACTTGGACGGACTTTCCAACTCAGGAACCCGCACCGCTAAAACTCATGCGTATAAAGAAATGTTTATCTGAAAGCAATACAAGAACCGCTATACGTTATTTACAGTTAGTGCAGATCACGTGATGCTCACCCGGAAGTCGTCTGCTATTTTGTGTCTCTCTAACTTCCTGTGATTTCGCTAAAGCGTTTGATGTCTGAAATCATACTTTGATTTTTTTTTAAAATGGAGGCGAAAAAGAGAAGGGAATTAACTCAGGTGTGTAAAACAACACCGATGTAAACCAGATTTTTTTTTTAGCTGCCCAACTGATCTATTTTTTTTTTATTTGACTTTCTTTTATTACTTTCTAAATAATCGTATTATCTTTCCTTGTTTTACATTTGTTACTGCCCCTGATATAAACGCTTCCTTGGAGGCAATCAAACTGTAGACGCCTGCCACCCTCGCATTAATTTTCTTGGTTCCCGCCCGCAGCTAACCAAGAAAAACCTAAAACTTTATCTATTTCCTCATCATACCTTAGAACGAAATATGTATAAATATATACATAGGCGGAGATCTAGGTATGAACGCGATGGGCAAAGCAGTTTGGGAGTGGGGTGAAAAGTGGTGCGAGTTACGTTTCGTAATGGTGGACGTGTCTTGCTCACTGTCTGAGCCAGGATTTCTATAATTGGTCTTAACAAAGGGAAGATAGCTCCCCCAACCACCATTTTTTCTTTGCCCCAAGATCTTCATTGCGATATAGTGTATTGCTTCCGATGTGCCATGTCCTGTACCATAACTTTGGCTTCGGTGCCAGTCTGAAGTCGGTGGTAAAAAAAGGGGTTTGTACCTTCTTGCATAATATGCTGTATGTCTACAGAAAGCTATGTGTCTTTGTACATTCTGTCCAGTAATATGCTTGTTATGTTGATACTTTTCCATCTTTATAATCTGGGAAAAGATGGGCAAGAGGAGGGGAAGCAGAAAGCAGTTACTTCACCCCACCCCCTCATAAATATTTTGATATTTTCTTAACCAATGACTCTTGGATAGAATGTTATATTTATGTAAAGAATATAGATTGAGCATAAAAGAATAAACTGAGAAACAAAAACTTGTTTAGAGTTGAATCATATTTTATTAAAATAAGCATTGCTCTTAGTTTCTCTACTTAGCGATGCCCGGAATATTGCATAGTCTCATATTATGCTCTTCGTTTCTCTTTACAAAAGGAAGGTAACTCCCCCTTCCCTCTTTTTATCTCTCTCTCCCTCTGTATATTCCATGTTATATGAAGATTAACTTGCTCCAAATAACCTCGTGCTTCTGTGATTGTATTCCTCCAATAGCCACGTATTGTAGAAGGGCTGGCCATAGGCAAACCAGGCAGCCGCCTAGGGCCCCAATTTGTGTGGGGCGTCCACAGAGAAAAAAAAAATGCGAAACATGATTCAAATCTCAAGCATAACAGAACCTTATGGCTCTGTCTAATACTCTCGTACTAAGCAGTAGCGGCCCTAGGGGGCGGCAAGTGGGGCAACCGTCCCAGGCCCCGCGCCTGAGGGGAGCCCTGCGATCAGAGATTTTATTGTCACCAACTTCAAAAAACAAATCAGTTCTCATACACTAGGACTTGTTACTCAATATTTACTCAGTATCTTTATGATACCAATTGCCATTTAAGCTCCTAACATACATTTCCTAAGCTCGAAATACCGTTCAGTTAAGGAAAAGACAGTATCTAATGACCTTCCGCTTCTAAGAGGCTACCATCGTTGAACAGTTCACAATAAAAACACGTAGGTGGAAGCAACCAACGACAAAACGGATTTTATTAGGAAAATGTTTGTAGGTCATGACGTTTGAAATAGCATCGAAAGAATGAAAATTGTATTTGAAAGAGTCATTTGTAACATTTATTGTAACATAAATGCAACCTTTAAGGGCCCCGCGCATGACGCTCGCCCAATGCCCCGCGCACTGCTAAGGCCGCCCCTGTACTAAGTCTCTACTATAATGCAAGATTTATTCATGAATGTTTAGATCAGGGGTCTCAAACTCATATCAGCATGTGGGCCACAGTGGAAAGTAACAATCAGTCAGCGGGCCACACCACGAAAAGAGAATGTTTTTTCATTACATTTTACAAACACTACTGTCACTGCAGTTAAATGCTAAAATAAAGTTTTTATATAATTATTAATTACATTTATTGTAGTTTATACATGCACAGGCAGTTTAGTTGACTAAAATAAGTTGACGTTGCCTCTGTCACTAATAAAAAAAAACAGAAACTGTAGTTCCCCGCCCAAAAAAAACAACAAAAAAAAAACTATAATTACTAGGCCTACTGCAGATGGCTCGTCACTATGTTTCTGTCCACTCAGCTGAGAGCGTTTGGCAGAGACCAGACCATCGACGTTAGGCCTGAAGTCACGTGTAGGGGCAAGCCGTAAGGTCGCTCTCAGATGCTCACCAGTCAGTCGTGATCGTCATGCTGTTTTGTTGATCTTCATCCTGGAGACAACTGTTCACAAACCTAAGTACTCCCCAAACATCGATAGAATTCTAGCAGCTGCGCAAAATAAGTGTGGAAACTTCTCTCTGGGATGAAACTGGTAGAAATCTGGAACGCCAACATCAGCGTATTTTTGCTTCACAACAGTGTCACACTGCAGGTCCAGTAGTTCCATCTGGACTTCCACTGGAACGTTTTTCACGTCAACTGCGAACGGAGTGGCAACAAGGAAAAACTGTGGTTCGAGAGCATTGAATTGCTGAAAGCGGTGTTCAAAATCTTCAAGTAGTCTGAAGAGGATGTCTACGTAGTCTTTCAGGCGCTGTAGTTCAACCGTTACGCTCTGTAGAAAAGAGAAATAAATGAGCCAGGTTTCCATCTGCCCGCTGAGTGGCCCACAAAGTCAGCTTGCATCTGAATGAATCAAACATCACGGTAATCAGCTGCTTTGTGCCCTGTAGTTATGAATTGATTGCATTGAGATGTTGCGTGATGTCAGTAAGAAAAGAAAGATCCGACAAAAACATTAGGTCACTGAGCTAAGGTATGTCTCTGTCTTTCATTGCCATGAGCAATGCTATTTCCCGTCTCAGTTCAAAAAATCTCTGGAGCACTTTTCCAGGACTCAACCCAAATATGTTTGAAGACCATCGTTTCTTTCTTTGGATGAAAGGTCGACCTGTTATTTCTGGTCTGGTCATCATGGACCATCCATCTACTATATTGGTGCTATCGGTGTCTTAATACTGTATTTATTGACTTAGATCTAGATACAGGAAAGTGTTTAATTCCTTGCGTATTTTTCGGTCTTTAATTTCGCCTAGAGCTTTTAATTACCTAAGACCGGCCCTGCTTGTATGAAGATCTAGGGATCCTCTCGTATATAATGTAATAAGATGAATGCCTGGTCATTAGCTCTGGTCGACGTCGCCCATACAGCAGTTCAACCTTGAAATGCAGCTGATATGTCTAACTCTAAGGGTAAGACAAATCTCATTTCAGATAACATTGGCACTAAAGAAAGTTCCTAATAAGTGTAAATTATATATTGTTATTTCTGTTCTAATTTTACGTTTCGGTCATTACGTTATATTTTGAGTGGTCCAAACGTTTTCTTTCTCGTCTGATAATGTAACATTTTGTAACAGTTTGTGTGTGTGTAGCAGACGATAATGTAACATTTTGTAACAGTTTTTTTTTTAGTAGCAGATGATAATGTAGAGCTCCTTAAAATCTCCAACTTTAAAATCTGAGCTCACACAGGAAGGGTTTGTTAGTTCCGGCCAGGCAGGGGTGAAGTTATCTTTAGATATGTTTTATGTCGATATCCGCGCCCTCGTCCCCCGGCGCCCTTCACCTGCCATGAGCTGCCACTTACAAGGGTTAAACCTCACGATCCCATGTCACTGTTGTGTAACAAGGCATGTCAGTTGGCCGAGTCAGCGTATCCTGCACTGTGCTGGCTACACTATCATGTCTTGAGCATTCGCTCCCCTCCACCATCCCCCCAACCTTTCCTCACTGTCCTCCAGACATTTGTAGCTGCTTTTTTTTTTTATTTCAAAGATTAACTTTACTGGGTTTTTTGGGGAGTTTTTTATGAGCGTTCCCAACTTTTGTTTTCTATGTATAACTTTCAATTTTGATTTGCTTCTTACAGAACTTACACCAATACTGTCTACACCAATACTGTCTACACTTACACCAATACTGTCTACACCAATACTGTCTAGACTTACACCAATACTGTCTACACTTACACCAATACTGTCTACACTTACACCAATACTGTCTACACTTACACCAATACTGTCTACACTTACACCAATACTGTCTACACTTACACCAATACTGTCTACACTTACACCAATACTGTCTACACTTACACCAATACTGTCTACACTTACACCAATACTATCTAGACTTACACCAATACTGTCTACACTTACACCAATACTGTCTACACTTACACCAATACTGTCTACACTTACACCAATACTGTCTACACTTACACCAATACTGTCTACACTTACACCAATACTGTCTACACTTACACCAATACTGTCTACACTTACACCAATACTATCTAGACTTACACCAATACTGTCTACACTTACACCAATACTGTCTACACTTACACCAATACTGTCTACACTTACACCAATACTGTCTACACTTACACCAATACTATCTAGACTTACACCAATACTGTCTACACTTACACCAATACTGTCTACACTTACACCAATACTGTCTACACTTACACCAATACTGTCTACACTTACACCAATACTGTCTACACTTACACCAATACTGTCTACACTTACACCAATACTGTCTACACTTACACCAATACTATCTAGACTTACACCAATACTGTCTACACTTACACCAATACTGTCTACACTTACACCAATACTGTCTACACTTACACCAATACTGTCTACACTTACACCAATACTGTCTACACTTACACCAATACTGTCTACACTTACACCAATACTGTCTTTGTTTCTCTTATCTCTCCATTTCTATCTCTTTGTGTCTCTCTTTTTCCCTCTCCCTCTCTGTTTTCGTCTTTCTCTACCTCCCTGGCTCTCCTTTCCCCTCAACCCTATTTCTCCCAACGTGTCTCTCTTTATCTCTCTCCCTTCCATCACTAATGCACTAAATGCACTAACCCTATGACCAAATGAGATACTAAAATTTACAGACTATAAAGAAAAGGATGAGTCGGTAATTATATAGAAGGCGGTGCCACAAAAGTATTTTGGTGGAATAAAACTTATGTAATTAGTACATTGGTTATGAAGGTGCTGCATTGAGCATGTGAACTGGTGCGACATTTATTGTCGCCAACATCGAAATACTTGAAAACCGTGAATTTTACTCAGTGATGAGCGCACACAAACATGCTCTCGAGTTCTCCCAATGCTGCATTTGAAACTCAGTTCATGGCGTTTGGTCGACCACACCTCCTGGCATGTGAGGTGTAAATGTCACGTGCATTCGTTTGACATCTTGTGCAATGGGAAGACTTAACCTTCTCCTCCCCTCTTATTTTTAAACTACCCAACATTAACCTTGAATACCTCCCCACCCCTTCCTTATATGCCATCCAAGCCCTCGATTCCTAGTTCCATTGCAGAAGAAAAAAAAAAAAGAATCCGAGTGATGACTTGTGCTAATTAGAGCAGTTCTTTTACGTCCGTATCAGTTCCCAGCATCCTCTAGCTTTTCTGTGTTGTATCTTCGTATTTGGACGACATGCAACTGATGCTGGATATTTTTTTAATGAGCTCGAAGTTGTCAAGTGAGTGCGTCTCTAGCAACGCTTTGTGCCAGTTTGTCTCAACTACGGACTTTGTGAAACGCCTGACAACCAAAATGTGTACAAAAATATAAAGTTAAAATTATGAAGAGTGGGATTTAAGTTAGACAACAGACTGGCTGAATGGAGACACTGGGCTTTGAAATGGGCTGCACTATAATTGTGACTTCTTGGTTATAATGAGTGGGTGAAAAGGTTGCTACGACTTGTTGCTTGTTGCATGCGTAGCCATAGCTTGGTGTAGCAGTGTTGTTGACGATGGTTGACTTATAGCACCAAACTGCTGGTAGACAACTAAACAGGTGTAGGCGTATTATATCTTGGCTTATAAAACTTGAAATAACTTGAATAACCTCTTTGTGAACAAGACTAAATATAACTTTGATTACTTGAGGTGAACTAAAATAAACTAATATTAAAACAAATCTAACTCTCAATAAAAAATAACACACGTCTTTACACTCTGGCATCCATAAGTCGTCTCTAGATCTTAAGATATATATGACAAAGCCGCTTATCTTGTACCAGTCTACAAAACTAACCATAAATACTCCCTTTTTTATCGTCTAACAATTTATGCTCCCTTTCTTCGAAATCACCTTGGAATTATACACACACTCCATAAAAATGAGTTGTCGTACCATGTTGCATTAGTTATCAAAAATTTTTTTGTACGGGTTGTTATGACTTTGAGTATGGGTTGATATGTCTTTATAAAAGGGTTGGCGTGACTAATTTAATGTGTTGTAACGCACTAAAACTGCCAAGTTCAAAACAGTAGGTTGTCATTAGTATACATTTACATCAATATTAGTAGTTCCCCCCCCCCCCCCCCCCCCAACATCGCAGCTCTGTTAGAAATAGCTCACCAGTTTAACCTGCACATTGCAGTCAATTGGCAGGTTCAAGTCGGTCCTCTCGTGTTTTCCCAACCAAAGTGTTTATGTGTAGCACTGCACCTGTTTCACTGGGCGCATCTAAAAAGGTGGAGCATGTCTGTCGACGATCTAGGACCAGCTCGCGGATTGTTTTCGGTTTTATCGCATGCGTGTGTGAGACGTTCTTGGATCCAGGCTTATTTGAAAGCACTAACAGATAGGCGAGGAGGCGCTTTGTAAGCTGGTCAAAGCCTAACTCGAAAAATGTTTTTGCCGGCACTAGTTTTATCAGGCGACCCAAAGGCAGACCCCGAATGCGATGGATAGATGATGTGGAAGCAGATCTGAAGCAGCTTGGGGTTAGGGCGTGGAGACGAAAGGCCCAGGGGAGATCTGAATGGAAGGATGTGTTAAAGCAGGCCAGAGCCGTCCATGGGCTGTAGCGCCACTGGAATGGATGGATGGATAGTTTTATCAATTGCAAGACTTGGTCTGTTTAATATTCTCATTAGTTGACATATTCATAAGTACTTATTTCTTTCCTAGTGCTATTACAGCATAAAATGGGTTGCCTGAGTCAGCCAGGAAAACCAGTGACTTGGCAGAATTTAAGTCATTGATTAACATGCATGACTAGATTCACCTAGAACTGCGTACGACGTAATCATCTTCTTTTTTGAAGAGACGGTTGTATTTTATAAGAGAAGTTAATCATTCGCTCTCTTTTTTTATCCTCTCGATATCTCCCTCCATCTTTGTTGTCTTCATGCGTGGTCATCAGACATGGTCAATTTGTGTGTCCTTCATCCGTGCTAGTCATGCAAGGACATCATACGTGGTCATAATCAAACGTGGTCATCATCAAACGTGGTCATAATTTTATGTGGTCATAATCAAACATGGTCATAATCATACGTGGTCATCATCAAACGTGGTCATAACCATACGTGGTCATCATCAAACGTGGTCATCATCATACGTGGTCATCATCATACGTGGTCATAATCATAAGTGGTCATCATCAAACGTGGTCATAATCATACGTAGTCATCATCTTACGTGGTCATAATCATACGTGGTCATCATCAAACGTGGTCATCATCAAACGTGGTCATCATCAAACGTGGTCATAATCAAACGTAGTCATCATCAAACGTAGTCATAATCGTATGTGGTTATCATCAAACGTGGTCATAATCATACGTAGTCATCATCAAACGTGGTCATAATCATACGTGGTCATCATCAAACGTGGTCATAACCATACGTGGTCATCATCAAACGTGGTCATAATCATACGTGGTCATCATCATCATTGATCGCAATTTGCATCAACCATGGGCATCTACTCTTTGTGTTAATCTATCTATCTGATAGCTCCATTCTTTGATTGGCCAATAATTGATTGCCGGTTCACGTCTGCCCACTATTGACACGTCGGTTTTGGTCAAAATTTACATGTTTGTTACAAGGTCACTCTGCCCGCTCCATAACTTGTCACCAGAGCAGACAGTAAAAGTGACGTAGAGTAAGGGTAGCATAAAAAAAAAGTAAAAGTACCTAGATAGACTTCCGTGTTGCTCGTGCCAGTGCTGCTTTTGACAGACTTCAAGGACAAGTGTGGCCACGGAGAGGACTTAGCATATCCACAAAACTGAATTCCTACAGTGCAGTAGTTCTCCCATCACTCTTATATGCATCAGAGTCCTGAACCCTATATTCCCGTCACACCAAAAAGAGAAACTCCTTCCACCTACACTGTCTAAGGAGTATCCATAAGGGGCTTTGACACAGAAATCTTAAAGCTGTCCAACATGCACAGTATCAATACGACAGTAAAAAGGTTCCAACTTCGATGGGCGGATCATGTAGTCCGCATGCCAGACCATTGCCTGCCCAAATGACTTCTGTAAGGGGAGTTGTGTGCAGGAAAGCGCCCCCAGGGAGGTCAATACAAGCGCTACAAAGACACTCTCAAGAGCTCCTTAAAGGAATGCGATATCGACATTCAAGACTGAAAAGAACTAGCTCTCGATCGCTCCTCATGGCGTGAAGCTGTGAGTCTCGGAGTCTCAAGATTTGAAGCAAGAAGAGTGGCCAAGGCGAAAGAGCGTCGAACCTACAAAAAGCTGAGAGAAGAATCAGGCCCATCAGGCAACTAACCAAAACCACCCATGCCACGTATGCGGCCGGCTTTTTAAAGCAAGTATTGGACTTAACAGTCATCTTCGAGTCCATATGAAATGAGAAATGTGCTCATATTTGATCACAAGGAGGAGCTATATAATATAAGGTCATCTATTTCAATGGTCGACTGTTAACGAGGGTGCCATGTGGCCAGCACAACGACCAACCACCATTCCTTTTACCTAAACTATAGTCAGGTCTTCATTAGATTTGTGTGAACTCAGGAGCGCCCTAAAATCCCCAAATTCAAAATCCCAGCCTTCACCGAGATTCGAACCCGAAACACTCCAGTTCGGAAGCCAAGAACCGTGGAAATGGGGGGGGGGGGGAGGGGAGCCTTAAAAAAGAAGAAAAATTGTAAAAACTAACAAACAAACAAAAAAACACACACACAAAAAAGAAAGACGATTTTAAACTGAAGTAATGTAGACAACTAGAAGTAATGTAGACAACTAGAAGTAATGTAGACAACTAGAAGTAATGTAGACAACTAGAAGTACAGGAGAGGAAACCACACGAGGTAACACATTGTCGAGCTACTGACTCAAGATTTTAAAAGATGAATAAAAACTTCTTTTTCGAGTCTGATGATAAAGAAAAGAGATGTTTTTTAGATTGCTTCGCAGACTCTGCTGCGACCTACATATTTTGCAAGAATCCAACGCTTAGAAAATCATTGGCTACTTGGAGACTAATTGAATTAGGATTTCGCCTTCTTCGGAGTTTATCTTTCCTCGAGAATATCTATTGTATACAATAATTGTTTCTATTTTGAAATATTTTTTTGTCTAGGTATTCGTCATTGGTCTACTCACATCATCGGTTTACTCACATCATTGGTTTACTCACATCATTGGTTTACTCACATCATTGGTTTACTCTCATCATTGGTATCCTCACATCATTGGGTTACTCACATCGTACCGTGTTAAAAATTGTACACCCTTTTCTTCCAGTTTTCATTTGGTAATGAACACACGTCTGCTAACTGTACGTCTGCCTCCCAGGATTCTTTTACTCACGCTTAACATCACCTTCCTCTGTCCACCCCATTCATCTCTAGTGTTAGGTAACTGCACACATTCTGAGTGGCCCCGATCTATCTAGCTGTCGGCAGATGTCGGGGGGGAGTTCTTTTAATGAACGCTAACTAGTCGACTTGGCAAGTGCGGAGGGGGGGGGGGGGTAACATTGTGTCATACGTTCACCCCCCCTCCCTCCAAACCAACAGCAATTAGCGCTATTGGAATGGGGTACTTACTATCTGGGGCTTGTTTTTTGTTGTTGTTGTTCTCCTCCTGTGTTTTGTTGTTGTTTATTGTCGAAAGGGATAAAGAGGTTTAGAAAATAATTTGGCATTTTATAGAAGTGGCCGAATTTTCTTTGGCATCAGACAGGATTTAGGCAGTTAGTTCTAGACTTCAACCAGTGGGAGCGGGATTGAGGTGGGGGGGGGGGGTAGAGCGGGGTCATTTCAGATAAGGTTATGCCTTGTGTGAGTAGGCTACTGTAGGGTCGGGATGGGGGCAGTCTGGGGAGGGGGGGTCATGATTTGCTTGGCACGACAGGACGTTTAAATATAGCGCCCTGACTACTCTTACGCAACTAGATTCGGTTTTGTTTGAAGGTAAACTTGGGGTAGAATAAGCCTAAGGCTTGTATCTGCCTGCCTACTGTATCTCTCTACAGTAAACATCGGGGGGGGGGGGGGCGGTTCAAATTGTAAGCAAATTATTTCTTACTTTTCTTTTCAAGATTAATCTTAAAAAAAAAAAGAAAGAGGTCAAAAGTAATTTCCATCTTCTGCGGTTTCGTTTGATGATTTATAAATAGATGTATAGATATGTTGATAGCGTCAACTGAATGGAACATTTACCGTCATCGTCAATAAGAAACATATCGTTTAATGTCATTTCCGCTTTCGCTTTTATTATAATGCGAACTATACGAACTTAGATTTTATTTGGGGACTATTCGCTATTGCTAACTATGTTTGTGTTATAGAGATTATAGAGAGGTACTTACTTCACCAATCGTAAACAAACACCCTTTAGTCACGTGCTTCCAAATCTTTTCTATACAATTTACGACCTAATTCGAATCAAATATGAATATCACGTGACGGTAGTTTCGTTGTTTTATTCTTGGACATCACGTGACCGTTCGTTTTGTTGAATGTTTTTCAAAGTGCTACATGCCTGAATTTCTACTGAGTGGTACATGGCTGGGTTATATTGAGTGTTACATGGCTGGATTTTATTAAGTTCTACATGTCTGGGTTTTATTAAATGTTAAATGTTCAGATTACATTGAAATTTACATGTCAGGGTTTATTGCAATACTACAATACTGGGTTTTATTAAGTGCTACATGTCTGGTTTGAATGGCGCACTACATGTCTGGGCTTAATGGAGCGCTACATGCATGGGTTTTGTTAAGGGTTACATGTTATGAGTGATAGATGAACATTTCTAACAGTTAAACACTTGAGTTTGGTGGCGCTACCATACGGCACGTGACCTGGTATGATCGTGACCTGGTATGACAATCCATCAATGTAATCACTCTATTGACACGTGACATCCTGCAGTCTCCGGAAGTTTTAAAAAAGAACAGATGTGTGGGCAGATGGGAAGTAGAACACACACACACAGCTGACATAGCAGCAAGTTTTAAAGCTCTGAATTCCTTCTTTCTAGTTATCTCTACTTCTGCTAGAGTAGCTCGAACCTCTCTCTCTCCCCCTCTCTCTCATTCTCTCACTCTCTCTGTCTTCCGTCGTCTCTTTTCCTCTGTCCCTCTCTTCTTCAATCTCTTCCCCTCTTTTTGTCCAGCTCTCAGTCTATCTCCTCGCCTTTCTTTCTTACTCTCTTCCACCTCTCTCTTCATCTCTCCCTATATATCTCCCTTCCTCTCCCTCTCTCTCTATTTCTCTCCCTCTCTCTCTCTTTTACTAGCTCTAGTCTTTCTCCTAATCTGCAAGTACTAACTACCTACATGTTATTCTAATTTAAAATTAAAGAATTATTTGTTTTTTTAAACAAACTAGTTTTATTGTTACAACTTGAATGAAATCTCAAGCAGAGATGTAGTTAACAAAAGTAATTCAGGTTTAAATACTCAGCATTGAAAGCGACTATAAAGATCAATTGTTTAAAAGAAAAATGTTTTCCTTGACCTTAATCAAGGAAATGTAACTCCTATCCAAGTATCCACCAAACGTAAATCAGAGGAAAAAAAAAATCTTTCATTTCTATGTAAACTTTGAACTCTGCCCCTTTGGAATAGTTCACATTCCTGGACACATATTCGTAGAATTCCCATCCTCCTTTTTTTCTTTCAAAAAACGGACAGGGAAAGGGGAGGAGACTGTATGCTAAATAAGATGAAAGCAAAAGTTGTATATTGTCCTTTGTACAAGCTCTAATTACGACGTCAACAAAAAAAATTGTCCAAATTCTATCTTTCACCTTCATCTTAGTGGTTTGAATAGGCCAACCAAGTTACAGAACCAAGCTCTTCCATTTTCTTTTTTTCACTTCGCTTGAGGAATGTGCCAAGGGTAGATAATCGAGAGGCGAGCCGTCTGCTGAGGGTACTTCACGTCTTGATCAAGCAGAGTTGTCTACTTCTTCAATTAGACAAATCTCTCTCTGATCACAAGTGGGCCCTGAATGGCGGACACCCCAGTGCTAAAAGACTACGAAATGTAGGCTCGCCAGTCGCTGGCTTTGATTGGATTTAGGTTGTTTTTTCTTCACAATGAATACTGAAGTCAATTATCGCAAAGTATTTTTTGTAATATGTTCAATTATTGAATTTTAGCTTTAAGACAGTGGTTGCCTCTGTTATAGATGCTTCTTTTGGATGCAGGGATCTGGACTCTTTAAGAAGTCCATGAAGATACTAAGTGATGCAATTGAAGTCTTGGGTCAGTTTTAAGCTCCGGTGCATTGCTAATTACCTTTCACCCGTTTAGAAAACTCACGCCTACACACATATACTAAAAACCACACGCTCACATACATTTACATATTCTGTCAAAAAACAGAAACCAGTAAATAGAAACGGAAACAGGAAAAATATAAAATATAATTTAAAACAAACAACAACAACATCAAAGAACACGAGAAGTGTAATTGTATCAATTAATTTGGATCACCATGGAATTAAATTTGTAATAGATTCTAACAATAATAAATCTGTGTTATTAGAAATATTTTTACTATTTGCTTTTTGTTTAGCGCAAGCTCATGTTTTTGGCTTTCTCAATGCGCAACGATCCTATTGACGTCTGGACCAGTTAAATAAAATAAAAATATTTATACGACTTGAATTCGAAAATAATTGTGCAAAATTTGAACTTAATCCGAGATTTGGTGTGTGAGAAATAACGTGTACAAACTTTTTACCAGACAGACAGACAGATTTGATATAAGCTTTGTGAAAATACAAAAATAAACAATATTAAATGAGATATTTTAATTATAAACAATACACACACAATATGCACATGTTAATACATAAGGAAAAATACCGAGGTAAAAAAAGACTACAACGTAGACAACACGAAGAATACAATTCCACAAACGTTTTTGCAGACGAAAAGAAAACAACGTTTTTTTAAAAAACAAAGATTATCTAAATGGGAAGAACTTCCCTTTAAAAATAAATCAAACAAAATATTTAATTCACTAATTGAGTAATATTTTTTTTTTGATTCATGTTTTGTTAGATACAATAAATAATTGTTTAAAGTATCAAATTGATTGGAGAATGCTTAAGGGAGAAATAGCGTTAGCAATTATTTAAGGGGACTAAACCCAACAAATGTAGCCATATCTATGAATACTGAAGGATTTATTTCCATTGTTGGTATTATATACTATAATTTATTACAGTAATTAATTGACTAATTGGGTAACTTTTTATTTTTTGATTTATGACTTGTCTATGTCAATGATTTTCAACTTGATCCGAGATTGGGTGTGGGAGAAATAACGTGTACAAACTTTTTACCAGACTTAGACAGACAGACAGAGTTGATATACGCTTTGTAAAAAGCACATAACTATTTTATCATTTCAATTGAAGCGTGTTCTGCCTCTAAACTGTACTTAAGTGTATCGGGGAGTGCAGCAATCCAATTGGAAAATCAGCTTCGAGACCGCAGAGCATAAGTAATTGAATTTGCACTCCTTATTTAGGTCAGCGCAAAAGATGTTTTTTTTTTAAAAAAAGATCAACACAAACGGACAGACAGAAAGACATACTCAAAGATGTATTTACACATCAAAAAAGATACAACTAAATAATAATCAAATGAGAAACAGATTAGAATCGACATGGGTTTAAAATGGAACTAAAGATACTTCCGGAAAGTCTTCAAGAATTCAATAGGTTGGATGTTTTAATCAATTAAATCACCCCCCCCCCCCCCAACTCAGGTTTCAGAATTCATGGAATAGCAAGGAGGGGGGGGGGGTGCATCTATGTTGTGTAGCGCAAATCTGTGAACCGAATAGCCATGTGTACATGTGGACCTTTGTTAAGGCGAATGTTGGGGTAGGTCAAGTAGAAGTCACTTGTCCATGTGGCTGCACATCTCTTCATATGCAGGCTGTGTGGCAAGCCCGAGTGGACAGAACGGCCTCACTACTAACCACGAGTTTACGTTTTTATCAGGATTTGAACCCTGGGTATCTATGTTTTGGCCTCTAAGGAAATTAGCAGAGTTCCCTTTTCTGTTGTTGTTGTTATTTTCTGTCAGTGTTATAATGACATGATTCATGCGTGATTCATATAAACGAGAAAAACCTCTTTCCGACATTGTTTATCAAATGTTATATCTGATATGAAACTAAAAAGAAAACCCAGACTTTCTAATTTATTTGATCAAATTGATGATCTATGACTTAAAACAAAAGAAATCAAATCACTACTTTAAATTAGCTGCCTTCATTTATCTAGCTAATATTGCTGCTTGGCTAAATGAGGTGGGTGGAGGGGAAGAATTGTTTGGATAAAAACTTAAAGATCTCATTTCTTGTTCGAGATAGTTCTCAGATTGTTCACACGAAGTGTCAACGCGCCCAGGGCAAGTATAAGCATGTGATTTGATTGGATGCAAGCTTGGTCAAGATGACATATTTACGTCTGTCTACACAAGTGGACGTATCTTTACATCTAGGTGTTTGTATAGAAGTGTGCGTGTTTGGGGGATTGTTTTGACAAGATATCCAATATAAACTTATACATTTTAAAATAATGAATATATTCACTAAAACATTAACTTTGTTATTCTTTACAAAACTTTTTTTTTCTCTTTAGTATCCTGTGTCTGTTTTCACAGAGAATAAAAAAAATTAATGAAGACAATTATACATAACAATGGACCTCATTTACCAATCGTAAACAAACAACATTGAGACACGTGCTTCTTTATCTCTTATATACAAATTAGGATCTAATTTTAATAAACAATGGTTATCACGTGACATTTTTTTTCTCGTTGTTTTATCAATATTATCACGTGACCGTTTGTTTTGGTGAATGAGGTCCATGAATAAACAGAGACTTCGTGTTGATATAAGTAGACATTGAACAAAAACTATCTTCTTAATGCGTCACATCCTTTCACGTACTTTGTCACAAAAACATTCACAACAAATAATGACGCAATATAAACCCATAAGCACAAAGGTATAATTTGTATTACCTGAATTTGTTAATGTACTTAAATGTAACTTTTTCCAGAACAACTGTAAACTCTATTTTAAAGAATAAACTGAACCATTTAATATGTCGTAAAAGTTGAGCTAATATCAAATCTATTTCAAAAAGTAAACTGAACTATTTAATATGTCGTAAATGCTGAGCTAGTCTCAAATCTATTTCAAGGTGTAAACTGAACTATTCAATATGTCGTATACGCTGAGCTAGTATCAAATCTATTTCAAGATGTAAACTGAACTATTTAATATGTCGTAAACGCTGAGCTAGTCTCAACTCTATTTCAAGGGGTAAACTGAACTATTTAATATGTCGTAAACGCTGAGCTAGTCTCAACTCTATTTCAAGGGGTAAACTGAACTATTTAATATGTCGTAAACGCTGAGCTAGTATCAAATCTATTTCAAAAAGTAAACTGAACCATTTAATATGTCGTAAAAGTTGAGCTAGTTCTTCTTTTTTCGTCTGCTCAGAATCTTTTCTGTCCTATTTGAAAAGCCTCCTTTAGTTCAGTTCCAACATAGATTCCCAGATTCCAACCGGCAAAGAATGCAACATAAAACTACCTCAATGCATCGCGCTTCTCTTCAACGAGATTGTCCCACAGTGCAGAAGTTAGTTTTTCGTTTGCTCACTTCTATCAATCAACGTCTGCTTCATCCACTTGCTCAAATTAAATGTCAGTCTTATTTTGTTTCGTCTCTTTCGCCGATAGAATATTACAGAACAAGTTTTAAGAACTTCTCTTACCGCTGTGATAAAGTTGTTTGCAACCATGAATGTAATTTAGGTTTTAAAAAAAAATCGTAAATGTTTTAATTTCTTTAAAGACCGTAGAAGCTTAATTATTATGCTAGTTAGGGCAGAGATTTAAAGAATAGCACGTCTTGCATCAAATGCTTTCTGTTTGACTGCCCCAGACTCGCTGATCTCCGTCTCGACAGGTCTGGGAAACCCACATTTTTCGACCTGTATGGCGACATTTATGCACTACGCAAGACAGCAGGGTTTCTGTCCAGGGCTTTTGAAAGAGAGGATTTGAGCCCCTCAAGCCCTCACTCTAATGGAGTTTGATGATGATGATGATGATGATGCATCAAATGCTGTATCAAGTCGTTGTTACTGGTTCTCATGCAAAAACAAGCAAAATCTAAATATGTATATATACTTCTTTAAAAGGCAAAGCTTAACTTAGTGGAATAACTCTATATTTACAATAATATATCTCAATACTGTAATACCATTTCCTTTTCTTTTTTTTTTACTATCAAACAAAATTAAATAAATTACCACTATTTAATTAACTAATTGGTTAATATTTTATTTGTTATTGATTCAGGATTTCTTAGGAACAATTAATAATTGTGCACAATTTCAACTTGATCCGAGAATGAAAAGACGGAAAAATAGCGTGCTCAAAATTTGTACCAGATAGACAGACAAATAGACAGAGCTAACATTAGCTTTTTAAAAATGTCTGTGTCAGAAGTTTCTTTACTCTTTCTAGACTCTTCACTATTACCGAATTTAAGTATTTCTAGACGTTTGAGATATTAACATGTTAAACTAAGTCTTCGCTGTAAAATGGTTAATTTAAAACCATTTTGCGCCCCACCCCTTTGTTTTGCCTGATGAAGACGCAGAAATGTAGGTTTATGGTATGCTATATACAGAGATTTGAACTCGCGAGGCTCGAGTTGAGTGCTAGTGAAAAAGCCACTACTGACCCATGAAACCTCAGCTAACATAGCATATGGATGGGAGGACGAGTTCTGGCTTGTCAACAAAGCGATTTAGGTTTAAATCTTTTCAACACACTAATTACTCGATGCCATACTTCATCTGCATATATTTTGGGGATTTTTATTTGTTGTTATACGCGCACATCGTCTGCACCCTACCTAGGGAACAGTTTTGCCTACGCCTTCATTTACACCATTGATTCCCAAAGTGGTCCATATAGACCCCCAGGGGTCTACGAAGACTTCCAAGGGGTCTACGAAAGTTAAAAAAGGAATAGGGGGTCTATGAGATGTGCACGGGGGTCTACGATAGTTAATCTCAATTCTGCATGTCCTGACTTTAATTTTGCCAATTGGAATTTTTTCATACAAACATTTATGATTTGTACCTTAGAAAATCTTTAAAATTTTTACCCTGCTGATTGAATGAAAAAATTTTTTTTTATTTAATAACTATATTTAAAAAGTGTAGTTTAGTCTAGTAATAACTTTAACAAAAGAAATGTAGACTGTGCAGCGTTAAGTATTTGAAATTCAACTTCAATACTTCCTTGTCAAACAAGTGAGTGTTAATGTTTCCTTTTTTTTATTATACTATGAAACCAACTAAGCAGGTCGATCATTTGAAATGATGCCAACCTGATAAAAAGATAAAGGTTTAAAAACTTTCAAACACTCAAAGGTAAAGTTCAGTATGCACCCACAAAATCTCTCTTTGATCTGATATTGAGGAGAAGATGATTAGAGAGCGTTTTACTATATCTCTTTACTTATAGTAAAACACTGTAAACCTCATACAATAGGCAAATTATTGATTTTACCAGCTATTGAAAAAATTGTAAGAAAATCTTTCACAAAAATTTATTTCATTAAAAGAATTTCATGTTTGGGTTTTGTGGCCGGTGTCTTGTTTTGGGTCTCTTGATTTTGAAGAAATTGTCTGCATTCTCAGGAGGCACTCCGAAAGGGCAAATTTCAATGGTCCCAATGTTGAGCTTCCGGAACATTTGTTTTCTCATTATGATGTGTACGGTTCTGATATGAAAAATTAGAAGTTGTCCTATCAGGACAGTTAATAGCAGGTGTCATCTTTCTTGTAAATCGAATGAGAGCTTGTCCATTTCTCGTTTTTACAATTCACTATTAGTTTCTTCATTCCTTCCTGATAGAGTGCGATGTTCAAGTGTGTATTTGTTTTTTCACATTTAGCAAGTGTGTCTTCTATTTCCAACTATTTCAACATTAGAGAACTGTGTTCTTGCTATTGTTGTTTAGCTTTACAAGGTCACACAATTTGTTTTGTACAAAATCTTTTGGATATTCCTTCAGATTATGTGGATAATTACATACTAGCCCAAACCTCCCGACGGTAGATGCGAGCAGGCCAGGTGACCACCGAACGTCAGTCCAGGCATCATGAGTTGTTTTATTTAGAAAGCATCAGAGTTTTTCAAGCTTTGAAGGAATATTTTTATATTGGTTACGAAAACAAAAATTGTTTGGTGAATTTGACTGATTCGCTAGCAAGGTAGCTGTTAGCTCCAGTGCTCCTATTTCTTCTCTGTGGTTGTCATAGAGCTCATTAGTTACAATAAACCTAATTTTTTAAATATTTTTTCTCCATGAGGCCATTCAATAAGTATTCCAGCTCCTCCGATTGTGGTGGCTTTCTGAGAACCATCCTTGCAAACCCTGAAGCTCTGTTGGAATGTAGTCAAATTTTTCTTTCTTCTTATGTAAGTGTTTGCAAACGATATATTTCTCTATACAGCTGGCTGAGTCAACCTTGTCTGGTAATGATGTATTTTTTAATTCCAATTATTGTGGCTCAAGAAATCTACGAAAAACTGCTCCTTGTGAAAATTTTTACTTTGATGCTTAAAAAGACACATTAATATTTAATGTTTTGAAGAATTACTTCATAAAACAACAAATCCCTATGTGAAAAATAATTTCAGTAGCAACGGATGGTGATCTTGCAAACCATTTAAAACAAAAAGTTTCCAATGTGTTTAGTGATTGTATGCTATACGCATTAACTGTTATATAATAGGTTTAAATTTGAATTTTGAAAATAAATTTATTTAAAAAATAGATTCAACTTAAAATGTACTTTTAAATTACCTTTTCACTCCTCGTGTCACTGGTTAGAAATTATTTTAAACAAAATGTGTAATTTAAAATTGCTGAGTTTTTTAAAAAATTCAATATAACTTATGCAGGGGGTCTACGAAAAACCAGAAAGCATGGAAAGGGGTCTATGAGTCAAAAAAGTTTGGGAACCACTGATTCACACGTTATAAACAGGCAAGCATTTCACCTAACAAACTCGCAGAAGGAGACGCCTTGTTCTTTAAATAATGTCACAAAAATTCAAATTTTGCTCACCAGAATTAAAACAGACATATTACAGCATCGGAAATTTGTCTCTTTATCTCCCCCTTATGTTGTAGCGGCGGCTGTTTGAACTGTGACATTTGCAATTGGATGAGAAAATAAAAAAAGCAAAATTATATGATGGATAGCTACACAAGTTTTAAATTGGATGTCATCTTTCATCTCCATCGAACGCCCTACGCAACGACTCTTTCCTTTTCCCGCGCTCTCTTCCCTACAAGAATGTCCGATTCCCTACTGGCAGAATCATTTTTACATTTTTCAACACATTTCATTTCTGTTTTCCCCACCTCGTGCGTCCCCTTTCCCCACTTTGTATAACCACTAACACTCACAGATGTGCATCCATCATAGATCTTGTCTTACACAACTCTAGGGAATTTTAAGGTTTTTATTTTTTTCACATCTTGTTTTTTTTTAATCTCTTTATCTCATGTTATTAACAATATTAGCTAGGTTTTTTTTTGTATGTCTCGGTGTCTCAGTTTATTCTGGTTTATTTGTTTATGTCTTTGTTCTCATTCGTATTATTATTAGTAATATGTGTGTGTTTGATTGAGTGGAACAACGTTATATGTGAACACAACGTTATATGTGAACACAATGTAATACGTGAACACAATGTAATACGTGAACACAATGTAATATGTGAACACTATGTAATATGTGAACACTATGTAATATGTGAACACTATGTAATATGTGAATACAATGTAATACGTGAACACAATGTAATATGTGAACACAATGTAATATGTGAGCACAATGTAATATCTGAGCACAATGTAATATGTGAACATAATGTAATATGTGAACACTATGTAATATGTGAACACAATGTAATATGTGAACACAATGTAATATGTGAGCACAATGTAATATGTGAACATAATGTAATATGGGAACATAATGTAATATGTGAACACTATGTAATATGTGAACACAATGTAATATGTGAACACTATGTAATATGTGAACACAATGTAATATGTGAACACAATGTAATATGTGAGCACAATGTAATATGTGAGCACAATGTAATATGTGAGCACAATGTAATATGTGAACATAATGTAATATGTGAACATAATGTCATATGTGAACACAATGTAATATGGATAGCCACCTGGTCGTATGAGGAAGTGTGGAAGAGAGAAGGTGCGGTGGCTGAGTGGTAAAGCTCTTGGTTTACGTGGAGGGTGCCGGGTTCAAATCCTTGTGAAGACTGGGATTTATTAATTTCGGGATCTTTAGGGCGCCTCTGAGCTCACCCAGCTCTAATGGGTACCTGACATTGTTTGGTAAAAAGTAAAGTGCTGGCCACACGACACCCTCGTTAACATTGGGCCATAGATGATCTTCACATTATTTACTTTATAGACCGCATGGTCTAAGAGGGGAACTTTTTTTTTGTTTACTTTACCTGGTCGTATGGTCCCAAAAATGGACCATTTTTGGGTTATTTTTGGGCTAGGATGTAATCATATTTAATTCCGATGGAGCTTGTGAAATATTTTAGATAATTGAACGCATGCAAATATATGTGCAGTGGCGTAACGACGGAATCAGAAAAGTTGGGCAGTAGCTTCACATCATGATTCTATTTCTTGAACGAGTCTGCAAAAAAATTTTATTCATGACTTTATGGGCTTCTTTAATATTATTAAAGACACATTAGATGATTGTATTTTAAATCTACTTTCAATTTTAAATGAAACTAATCAACTAGAATTAGACACTCAAGTTGCCCCTTGGTACCTCATTTTTATTTTGTTGTCCAAGATGCCAGATATTTACCTCACAACGTATTGGGGACCCTAAAAGTAATGTGTCCTTCCCCACCAGCCACTAGCAGCCCATCCAGCTGTATGTTTACGTACAATTATTCGCTTTGTGTATTGATTGGAATGGCTTGCTTCGGATACATCTAACCAGGGGTCGTATCAATAACAAGGGGTCGTATCAATAACAAGGGGTCGTATCAATAACAAGGGGTCGTATCAATAACCAGGGGTCGTATCAATAACAAGGGGTCGTATCAATAACCAGGGGTCGTATCAATAACCAGGGGTCGTATCAATAAGCAGGGGTCGTATCAATAACCAGGTGTCGTATCAATAACCAGGGGTCGTATCAATAACCAGGTGTCGTATCAATAACCAGGTGTCGTATCAATAACCAGGTGTCGTATCAATAATCAGGGGTCTTGGGCTCCCATCGCCATCAAAGAGCAGCCGGCTACTGGGGAAGACACTCTGCTGTAAGACTCGTTGTGACATTGGCGCGTTTTGGTGTTGTGTTTATTTATTGTCTGTATTTGTTCTTGTCTTCTTGTGTAATGAGATGGAGAGAGAGAGAGAGAGAGAGAAAGTTTGTGTATGTGAGAGAAAGTGTGTGTAAGAGAGAGAGAAAGGGAACTTGTGTGTGTGAGAGATAGATGAGAGACATTTTGTATGTGTATGTATGAGAGTGTCTGTGTGAGAGAGTGTCTGTGTGAGAGAGATAAAATGTGTGCCTTTGAGAGAGAGAGAAAGTGTGTGTGTATGTGTGAGAGAGAGAGAGAGTGTGCGAGAGAGAAAGTGTGTAAGAGAGAGAGAGAGAGAGTGAAAGTGCGCAAATGTGTTAGACAGATTGAAAAAAATGAATAGAAAGTTATTAGGAAAAGCTTCAAATGAAGGTTTGACTGATGAAGGGCCTGGTGGTTGACTGATGAAGGGCCTGGTGGTTGACTGATGAAGGGCCTAGTGGTTGACTGATGAAGGGCCTGGTGGTTGACTGATGAAGGGCCTGGTGGTTGACTGATGAAGGGCCTGGTGGTTGACTGATGAAGGGCCTGGTAGTTGACTGATAAAGCGCTCGGCTTCAGAACGAGGTGTCCCGATCAAGAATGGGATTTTAAACTTCGGGAATTGTAGGACGCCCCTGATGATGTAAAAGGGCCAGGGGGGGGGGGGTGGGACGACGACGTTGATCTTGTAAAACGTCGACCATAGAAACAGATAAGCTGTACATCACCTGAATAGGCAGGAGGTTATCGGAGCCTTATAATGTGCGCAGTAAATCTTAAGAAATGTTAAACATTTAACAACCTCCACGAAGATATTTCAGTTGTTGAACAAAGTTCACAAATACCAGCTTTAAAGACTTTATACCTATAGTCTTTTTTTTTTGTACTTGTAGTCTATCTTTTATACCTGTAGTCTATCTTTTATACTTGTAGTCTATCTCCTAACAACCAGCTGATTTTTTTTCTTTGTGTTGAAAAGAAACAAAAATGTCCACATGATTAGTAGATTTGTATTTTTAGCGGTCCCCGAAAGGGGAAAAGACGGTATTAGTTTTGTGCAAAATGTCTGTCCGTCTGTCCGTCTGTCCCGTTTAGATCTCGTAAACTAGAAAACATATTGAAAATCCGACATCACAATATTTTAGACCATTTAAAGTTCTGATGCAACGGCTACTTTTTTTTTTACTGATATTGAAAAATCTAATTTTTAAAATCAGTTATGCAAGCAGTTTTTTAAAGAGAAAAAGCTAATTAGTATGCATTATAAGTTAAACCTAATTTACAACAAATAGTAATCTTATAAACTCCATTTTTCTAACCTCTTTTCGAACTTACCATACGAAATGTTGTTTTAATTTTTTTTTAAGGATTCGAATAAGAGATTGAGCATTTTCAATTATGTCAATTGTAACACATCAGTTAGGCCTGTGGAAGCGCGGTGGCTGAGCGGTAAAGCGCTTGGCCTCCGAAACGGGGGTCCAGGGTTCGAATCCTGGTGAGGACTGGGATTTTCAACTTTGGAATCTTTGGGCGCCTCTGAGTCCACTCAGCTCTAATGGGTACCTGACAATAGTTGGGGAAAAGTAAAGGCGGTTGGTCGTTGTGCTGGCTACATGACACCCTCGTTAACCGTTAAAAACATCTGCCCTATAGACCACAAGATCTAAAATGGGAACTAGTTAGCCAGGTTCACATCTAACTTTACATTCAATTTCACCTATCCTTTGATCTGCTGGACCGTTGGGGCACTACACAAGATCTGTTAACCTTCTTTCTCCATTCTTATCTCTCATTTGTCTTTGATATAATTTCATTTGGATGTTCTTTCTGAAAATATTGAAGCCTGCCTGGGTTGACCACTTCGGAGGCCGATTTTGAGTTTGTGTTTCCACACAAACTGTCTTTTGTAACTTGTTTTTTAATGACTAGATGAAAGAAAAAAAATAAAAAAAACCAACAAATCTTTTGCCATATTACGATTTTTTTTTCAGCTCAACAAAATGCTAAATGTTTTGTTTTTTTCAATAATTAAAAAAAATGTGACATAATCAAACAAATATAAAACACATTCATCAAAATAAAAAAACTAATAACACTATGATCCTTTCTGATTCTCTACAGGCTATTCAACACACAAAAGGTCAAAATAATGGACAACGGTCAAAAACTTCGAATGGTCAACATCACCGGTGCGGACAATGGAGTCTATTCCTGCCGTGCGGAAAATGTGGCCGGTGCGGTGGACAGTACGGATAACTTTGTGCTCAACGTAGCAGGTAAGAAACCTTTCTGCTGCACACTTTATGCTTTACAACGTGGTCTCAATGGGCGGCCCGTCCTTCAGAATAAAGGTCTGTTATAAAAATCTCTTAATAAACGTTGATATTGCTTGCAAAATGATTGTGAAAAAGTATGTAATAAAACAGTTAATACTAATTGAATATCTGAATGTATAGCTCTGTAGTCTGTAACATAACGAAAATATGTTAAATACAAGCATATAGCATTTTGTCATTAAACGAAACTAGTCTGAAACATTTTGATGTTTAATATGAACGATAGAAAGAGATTGTTTTTAAAAAATGCAAAACTCAAAAAGTTTATTAGGAAAAACAAAAAAAGCAACGAAAAAATAAAAAAGGTTTTGTCTTGAAAATTAAAAACTGATTTTTTTTCTTCCTCAAAATGGTGAAATCGTGTTTGATCTCTAGGGGTCTGTGGATTCAAAACCTAATTATCTCAAATGTTAGATAATTACGTGATTTGTGTCTTTGGCGTGTTTTTTTTTTTTTTTTACTTTTAATCTTTTTTTTTTTTTTTTAAATCAGTTTTTTAAATGCAGAGCATAAAAAAGTATTAAGAAAAAAGTATGTTTTCATCTAGTCTGGTTTAGTTTTTGTCTGATCAGGTTTAAAGAGTTGTTTTTTTTCTTTTAAAGCGCTTATTGTTTTTTTTTTAAAGATAAAAATTGATTTTAGCAGACGAGAGAAACTTAACTTCCCAATGTTTGTATGAAATGTCCTTTGATGTCAACTTTTTGTTTCCTTGATACTGATGACATTTTGTTGGCCATGACTTCAAATGTCAACGTTCATATCAGTCCGTCTAGACGTTTCATTAAAGTCTTGATTTCACACCATCTTGGCTAAACCTGGGCACATTAAAGTTTATCATTGATAGGTTATATATATTTATGATGGCTTAAATATAACATAGGTTCTAGATGTAATATATATATATATATATATATATATATATATATTGTAGCAGATTCTTACACAGCATCTTTCTCAGTTGAGCTTAATAGCTATAGATGGCCTTGACCTAATTCCAAGCACCGTTCCATTGAAATCTCTCCATAGATTTTCTCCTTTTTTTATGTTTAATTTGTTTCTATGTTTTCTGTAGTTTAAAACAGATCAATCATAGAGTCAAGGAAAATAATACTATAGAAATGTTTGCCCTTTTTTCTATCGTTTCTTTGCTGACACTAGTATAGAGTAGAGAGTATAGAGTAGAGAGTATAGAGTAGAGAGTATAGAGTAGAGAGTATAGAGTAGAGAGTATAGAGTAGAGAGTATAGAGTAGAGAGTATAGAGTAGAGAGTATAGAGTAGAGAGTATAGAGTAGAGAGTATAGAGTAGAGAGTATAGAGTAGAGAGTATAGAGTAGAGAGTATAGAGTAGAGAGTATAGAGTAGAGAGTATAGAGTAGAGAGTATAGAGTAGAGAGTATAGAGTAGAGAGTATAGAGTAGAGAGTATAGAGTAGAGAGTATAGAGTAGAGAGTATAGAGTAGAGAGTATAGAGTAGAGAGTATAGAGTAGAGAGTATAGAGTAGAGAGTATAGAGTAGAGAGTATAGAGTCATTCTTTCCTTCAAATTGAACATAAAATGTCTGTCTTTTGCTAAAACACTTCGAAATGCACCACGGACCTTTTCGAACCCCTTGTAGCACTTATAAGAATCAGCATTGTGCGTTGTGTGTAGCTACAAAAAGACATGACTTCATTTGGAAGAACAGGCTACTCTCTTGATCTGGGCTTCCTTTTCTGACCATAGCGATACTGAACATTTAATCAAAGAGCTGGAGACCAAATTTAAGACATAGAAATGATTTTAACTATTGATTTTCTTCAATTGTTACTGTCGGTAGCACTATAGAAAATTTGTAATATGGATTTTCGCTTAATTTCGTCACAAAATCTCCTCTGAAATCTGTAAACACATAGACAACACAGACATTAATAACAAGCATCTTTTCGACACACACTCACGCACTCACTCACCAAAAACACACACAAAGATACACGCACCAAGAAACGCACAAACGCACCAAGACACATTTTAAGTGATACACACACTCACCAATACACGCACCCAAAACATACAGAAAGATAAACGCATCAAGACACACGCACCAAGACAAACACAAAGATACACACACATGCACAAACACACACAACAAAACACACCCACGCAGCAAGACACACACCAAGGTACACATGCAACAGCCACTAAATGATTGAGATTCTGTTCACAGCTTAGTCTCAGTTGTCTACGTGTGGAGTGACCGTCTCACTCAAATAATTAGTCACCCAGTATTCCAAGGGAAGCAAATCGAATCGCTAAGAAAGATGTAATGCCGAAACTTCCGGGAAATTAGCTCCCCTTTCCAGAATCCCGGACATTTCAATGCGCGTTCATCGAGGCAGAAATTATGGGTCATTATGGAGCTGATTTCTGACAATGTTTTTTTTTCTTTAAGAGACTTTCTTGCTCCCTCTTATATTTCCAAACCCTCACTCCTCCTCTTCCATTCCTTCTACTCTATTTCATCTCTTTTTGAACGCCTCTCTACTCATCTTCCTTTCTTGAATCTTGGCAGTGACGCTCCATAATTGAGTAATTGAGAAAACAAGGGTAGACAACAGTGTCGTATTTTCTAGGCGCATTAAAGTTCTCTCCCTGACTGTAGTTTTGTACGTCTGTGTGTGAATGCATGCATGCGCACACATCTGAGTGTGTGGTGATGAAGAGATGGCCTGTCCAGTATAGAGGTGATTGACGAAGATTGCTTCCCCGTGTGTGCGTGCGTGCGTGTGTCGTGTGAATGTGTTGCGTGAGTATAGATACAAGTAAATGAACAGGAACGACCATTTCAATGTCCTGAGACGATCAATTCAAACAATGATTTAGCATTCCCATCCTACTTTAAAAAAAAAAAACAACACCCTTAGTGTTTGGGGTTAAATCACATTTCAAAGGGAGACCAAATTCGTTGAGTCTTGAAATGAGGTCAATATGAAGTAGACGTAGAGGAATGGGAACGTCAAATTGAGGTCAGGCCCAGAGTAGGAAAGATACACGCAATGCTACTGCGGGCGCAAAGTTGTAGTAAAAAACTTCTCTTGAAAATATAAACGCTTAAATTGAATGTACACTGTTGGCTAACAAAACTAGAGATTTACCCAGACATGATGGTAAAAGAATGGGGAAGGGTTTGGTTAAAAGTTATAAGTGTTTTGGGCGCATATGTGTATTTGTGTGTTTGTGAAAAAGTGAAATACAATGGTCTCAGTGTTTAAGGTCCTGATGGGTAAGGTCAAATGGATTGCTGGGCTCTCTCTTTTGATTTGATGCAAAATATCGACAGCACGTGGAGTTTGAAGGGGAACATGTGACTCAAGCCATGTTTCTTTGCTATACTTTAGCTCCACTCCCACCCCCACTTGCTGCCTAGTCGTGTAGAATGAGCGCTGGAATGTCATTCGTTCGTCTCAATGGTCCCCGCATGTTGCAATCCCCGTCGTCCTGCTGGAGGTTAGGACTAGGACTTAGATTATTTTCAACTCTGAAACAACATCCGAAAAATTAATATACAAATATTGTTACAACTTTTTAAATAATATTCTTTCGCACATTTATATTAAGATTAATAAACTTTATTAAAAGCCATGCACCTTGTTCCGCACACAACATTGCAGAACCACGCGCCGCCACTGCTTTGCTGCATACGGAATTACAATGCATCTTTAGCTTACTTTAATTCGCAATTATGCTTATGGTGTGCTAAAAGTAATAGTCATAATGCTTCTCTTGAGCTAGAAAGTCTTTACTTCTTCCAACTGAATATTATCGACCCCCCTATGGGCTTGTTCTTCGAAGCCATTACCGACTTGGTGTTAACCTGTTTGTGTGTTGACTGTGAAAGCACCGTTAGTTCTGTGTTCAAAGTTTATCGCTTCTTAACATGCTCGCCGAGAGCCGGAGTTAATGTCCCGGATCAGGGCATCGCAGTGTATTAGAGAGAGAGAGAGAGAGAGAGAGAGAGAGAGAGAGAGAGAGAGAGAGAGAGAGAGTGCAAGAAAGAGAAATAAAAGGCCTCCCTCATCTCCCACATCCCTCCAAGCAGCGGTTTGTCCACGGCTCCCCAAGCGTGATCTACTGCTTATCGTCACGACAGCTATTGCTCTGGGTGTGCGGGGGAAGGAGCATAGGGGCTCAACCCTGATCTAAGCAGACACCTTGGTATGTAATACTTATAGATAGAATAGAAATATATCGCCCCTCCCCCCCCCCCCCCCCCCCCCGCCTCTACTCCTTTGTTCCCTGCACTACGCATCGACGTATCGCTATTTGACTTGACATTCTACGTCTCGTATGACAAGGGTTATATTAAATGGATATACTAATTTAGTGTTACATAGATAGACGTATATATGCACTTACACAAGTCCATACACACACACACACAATGACTATATTCTTATTGCAGTGGGTGTGTATGTCTGTGTACCGTAGTGAAGCACTTCATATCTTGAGGCTTAAAGAAAAGAAAATAGAAAAAAAAGTTGGTTGAAGAATATTGAATAAGATGTTTTAAAAAAAGAGGAAGGTTACTAAGAGATGACTTATTGGACAGAATAAGCTGAAGATGCTTGACATGGCATACAGGACATTATATACTGGACGTGTAGGGTATTATATGATGGGCAGGACACAAAGAACACGATATGTTTGACAATGCAGGATATACCACCAAGGACATGACATACTGGAAATGCCGTAATGGGCAAGATATGCTGGCCATTCAAGGCATGACTCCAAGGACATGACACAAGGGACACAATATGCCGGACGATCAGGACATGTCATGCTTACAGGACATGTCGACATGACATATGGACTTGGCAGGCATGAATAACAAACAAGACATGATGTACAGGACATAACACGCAGGACATCATAAGTGGACATGATACGCAGACGTGACATGTACGACAATACACCAAGGAAATGACATGGTAGAAATGCTGGACACTAATCGCCAGACACTTTTTTGAAAAGAAATCCGTACGACTTAAGTCTTATATTTTCCTATTCAGCTTCGATACATTAATCGCATGCTCTGCATAACAAGAAGAAAAATTATGAAAATGATTGCAAGTATCGAGTCTCGAATCAAACTCATTGTTTCTTGAACATCTGAGAATTAGGGACAGGAAATCGATTATTTAATTTTAACTTAATTTGAATAGTTACAAATGTCGATACCAAGCCACTACTGTACTTCACCTCTACAGTTCAATTTATGTGGCTTTGAATCTTTAAAATTCTTTTACATTAACTTTATAACAATAGCCTCAACTGTAATTGGAAAATTTATACTTGGAATAGCTCAAAAAAATTTACAGCTATAGATGGGACAATGTTGCTTGTATGTGTTTAAGACATAGGACATATTGAGGACAGCTTTATATATGTTTAAGACATAGGACATATTGAAGACAGCTTTGTATGTGTTTAAGTCATAGGACATATTGAGGACATCCTTGTATGTGTTGAAGACATTGGACATATTGAGAATAGACTTGTATGTGTTTGAGACATAGGACGTATTGAGGACAGCTTTGTATATGTTTAAGACATAGGACATATTGAGGACAGCTTTGTATGTGTTTAAGACATAGGACATATTGAGGACAGACTTCTATGTGTTTGAGACATAGGACATATTGAGGACAGACTTCTATGTGTTTGAGACATAGGACATTTTGAGAACAGCTTTGTATATGTTTAAGACATAGGACATATTGAGGACAGCTTTGTATGTGTTTAAGTCATAGGACATATTGAGGCCATCCTTGTATGTGTTTAAGTCATAGGACATATTGAGGCCATCCTTGTATGTGTTAAAGACATAGAACATATTGAGGACAGACTTCTATGTGTTTGAGACATAGGACATTTTGAGAACAGCTTTGTATATGTTTAAAACATAGGGCATTTGAGGACAGCTTTGTATGTGTTTAAGACATAGGACATATTGAGGACAGACCCGTCAACTCAACTGAACAAAAGGCTGGATTTGACCCGTGTCGACCTGGCCAAGTCTAGACTGATCTAACTGGCAGTTTTCTAGAATGTATTCCTAGGTCACTTGTGCTCTGGTAGAAAGTTCGATTGATTAGAACCACATTAAAAGGTCAATACAGCCGGGGATGGAATATTGATGAAGGGAGTACTGGGTGACTAATGGGATATTTATATAGGTAGACTAAATGCTGCAATGATGGGCTACTGTGTACTGCCTCGAGAAATTATTTTTTTTTGTGTACTAATGTGGTCGACTACTTTGTAATTTGATTATATCTTTAACAAATTTATAGAAATATAGATAGATAGATGTATTACAAGGCAAGATGCTGCCGTAATGGGTAACTTTGTACTGCACAGGGGATGTTTTTAAGATTTATGACATTCACATGTCATGTTTTTATTTAGCAAAGAAAAATTTTTCTTTGTTTACTTTTTTAATTTTTACACTGGCAGAAGATTCGAACCCCTCCCCCCCCCCCCACCACCAGGCAGACTGTTGTTTCTTCATCTGTTTAACATTAACGTTTACTTTAATCAAATTTTCCGACCTCGCGATCTATGCGACAGATGATGTAAAGGTCAACTCTATTTCCGACTGTTAATGAGCAGGGTGTCGTGTGGCCAGCACAACGACCAGGCGCGTTTACTTTCCTCATCCAATGCCAGGTACCCATTAGATGTTTGATGGACTCAGAAGCGTCTTTTTAAAACTCACTTTTCTAAATCGGTCTTCACACCGAGATTCAAACCCGAAACCCCCTCGTTTCTGGAAGTCAAGCACTGTACAACTCAGCCTTCATGCCCCTGTTTATATTTCTACGTTGTAATTTTTTTTTTTACAAAAAAAACAAACAAGCAAAAAAAACGTAAAATTTAGGATGTTTATACGAGTTGTTTACGAGATAATTACGTGTTTCAAAGAAAACAATTAACGTCCATCTCATTAAGGGTTCTGATCAATATGAGATTCTTGAAAAAAAAAAAAATCATAAGCGACTTTTCAAATGTTAATAGTGAAACAAATAATCAATGGGACGTTTTTAATACTAGTATTGACCTGCTTTGTCAATGCCAACATTCACTTCATGAACGCTGGGAAAACAAACAGCAAGAAACATGGCAAGAAGCGGGGACACAGTTTTCCATATGAAAGATGCTTACAGAGAGTCTCATTTTATCTCCAATCACTGGCCCAGAGAAATTTCTTGTTTTTGTTGTCTTTTGTATTGGGTGTGTGTGTGTGTGTTTTCATCATTAGCAGAGGCCATAAATTATTTAATATTTGTGATGTGTATTGATGTATTATCATGGGAAAAAAAAGAACTATGTTAATTACTAAGATGAATGTCTTGTGCTTCATTTTCATATTTCGTTTTCCGCTTTTTTTTTTTGGTGTATTCTGGGATTGCGCTTAGCGGAAGTGACGTGAATAAAGTATAAGCACTCACTCAACACATGCGTGCATTGATTTCCAAGAGAGAGGCTCCTGCTGATAGTATTCACTGGCGCCATTCTTATTTCTGCTGCCCTTGACAAGCTAAACTTAGGCTTGTTATTAGAATTGATCATCTTTACTTTACGAGTGAATTTTTTTTAAAAATCTTAATAACGTAGATAAGTTCGCGGTACATTGTGTCGAGGGCAGCTTATGTCAGTAATAAAACTTCTCTCTTATATTATTATAGTTATTAAAAGAAAAAGGCGAATGGTTATGTCTTATGTAGAACGGCGCAAGTATTTGATATAACAATCCCTGAGCTTATTATTTATGAGCGTGAAACGACAGCCTCATTCTCGACAAAATAAAAGTGCATAAAGTGCATGGAAACATAAACTTTACGGTAAATGTATGTCTGGGGATATGACAGCAGGCCTATAGAAAAGATAGTTGCATGCGATGAACCCTAGTTTTCATGTCAACACTTTAAATCTCAACGCGGACACACACGTAAAAACATAATAAACGTACGTAGATGTAATCCTGCCGGACCAAGTAAAACAGAGGACGTTTGGGCCACGAGGCCTTCGTCAGCTTTACATGGTCCGGCAGGGTTACATATGCACATGTTCATTGTATTGTTATACAGTCTTTCACCCCCATGCAGCAGTAAATCTTTGTTTTTGAGCATGTTAAGGGAGATGACATTATTCTAGATTACCTCCCTTTCCCACACACACTTATAAGTTTTGGACGTTTTATTAGATGTCATTATTACCTCCCAGCCTAAACCTCCTGCAGGACCGTCGGTAGAGGGGATGGAGGTAAGATAAAGCGTCATAGAAGGCCTAAACACATTTGCAATTTCGCAGCCAGCGATTAATGGAGACAATATCTCGTTGCTACGTCACAAGTCTGTGCGACTGTTGGACCTTCACTGTCAACAGGTTGCGACGTCGCAGGTTCAAACCTTCAATAACGAATGGTCTCAATAGAAGTATCTAGGGCTCCAAATCTTTATCTTCGCGTTGACAGTCCGAAGCGCAGAGCACACGATCAGGGAGGCATTTTTTTTTCCAGCTGCTGATCTCTACTGCAAGACGAATATATTTTTAGTGGACACCTCTTCTGGACAGTCTCAAGCCAATATGATGCTTCATAGATCTAGATATCATCATGAAACCCATCAGCTGTTAACAAGAACTGTCTCTTCGTCTTCTCTGGTCACTTTTTCATTATCCTCTCTGTACCATACAGACCCAGCGGGCGTCATAAATAAAGATGGTAGAAAAACAAGGGGGGAAAACTCAACCCGAGAAACGAAAAAAAAATTGAAGGGGGTGGGGTGGCAGCAGTTGCGCTCCCTATCCCCAAGGCGTCTATCACTACATTCCTCTGTCCATCATAGAGTTTGCTCTTCTCTGTCAGCAGTTCGTATGTCTTTGAGAACAAATAAAGTTTTATTTCTGCTTTCCCGTCCCCGCCAACACACACACACACACACACACATTTTATTTCTGGCGCTGGACATAGTAAATGAACATGTCTGAAACGAAATAGCTTGACCTCCATTTGTCCATCACTCCACCCGCCTGACTATCCTTCAACCCGTCTGACTATCCTTCCGAGGATGTAGTGAAGAGTTCATTATTTATCTCCCCAGCCTCGCTGACTAGATCTATTTAAGTCCAGTGATAGTCAGTGCATGACCAGCTCTCACCCTCCCCGAGAACATTCAGGAAGCTATACGATTCGACACGCTTAGATGGCGACGAGATGTACAGTGTACTGGGTCGTCTTTGGGCAGACGCCCAGGAGGAGAACAGACTGGGCAAGGGTAATAGTTCCTCCCTCTTCCTATAGAATGTTTCATGAAATTAACAAAATTATGTAAAGCACGTGCAGCCTATTATGAGAAGTTAAATAAAAATTCTTAATTTAAAAAAAAAATAATAGGGCAATACAAAATACTGAAGTCTATAAAAATTTATTAAAAATCCAAGTAACTATGGACGCCTTCAATAAAAAGTGCTACTTTTTTTTTCATCTAAGCATTCCCAGTTCCCCTAAATGACCAGTCTGTAAGCTTCCTAGAAGAATGACCTTAATAGTTACTATTTTACAGCAAAATATTGTCAATATAATGTTGCCGCGTTGTCGACGCTTTGAATGGTGTAAATGATAGATAATTTAAATAATTTAATTACGTATATTTTTCATTAATGACTTTAAAGCATTCAATCACTGTTCTGTGAAGCGTAATACAATAGAACGCTATATTAGAGAGAGAGAGAGAGAGACAGTGGCAGATAGACGGACAGACAGAGAAAGAGAGTCAGAGAGAGACAGAGGGTCTGAGTGACAGACAGACATAGAGACAGAAAGAGACATGAAGACAGGGAGAGATACAGAAAGAGATATAGATAGGTGATAGGGTAAAACTTTATTTAGTTTTTGGGTCACACAGTATTACTTGTGTATCAGTATAGCATCAGGATTATAACTCAAACAGTTGACCACTGGCTACTCTAGGTCTGTTCAATTGAAACACCAGAACCTGATGGAAAGGAGAATGGAATATTATCATCTGGTCACTCAGGACTGTTTTGAAGACTGTAGAACTCCTGGCCTGTTGAACTCTCATCAATGGTTACTTGAAGCACCAATTCGAATGTCAATCCCAACGAAAGAAACCTTTCAACCCTGCGTGATTGTCTAAAGTGGTCGTCAGCATTTTTTTTGTATCGATGCCAAAATATATCGATTACTCTATGTTTAGATAGTATAGAGTATAGAGGTAGTTTTGTAGGGTATCGATACTCTATTCAGGAGTTTTTGTTCCCCGTCTGAAATTTTAATAATTTGATTAGAATTGTGTAAAATTCTTTTTGAGGAAAAGAGAAAGAAAGAGAGATGGACAAAAAAAGAAGGAGGTAAAAGAGAAGAAAGAGAGAACGTGTAAAGAGCAAGAGAGAATGGGAAGATAAATATTGTATTCAAATAATGATGTAGAAACCTTCATACGGGTCTTAAAAAACAACACAATATTTGAAAGCCCCCAAGCACTAAGGGTCCATGCTGAGAGCCCTCTATTGTAGCTTGGTACACAATGTTCTTCAGGGTGTCTTTGTTTCCGTACAGGGTAAGACCCCGTATGCACCAGTTCTATCGTTCTCATGGCCAAGCGTACCTTCGAAATTATATAGGTGTTGCTCGAATGGAATAAAATCTGTTTGATAATGAGATTTAAAAGAAAAAAATGCATGCAATATGTAAGGGACCGCGGTGGCTGAGTGGTAAAGCACTTGGCTTCCCAGAGTCCCGTGTTCGAATCCTGGTGAAGATAAGGATTTTTAGCTTTGGGATCTTGAGGGCACATCTCAGTCCACCCAGCTCTATTAGTTACCTGACGTTAGTTGGGTTGTTGCTGGTCACGTGACTTCCTCGTTAACCATGGGCCACTGAAGCAGATGACCTTTACATCATCTACCCCAAAGAACGCTAACTCTGAAAGGGGAACATAGCGCCACGGTTTCTTCGTCTATTTATTTCATAATCTTTCCTAATCGTTCACTTTTCATTTTATTGTTTTTCTTTCATTATGTCACCTCCACATTTCTCTTTATAACTTTTTTTTTTACATGCATTATGTTTTGTTTTTTTTGTTATACATGTAAAACATCGTGCAAACAGAATGGCTCTATTTGAAGACACAGCAAACAAGGCGATAATTCACTTGAAGAAAGTAATCACTCGTCTGCTGAGTGTAGACAAATGTAACTATTTATACGGTCAGCAACTTAACCCTTTACTGCCCGAGACAACGAAACAATTCATTATTTTCTAACGCATGCTTTTCATCAAAACTAGATTAGACAAGATTGGGTTAAAACGCAACGAACAGTTAACGGAATATCCCCACAAAGCTTCTGTCTGGCTGAATGGTCATGAATAGAGGTCAACTGATCGAACATTCAACAATCAGATATTCGCCGATCAATGACTGATATTGGAACGTCATTGTTAGTTTTTAAAACATTCAATCTACTATTGAGGACTAAGCCCTAAACCAATCAACCGAGTCGATTTTCTTTTTATAATTCTTTTTATGCATAGACCTTAAAACCAAAAGCAAGTTTTCAGTAAAAAAAAAAAATAGATTGGGTAAACATAACATACACAACTCTGGGCAGTAACACTTACTGTACATTCTTAACATCTTGCATTTTCGGAGACCCTTTGATTTCTTTGTCTTGTTATAATTGAAATAGAAACTGAAAAATAAATAAAAGTAGAGCCACAGTTTAGTGATAGTTTACCATCGGGTTCAAAGCCTGAAGTTAATTTTATATATAGGAGATGTTTGCATAGTATACTGCTTTTGGCTGAGACCATGTTGCGTTGATTTTCCAAGTGCGACACATCACACGTAAAGACAAATAAAATTTAAAAAAAATAAAACCTCTTTCACTGACGCAATCATATTTGCGTATATATAAAAAGAGCTCTAAGTTTTATAATAATTGGTAGTTCTATGTTTTTTTAGTTCTGTGTTTTTGCTTATTTTAATAGAGATAGATACATAAGCAAATATACAGCAGGCGGGGGGAAAAACGAACTCTAGAAGTGAAGGAGAAAGCATTCGTACCAGGCGAGGAAGTCAAAACATAAACCAGAAACTAACAAATGAGTGAGTTCCGAAGCCTATCTGCAATCGTTTGTGCAGATTTGAACCGGCATCGCGGCCACATCAACCCGTAATCCAAACATATTTGTTTTTGTAATTATGCGGCATTAGCGGCCATGTCTGCTGTCATTAAATCTCAATTGAACGACAATTTTCATATGCAGGCAAGAGCACGCTTCTGGCAACTCCGCTTAAACGGCTGGGCTGTGTATTTGCCGGCGTCGCTCTAGTGTTGTGGCGTTTTTTCGCGTTGTCTGTGTCTAGACCGGTTTATACAAGCGCGTGCAAATCGTGACGAGGCGGTGCCCGCGCTCTCAGGAATCCCCAGTTGGAGATGATTTATGGGCGAGTGTACCTTGCCGAGTACAATAACAAACTGATGTGTTCGCCTGAGATCCAATTGGAAGAAAAATCCAAAATATTTGCACTTGGTCCTGTAGGCTGGCAGTCGTTAGAGTCGCGTCAGGCTTACAGAAACGGCTAGAACAACAAATGGTGAACTGAAAACAAAAAAGCTACTTGGATGTCATCAAAGATGAGTGCGGATATCGTCTGCTGATCAAGTAACAGATACTTATGAAGTTACCGCCCCTAGGGCTGAGTTGGCTTAGTTTACGTTTTTGTTTAATGCAAAAGAAAAAAATAATAATGTCAGGATCCTGTTAGATAATTGAATGATCCCTTAGGGTACTTAGCCTGGAGAGGTGAGACATAAATCCTGCATGCTGTTAACCCTTGCATATCCTTATAAAAGTTAAAGTCGCCCCAATCAATCTTTTTGTCTTAGAAAAGTAATGATCTTTAGTTTCCAAAGTTTAGAAATAATGCAAAATCATTTCTCGGATATTCACGCAAAAATATGAAACAAAGCCATTTCCTGTTTGTTTCCATTGAGATAATGTTTCAAAAATCCTATATGGAAATAATTCATGTCGATTCATTTTGATTTAAATCATCTTATGTACATTTAAATAGATTGAATACCTAGATCTTTCTAGATTATGTATCTAAAAATTGCAAAATAATAATTATGAGACGAGAGTACTCTTATTTTTGATGTTCAGTTACTAGATCTAAATCTAAAAATTAAATTATATGTTACATAGGTTAGGGGTGAAATTTTTTTTTTTACTTCTTTTAATTACTTTACAAAACAACGCCCTGATCCAACTTTCTAAAACTTTTTCATGCCGTTTTTTGTAGTGTTAAAAAATCTCCATGTCCAGTCTAGATAAAGTATATATAAGTCTATGGTTCGCTTTTTTTCCTCGACTAGCCAGATTTTTTTTTTTAAATGATGAGCTGTTTGGCTCTTTTAATATAAATATTTGTTTACAGTTCGATAAGTTAATTCAAAATTATAATGAGCTTACTATAAAACAAAAACATTTTTAGGCGTGTAAATAATAAATAAACATATCTGCAAAGCCTAAAATTAGAAACACATTTAGGTCCACAATTATATAAAATGTTTAAACCTAAAATTATGAACATATGTAGGCCTGCATGTGGTCATCAATTAAAACACCTTATAAGAGGGCATATGCAAAGTTTTTTAAAATATACGAAGACCAGTATACACAGCAAAAATCCATTCTCCTTAAAACCTAATTGAGAATATTGTGTCACAAATGATTTCCCATTGGAATAAAGTTTTAGAAAGATATTTGAACTAAACCCATGATAGTCACAGAACGTGACGTTGATAAATAGCCGCAAGAACACTTTGAATCCATTCGGGTAACCTTGTTTTCTAAAGAAAAGCCCGTCTTATTCCCTAATGCAGTGTTTCCCAAACTGTGTCCCGTGGTACCCTAGTGTTCCGCGAAGCCTGAATAGGTGTTCCACGAACTACTGGAATAATTAACTAGTAGGCCACCACGTGAATTAATCACTCTAAAAAAATTAAGCAACTGTTTTTGCTAAATACTCAGAATGTGCGATGTGGTCTGTTTAGGAAATCGTTTGGGAAACACTGCCCCAATGGGTAGATAAATATGGTACTTTTTGTATCCTCTCTTGCACTAGAGATTTTTTAAATTGTCTTTTAAGTCAAATTTTAAAGTTATAAGTATTTTATATTTTTATTCCGATTTCAGATTCAACATGCGGGACACTTTGTGATCTATAGTTTTTGAGTTAACTGAGTATTTTACCAAAAAAAAATAAATATCGGCTATAACTTAGTAATTGTGTAAGATTACTCAATGGCTTATAGCGCTTAGATACCTAACTGACGAACTCTAGTTCAAATGCGATGTAGACTAGTTTTTTTTTCAATTGAGATTTAGCTCTAGTTAAGTTTTTTAAGCGCCTGCTAATGTCAGATCTCCCTCGAAGTCCCTCCTACCCAAATCCAAGATTGTTCTTAAAACGTAATTGAATTAATGCTATCAATGCTGTATAAAATATATATATTTGATATTCGCTATTGGAATTTGGACATCAACAGATTATTCTTTCAATTTGTTTTGTCTGTGGTCCGTTGGATGTTATTTTGTTATGTTGGCTTCCTCCAGTAGTAACGACTATATGGTGTTCATCTAGTAAAACACTTTTTATTTACCTGTGGAGCCCTAGTCTCGAGAGACACTCCCGTCCACATGTAGCGCAGGTTAAAGTGGCTTTCGCTTTGGTGGTAGAGGAGTCGGACATTTTAACGTTTGGCACACTTTTCTTCCAGAGCTGAGGCCCGTGTTTTTTTTTGACGTCCACAGCTTACAGATATCCTATTACATATATTCTATTACATATATCCTATTACATATGTCCTATTACATATATACAATTACATATATACAATTACATATATCCTATTACACATATACTATTGTATATATACAATTGCATATATCCTATTACACATATCCTATTGCATATATACTATTACATATACCCTATTACACATATCCTTTTGCATTACCCTATAACATATATCCTATTACTCATATCCTATTGCATATATCCTATTACACATAGCCTATTACATATATCCTGTTACATATATTCTATTACATATACCCTATTAAAATTGTTGATACCTTTACTTTACTTTATTACCACCTCGTTATATTTACATGAATAAATCAGCTCATATTTCACTATCTTTTTACACGTACGGGGGGGGGGGGAGGGAGAGGGGAGCGGTGGCTGCGTGGTTAAACGCTGAACCTGGGGTCCTCGGTTTGAATCCCGGTGAAGGCTGGGATTTAGAATTTCGGGATTTTTAGGGCGTCCCCTGAGACCACCCAACGTTAATGGGTACCTGGCTTTAGTTGGGGGAAAGTGAATGCGTTAGGTCATGGCCACATGAAACCCTGCTAGTTAACCGTTGGACAAAGAAACAGATGACCATAACATTATCTGCCATATAGATTGCAAGGTCTGAAAGATGAACTTTACATTTTTTTTACAAGTACGAGTCCCACTGTCTCGTAGCTACGTTCATCATTTTTCCATTAAAAATTACCTACATGTATATTTCATTACGGATGGCGCGGTGGCTGAGCGGTAAAGCGCTTGGCATCTGAACCGAGGGTCCCGGGTTCGAATCCTGGTGAAGACTGGGATTTTTATTTCTGGATCATTGGGCGCCCCTGAGTCTACTCTAATGGGTACCTGACATCAGTTGGGGAAAAGTAAAGGCGGTTGGTCGTTGTGCTGGCCACATGACACCCTCGTTAACCGTAGGCCACAGAATCAGATGACTTTTACATCATCTGCCCTATAGACCACAAGGTCTGAAAGGGAAACTTATATTTCATTACACTTATTTAATGCAGTAACAGTATCTTTGACATTGGTTTCAACTTTCAGCTGATGGGGCGCCAAAACTGAAGACTGACCTCTTCACGCCATTCATTCTGGCCTTAAAGCACAAAGATGCCAGACTGGACTGTCCATTTGAAGGGGCCATCAGGATCGACTGGTTCAGTAACTACGAGAAGCTGTCCAACAGCTCCAGGTCAGTGTGTCTGTTGATGTGCGTGCATGTTTGCGTGTGTTTGTGTATGACAGAAGGTCGGATAAATCGATGCCGCTTTCTGTCAAGAGACGCCATATTTAATGTGTCTGTTGCAGACGACATTATTACAAATTTAAAAAGTGATGTTGAGATATACTCGAAACAAGTAATTTCAATATTGATTCAAGTTTTTAAAAAAGTAATTTACATATAAGATCCTCATCATTATCTTTCCTTTTCGTTCCTCGTGGAACATCGGGCCTCAATAAAAACACGCCACTCTCCACGGTCTCTTGCTAGTTTTTTAATGGCTTCCTTGCTCTTTCCTGTCCTCTCGGGGCTTCTTCTAGTATACTCTTTCGCCATGTTTGGTCTTTGTCTACGTCTTGTCCTGTGTATTCCACTCTAAGGCCTGTCTAGCTCTGTTGTTGGTATTTATTCTAAGCGTGTGGCTAATCTATCTCCTTTTTTTACTGCACCTCTATATCAGATATAAGATATTTTAAAGTAATGTATATCAATCACAAATATGTTTTGTTGACCAGCTCATCTATAGTAACTGATGACAAAGACGTCACAGGAAGTGGGTCATATCCTGGGTCTCAACCGAGACCAATCGTTATAGCAGGCCTGATCATTCACCTTGTGACGTGGCAACGAGTTATTGGTCTCCACGTACCACAGGTTGCCACGTCGCAGGTCTGTGTTTAGGCCTACTATAAGGATTGGTCTCGGTTTAAGCAGGTGGAAGAGTGGGGGGTTGGGGGCGGAATGGGTGTCAAAATCATAATTCTAAAACCTAAACTAATTCAGTGACTGACGGGTTACAAGTGTAAACATTCTTAGTGTTTAGAGATCTACCTCGGTACTGCGTCTCATTGTAAATGTATCCTTAGATATGTTGACAATTTACGCTGATCCTAGGCCTGTAGGGAATATAAGCTTTTATGTTGTTAGTTACTTTAGGATGTATTGAGGCTTTTAGATGAGCTTTAGACGCTAGTACATTAGAAAGGGAAAGGTTCTGCTGCCATTCAATGTGGCCCGTTTTGGAGGCTGCCCCGACAGCATATTGGATGCTGGCACACCAGACATATATGTTCCCCAAAGACAACACAGCTAATCCGACTCTAGTAGAAACAAAGACCATTTCTATTTTATATTATAACTATAGTCTATTGGTTAATACGCTCGACTTATGTAATTCGCTTGTATTTTGTTTGTTTTTTTAACTCTACATTCTCTGCCGGAGGTACAGGGTCTATCAAAAAAGTAAATATTACTAGAAGCTTTTAGAGATACAGAATAGGTTACTACAGACTTGCATAGACATCAAGATTTTAATTAGACTAAAAAGTAAAGTGGCAATAATACATAAAACACTGAACCACAATTTACAAATAATAAAATAAAATAACTTAAAAAATACTCATAAGGACAGAAAGATAACGCCCTACTATTATTTCAATATGCTAAGACCGATTCCTGTAACTCCGAACGGGTTTGCATGAATTCCCCAGGCAAGCCAATGACGGAAATGTTTAAGTCTCTAGATATAAGATATGGATACAAGCAGGATAATATTATATTCTCTTTTGAAGGAACGTCTGTAATTTATAAGATAAGATAAGCGTTAATATGTGTGCACCTTGTGGTAAACATAGATCAGTACCTGTATAATACACTTGATCCAACAGGCACGAGGTGTATCCTAATGGATCCCTGTACTTTCCAAAAGTCAGGGAAGCTGACGAGGGGAACTACAGATGCGAGGGACTTAGCATGACCTCTCCGGCGCAGACCTTTACAGCAGAGCTGGCTTTAGCTGGTAAGTGCAAGCTCTACTTTTCTTTCGCTAACTTTGAGACTTGTAGTGGTTTAATTTCGCACTTTTAGTGACAGCAAATGAGAGATGATCATACTTTAAGGCAAATCCATATATAGTAAGATTTTTGGTGTATCCGGTGTACCAGACTACGGAAGTATCGATAAATTATACATTTTAAAGTAAATAAAGTTCCCCATTCAGACTTTGCGATCTGTCGGTCATCTATTTCTGTGGCCAACAATTAACGAGGGTGTCAATGGCCAGCTAACGACCAAACGCCTATACTTTTTCCCTAGTAATGTCAGGTACCTATTGGAGCTGGGTGAAGTCAGAGGCACCCTAAAGATCCCGCAACTAAATATCCTAGTCTTCACCGAGATTCGAACCCGGGACCCCGGTTCGGAAGCCAAGCACTTTACCACTCAGCCTCCATACATTTTAAAACCGTGTAACAATTTGGCTGCACCGTTGAATGAAATGACAAATAAAATGTGTCAACAAAGAACAGATTTCTGTGCCCAACTGTTAGTTTGTAAGTCTCCAATGGAGAGGGTAGAATCTAGTTCAAATAGAAGCAAGGCCTTTTTAGCGTTGATCTTTTGATGGACAAGGTCAAGGTCATTGCATGATTCAAACACGTCCATTCAAACTTTTCCCAAAATGAGTTCCGAATGCTGACGAGAAGTGAATTGATTTTGGTTTTCTTTTTGTCATTTTGAATGTCACGTGCCATCGGGCGACTGACCTTTCACCTGACGTCCACTACAACCAGGTTCATTGATAAATTTGAGCTTTGACTCGTTAATTTTTTTATTATATAAGTTAAAACATGCACACAAACGCGCACACACACACACACACGATTGCACAAACGGCAACATCTTCCTCCCCCCCCCCACACCGACTAGCCTACCTTGTGTGGGATGTGTGGTTGAGTGCGGTTGAGTGTGGTTGAGGGACTAAAACTGCTTGGCTCCCTAGCTCGAAGGTGAGTTGTGTGTACTGAGCACCCAAAGACAGGAAAGTGACCTTTTATCAGATAGCTCCCTCTCCCCCCAACAAGTTACAAAAGAGATTGAACCACAACGCATAGAGTATGCCTTATAATGACTAATGCTCAATAGAAAAGCTAATTTAATAAAAAAAAAGCTTTTTTACAAATAGCGAAATTTCATAAAAGTGAACTCCTTAAAGAAACATATTTCTGGATTATTGTTTTTAAATTTTTCATATGTTAACGTCTTTTTAAGCCATAATCATTTTTAAATGAGCAGTGATGCACTGAAGAGTCCATATTAATCCTACTTTAAAATGCACCAATTATTTTCCAAGTTAATTACCCAATACAATGAGAACAAAAAATAAAAGGATCTTTTTCATATTAAAACATTGTGAATATTTTATAGACTTGTCTCTGCTGCTCGTGTAGTGGAAACTGAAGGCAGAAAAAAAAAACAGACCAGAAAACAGAAAAAAATATTTTAATATTTCAATAGTTGGACTTTATTAATATTAATTATGCCCTGAGGCGGACCACGTTACTGTTGTAGTGTGTTATTGCAGTGACTTCAGCAATACGAGGTTATTGCAGTGAGTTCAGCAATACGAGGTTATTGCAGTGACTTCAGCAATACGAGGTTATTGCAGTGACTTCAGCAATACGAGGTTATTGCAGTGACTTCAGCAATACTAGGTTATTGCCGTGACTTCAGCAATACGAGAATATTGCAGTTACTTCAGCAATGCGAGGTTATTGCAGTGACTTCAGCAATACGAGGTTATTGCAATGATTTTGAAAGTGAGTTTATTGATGTCGTGTCAACGGTACCTGTTTATTGCTTTGATGTCAACAATACGAATTGATTGGATATGTTGTCAAAGAAATGTGGTTATTGGCT
Organism: Biomphalaria pfeifferi; assembly: GCA_030265305.1. Classification (NCBI taxonomy): domain Eukaryota; kingdom Metazoa; phylum Mollusca; class Gastropoda; family Planorbidae; genus Biomphalaria; species Biomphalaria pfeifferi. The sequence continues at coordinate 2,543,036 of JASAOG010000074.1, forward strand.
GTGATGTCAACAATACGTTGTTGTTGTTTTTTATTTACATCAATTGCACGGAGTGTCGCTGGAAAGAGACGACTGTTTAAGGAATATTACTGGAAGCTTTGAGGAATTCAGAATAGATTTACTATAGACGCATAGACATCAATATTTTAATAAGACTTAAAAGTAAAGTGGCAATAATACACAAAACACTGAACCATAATTTACAAATAAAAAAAAAGTTTACATTACTAGAATATGCCACTGAGCTTAACATTGACCTGTAGAGGAAACAAGGGCGTATCTCTAGACCAGGAGAAAATTAAGAGAATGTAGAGAATGTCAAACCCAACTTTACAAAATGGACATCCTTAAAGACATCAACTCACTTGTCTGCATGTCACGTGTCACAGTTAAAAACTGCAATCCTGTTAGATCAGAAACCAGAATTGATTTATTATTGAAATTTCACTGATACATTACGGACTCCTCTTCACGCCACCCCGCTCTTTTCCCCCAAACTCTTTGCCATGTAGCTATCACATTCACTTTCTCATATTCTTCCATTATTGTTGGTGCTTCCACTCTCTACCCCCCCCCCCCCCCCCCCCCCCCCACGTTATTTTCTACAGGAGCGATACCAAACACCCAATCACAATGCTTGACACAAACGGAAATTGTTTTGTTTTAGGTGCCGGCGTTAGTCCTGAGGCATTGAGGCGTCGGTGTTTTGTCTTTCTTGTCGACAGTTCCCGTGCTGCCTTAAACGAGGCTCGAGTTAGCCATTTCTCACCGTTCAATGTACAGATGGAACCCAGACACAAAGGGAGAAAAAAAAAAAAGAACAGATTTAATTATCTCCCTTTCCATGTTGGAATTTCTGCTAATCAAAACTATTTTTGGATTTACTGGTAAAAGAAAAACAAAAAGTAGATGAAACGAAATAAAGATCTGTACATCTGAGTAAGTCTTTATGTGTACATGATAGTACGTCTCTAGCTCTCCTCACCTCAGATGGTGTGGTGACATCATGCAAACTGTTCTACTAGGGGTCACATTTTGAACCTGGCCGTGACGTCAAGTCACGAATGCCTCATTGACAAAGTGGAAAATTCTATTAAAAAATTTAACAAAACTACGTCTTGCAGTTATCAATGGTCGTTCTATGAAACAGAATGGTGGAGGGGTTACACTGTGTACTAGTAGGTCTGAGATCAAATCCTCTAGTGTTCACATCCCCCCCCCCCATCAGAATGTTCTTATTTATTCTAGGTGCAATTAGTTTGGTTGTTGTATCAACTAAAAACTGTTTCCCAAACAGTTTCCTTAACGGAATGCTCCGCACATTCGGAGTATTTAGCGGAACACTTCGCACATTCGGAGTATTTAGCGGAACACTTCGCACATTCGGATTATTTAGCGGAACATTTTACTTATTTTTTTTTTACTAGAGAGATTAATTCACAGGGTGGCCAAACTAGTTAATTGTTCCAGAAATTCGTGGAACACCTATTCAGGCCTCGCGGAACACTAGGAAATAACTAAACATTAGTTACCGCGTTTTACAAGTAAGAATCAATTCTAAAACAGCAATAGATAGGGCAGATCATGATAAGGGAAACTGGTTCGAATCCGGCTGAGATTATACATTCATTTAGTGCTCACATAAAAAGTTTAACAAAACTTGCAAGTGTTTGAAACAGGACCTGAACCTACAACTTCTGGCTTGGCAACCAGTAGCTTAAACACTCGACCACCCCGTTATAAAAAACAAAAGTGTTCAATGTCTCTTGTAGAATGAATCATGTTTTTAATTTCGTTTTCGATGGACACGGTGAATTAGGGCCAGCGCAGTGATCCACATCTTTCATCCACCCTAGCGGATGCATTCGTCGAGTCGCTGGTCAATTTTTTTTGGTTAATAATTGGCCAGTCATTGTGAATCTGAATAAACAACTACCTTTATCTACCCTATCCTCGAAAACAATAAAACACAACATCCCAAACTAGGCTTCGATCCTAGAGCCTTCGTTTTAGCAGTCAGGCGCTTTTAACACTCAGTAACTAAGTTCAAATTTTATCTATCTGCACTCACGTTAAAACCATGGACAATGTATAAAAATGTTGTTTTTTTGTGTGTGTGTATTCAACATTTTTTTCTTTGTCTATACTTGTTGCATTATCTCTGCCAGTTGACCGGCTGCTTAGTATCTCTGGAACACAATTCTCTAATTGGCTATTAATTTGCTATCTCTTAACATTTCCGCGCTCCCCCAGTTCGTGATGCCGGGGGGGGGGGGGGGGAGTTACGTCACATCCGACATCAGTTAACCCACCCCCTCCCCTTGCAAGGGGCACAGTTTCTGTATCGCCTCGAGAAGAAAGAAGGAGAGGGAGAGAGGAATCGGGAAAACCTTTTCATCACTTCTATCTCCTTCATGTAAACACTAGCCAGGGTTTTTATTTTAACTGTCTGGCTATCTGAGATTTCTCGCCCGGGAAATAAAAAAAAATTATCAAAAAAAAAATATCTTTAAAGATATGACCCACAAAAAAAAATAATTAAAAAATTAAAGGCCACATTTTTTTTAGCATTCCATTTTACATTGTATTGTCCAGGTTTAAAGTCTAATACAAATGCACTTTAAGGAAATGTTAGATTAAAAAAAAAGTTGTATGTTATGCATCTCTCCACAGATCTAGATGACATCACCCCTATGAACTTTGAACCGCGATTGATGATGTCTTATCCTATCGTGATGCCGGTTCAGGAGAGGTTTGAGATCAAAGTGTTTCCACCTGTAGGAAGACCTCAGCCTGTGTATAGGTGAGTGAGTGAGCGATTAAATGAATTAGTGAGTAAGGGAGAACCTGTACAGTCGAGTATGACAAAAACCCCAATTAACACAATTCTAATTATAGCGTTTAACATAAACAACAACAACACTATTTGTGTTCACGTAATCATAAGCCACAGACGAGCACAATTAACAATTTACCCTAACATATATATAGGCCTATATATATATATATGTATATAGTTAGATAGATAGATAGATATAGATATAAATAAAAATAAAATCAATGTTTCAATCAATTATTCTATTTGATCTTCAAAGAAGTTTTGTCTACTACGTTACATACAGTTTTTAACCAACTTCTTTTCGGATATGTCAGCAGAGTGTACTTAAAAATATTTGATCTCAACTTGACAGACGGAAGAACGGAAGTACTGACAGTACAAAAGCAACAACGGCTTTTCCCATTGGGGATAATTTTTGAAAATGTCATATTTCTATAACTTATGAGATTCACATTTTAGCATTATATACAAATTTATTCTGATAGTTTTTTGTTTTTTTTAATGATGGAACTAGAAACGGAAATGAGGTCAACAGTTTGTTGTTGTTTTGTTTTGAAAATGTCTGATGTAGCTTTTTGTTTCTTTTCGCGTGATGGTAGACATGTTTTATATATCGGACCGTTGTTCCGGCCATTTTCCTTTTATGGCCTTCAGGCCGTGACCACCTTTGTCATTGCCAGGTACAACGTGGAAGAAGCAGTTGAATAATTAACTTAATGAGAGCACCGTATCCGGTCCCCCGGGCGAATGAACGGCTCAGCGGTGCAGAAATGACATTGGCTATGCCGTTTGAGGCACGCGATAAGGCTTTCCCTGGCTACAACTTCGTATAGTGACACTCGTGGGAGGTAATCCAAGCATTGCATAGGGGCCCACCAAGAACGGGGGTCCCAGTGATACGTAGAGGCAATATGAATTATATAGAGTCAGATTAGTCTGTGAGCCCAGTCAACAAAAAAAAAAAAAGGAAGGGGGGAGGAACATACAGCCGCAATTTTGTATGTAGGTCAGTGTGGTTGCTAAGGACTCTACCATCAGACGATAAACAAAATACAATAGCTTCTTAATTTTGTTAAAACCACATCCTCATTTGAACATATGTTGGTAGTTAAGTGTCATCCCCCCTCCCATGGGTTAAGTAATTAGAACGTATTCAAATTTGTATCAAACATATAGAGACATATAGAGACATATTGAGACCTATAGAGACATATTGAGACCTATAGAGACATATAGAGACCTATAGAGACATATAGAGACCTATAGAGACATATAGAGACATATAGAATGAGTTGATATTAGCTTTGTAAAAATGAACATGATTTAATTAACTCTTTCTCTCCTTATCGACGATGTCATCGTTGATTTGACCCCAATAAACTAAATTAATTTTTTTAAATATAAACTTTAATTTGTGCTGTGTAAAAAGAGCATGCATTCCCCTATAATTTGATACCAAGTATAACATTTTGTAATAACAAACAAAAAAGTTATTTAATTTTAATAAGAACAGGATAGTGAAATGCAAATGAGCAAAATGAATATTACTATCGGAATGAGGAAAATAATTTCGAGATAAAGAATTAAAATCTGCTAAGTCGTTGGTTTTCCTGGCTGATTCAGGCAACCCATTCCACTATCCAATGGCACTAGGGAAGACTTTGATCTAGCATAAGGAATAAGAAACGTTACTCTATCTTTGTGTCTTTCTGAGTATTTCATTAGGTTTGGATTTTCTATTCTTTAAATTATGGTTCAGTGTTTTTTTCGTGTATTATAGCTACTTTACTTTTTTGTTCTTCTGTCTTCAAGTGTCTCAAAGTTTAGTGAATATGATATTGATGTTAATCTAATCACTAATATAGAGGTGAATTTTAAATACTCCAATTGTTAGTTAAGCGGCTATTAACACTTGCAAAACTGTAAAGTTCTTCTGAGAAACAATCTTATGATATAATAGACACCGAATTGATGTTAAGAGATAATACTAGAAAGGTAAAGTAAATTTTCCCTTTCAGACCTTGTGGTCTATAGGGCAGATGATGTAAAGGTTATCTGTTTTCGTGGCCTACGGTTAACGTGTGGCCAGCGCTTTACTTTCCCCAACTAATGTCAGGTACCCATTAGAGCTGGGTGGACTCAGAGGCGCCCGAAGATCCCGAAATTGAAAATCCCAGTCTTTACCAGAATTCGAACTCCGGACCCCGGTTCGGAAGCCAAGACTTTACCGCTCAGCCACCGCGTCTCCGAGACAATTTAATGAATGTAGCGTTGCTAACAAACATAACGAAGATTCATTGTGAGCATAGTTAACTCTTTCTCTCCGTAATAACCTACCACATTCTGGTGGAATCAACGCTGGTATCGTCAGTTAGGAAAGAAAGAGTTAAGTGAAGTACACGTCTCAGACCTTGCGATAGACCAACGGTTAACGAGCAGGGAGTCATGTGGCCCCTAACCGCCTTTACTTTTCACTGCGAACGTAACAGAATTATATCATTGACGACATATCAATTATATCATTGACGACATATTTGTTGGTTTGTAATTTTTTTCCTAGTCAACAAAATGTGTTTTTTAAATGTAGACTCCTTGAAGTCGAAATGTGCCTTTCTCTCTCTTCTTATTCACTCTCCCTCTTTATGTCTCTTTCATCTCTCCTCTTTTCCTCCTCTCCTCAATGTAGCTAAGTTTCTCTTTCTTCTAAATTGCTCTCTTTCTCTTCTTCACTCTTCAACTTCCACACCTACTTACAAACTAACTCACAAAGGGCTCTAATTTGAACACGTGAATGTCCTACACCCCCATCTACCTCCCTATCTCTCTCTCACACACAAACACACACTCTAACATATAGTCACACTCACTTACACGTATCCATCTTCTTCATGCATGGACCAGACGTCACCATGACAACATCAGAGTCTGTTTGTTTGTCATTTCAACAAGTGTTTCATTTTCGCCCCACTAAGCCACTGATTGTGTTGTGACGTATACGTGGGGGTCGCCAGCCCCCGTGAAGCCGCCTTATCTGGAAGCAGCTGCCGCCCATCCTGTCGACGGGCCAGAGATAATTCCTTCAGAAGATCCGACATTGCATAAGAGCCGTCTGGCCGCCATGATGGGAGGCCTCAGAAAAATATCTTGACTTCTTTCAGTAACTACCGTATCGTATGCGAAGATGCCCAGATATAGCGCCCTCTGGCTAATTCTAGATTTGAGTTTCTGGGAATTTTCGTTTCATCCTTTGAGAGATAAAAAAATTCAGGCTAATAAATAAATAACAAATATTAAAATTAAGTTTAATCAGCATCGATCTTAAAAAGTAATTGTCACAAAACTGAATCGATTCTGGTAATCGATCCAACAAAAGACAAACATCGAAAATCACTTCTTGGAAGAAAGAACTGACAGTATCGATCCATATAAATATGAGACTTGGGTTTATTATAAGACTAATAAGAGAAGAGGAGGCGAGGTGGCTGAGTAGTAAAACATTCGGCCTCCGAACCGGAGGTCACGGGTTCGAATCTAGGTGATGACTGTTTTAATATAGGGATCCTCAGGGCGCCTCCAATGGGTACCTGACATGAGTTAAGGAAAAGTAAAAAGGCGGTTTGTCGTTGTGCTGGCCACATGACTCCCTCATCAACCGTGAGACACATAAACAGATGACTTTTACATCATTTGCTCTATAGATGATAGCAAAGTTTGCAAGGGGTGCTATATATTTTCTAATACGAGAAGAAGGCCGAGAAAGATAATAGAAGAATGTGTCACTAGAAGTAAAACCTACAATTCATGATATGCTTAATTGTTCACATGGTATTCATTACGTCGCCCAAATTATTCTGTCCTGTATCAAAATACGTGTTTTCAAAAAGAAAAAATTGACTGGCGCGACAGGAAACTTAGTGTTACAATTCCTGTTTTTACCTTTGCGACCTCTTTAGGGTATTGACCGACGTGTCTTTTGAAAACGTTCTTACAATCTTCCTTGAAATTTCAAAGTACATCTTTGGGGGAAAAAAACAACTAATATTAACCTTAACTACCTAATTCGTTATTTAGTGAAATCTCTGGTTTGACCGTTATAATTTTTCAAACTATAATCGTCTTAAAATTAAATTTGGCTTTGTATTTTGCGCACGGCTTTAGCGGGAATTCCCGCACACGACTCAAATGTTTCTTAGTATTCAGAAAAGAGTTAAATGAATAAATAAACGTCTGGGAACATATTGCGCACCGTCTTAAGTAGAAATCATTAGCTGGACTATCATATTAAGAAATAAATATAATGAATAGACCAGAATCAACTCCGTAAAGGAGGAATTAATTTTTTTTTACAAAACTTATGTCGACTATGTTTATCTGTCTTGCAGAAAGTTACTTATACTCTGATCAAGTTGAAACTTTGCACAAATATTCATAGGCGAAGACAATTCATCAATAAATAATAAAAAAAAAAAAAAAGCAAATAGTCAATAATTAATTACTGGTAATTATTTTTTCTATACCAGCAAGGGAAATAAATTCTTCAGTATTCACAGGTGTGGCTAAATATGTAGGGTTTTGTCCCTTTAGATAATTGTATACGTTATTTCTCACACACCTCCGTTCTCGGTTCAAGTTGAGACTTTAAAGAAACATTTATCGTACCTAACAGAATATAAATCTATTTAAAAATTTACCAATTACTGCTAGTTGATTATTTTGTTTCACAACGAAAAGTGAAATAACTTCTATATTATTGTTCTAAGTATGGTTCTACATTATTGTTCCAAGTATGGTTCTACATTATTGTTCTAAGTATGGTTCTACATTATTGTTCTAAGTATGGTTCTACATTATTGTTCTAAGTATGGTTCTACATTATTGTTTTAAGTATGGTTCTACATTATTGTTCTAAGTATGGTTCTACATTATTGTTCTAAGTATGGTTCTACATTGTTGTTCTAAGTATGGTTCTACATTATTGTTCTAAGTATGGCTTTCTTTCACTTAGTTAATCTTTTTTTTACGAAATTACTTTCTCTGTTTTGTCTTGTTAAAAACGTGTATGAAGAATGTGAAATGTGCAATCATTGTAGTTACGCCACCTTGTCTACATGGTGAGTCATATTACTGCTTAATGGCGGTCTGTTCATGATTCCAGTTGATGTCAGTTATCAGACACAAAAACTTTGGTGTGACGTTTAGTTTGGGTGCCCTGTGACTTGCAGCCCAAGAACCTACGCATTAAAAAGAAAAGGGGGGTGAAATATCTCTCCTGGGAGGCTCACATCACGCTCAGACGTTGTCTGAAAGATGCCTGACCTGGCATGGGCTTAGACATTTTGTTTTTTATTGTTTCGCTGTTTTTAGGTGTCGATAATAAAATGTTTCTAGTTTTTGTTTTCTGGAAAATGGAACCAGTTTGTCTTGACACGTGACTTGTGCTGTATCTACCTGAATCAGCAGAGGAGGCCTGGAACACGTGTCAGTCAGAGTGTGGTTAGTCCAACGTGCTAGACACAGCCAACATGACAAATTACCTGCCAATCAGATGATCTTACTGTTGGGGGGCCTTGTCATTATCTGTGTAGCCTGATCACTACTCAACGCGCCATCTGGCGTCAAGACTTACAAACAAGCGCAAACTAATGTAGTGCGATAGACAATAAAGAGCTGGAGTGGCTTCTCATCTTCTCATCAAGAGTGATGTTGTCTGTGCCCGTGAACTTGTATCTTTCTGTGGGGCATAACTTAGAAAATAAGAACCTTAAAAAAGCTTCTAGCTTTTCGAGACTCTAGACATCTTAAAAAGCGAAACATAAAAAAATCCATTTTAACAAAAAAACAAACAAACAAAGCTTATCTAAAGGGGAAGAAACCCGTCACTAAAACTATACCTACCAATTATGTACAAGTTATCACCCATATTCAAAATTAAACAAAATAATTAATTACCAATAATGAATTGACTAATTAAGTTTTTTGCTTATTTATTCATGTTTTGTTAGGTACAATAAATAATTTTTAAAATTGTTGTGAACTTCTTACTTGGATTACACTTGACACATAACATACTTCTTTCAATGACTCAAAGTGACGCCAGAGATGAATTCACAACAAATTAAGGCTTTAATTAAAGTAAACAGGATAACTGTAGTTGTAGTCAACGCATCAAATGTTAACTAGTAAATATATACATAATTATGGAAACTGACTTCTATATTACTTATATTGTACGACTAGGCTCCCAAAACTCAGGCCAACCAATGGACCAATGAAATAAATATAAATAAACATAGAATTATTTAAATCTTACACCCAAGATTCTCTCAAGTGTTGTTTACAATATTATATACAAACATAGTCACCACAAAAATATCAACTTGAACGGAGAATGCGTGAGGAAGAAATAGTGTTAACAATAATTTAATGGAACAAAATGTAGCCATATCTATGACTACTGAAGTATTAGTTTTCTTTGTTGCTATTAAACAAAATAAGTAATTACCATTAATTAATAGTTCAATTCGTTACTATTTTCAAATCGATTCATGCCTTGTCTATGCCAATGAATTATTGTTTGAAATTTCAACTTTTTACCAGACAGACAGACAGAGTGAGTTGATATAAGCTTTGTACTAAAAAGTATTTGGATGTTAGATTTGTCCGATATTCCTTACGCTATAAGATTTAAACACCAGAATCCAAGTATTTAATTGTTTTTCAGCCCTGACACTAAGTTATACAGTTCTAAAAAAAAAAAATTACTGTGAAGTAGAGTTTGGTCGAGAGAGAGAGAAAGAGAGAGAGATAGATAGATAGATAGATAGAGATAGATAGATAGATAGCGAGAGAAAGAGAGAGAGAGAGAGAGAGAGAGAGAGAGAGAGAAGAACTTCCTTAAAAAAAATCTGAAAACAATATCATTGAAATGTAATATTCCGTTAAAAGCAGCCTATTTAAAAATGAATATTGTCCATAAATAATTCTCAAATTGTTTTAAAAAATCAATCTCTGACATAACTCCATTTTCCTTTCCAATGAAATGTGACTTTAAATACATTTATAGATTCCAATTAAATGGGGCCAAAGTAAGAAGAGGCATTTGATCCGGCTCAGGTAATGAAGATTTTGTAATGCCAAGAATGTAAAATTAACCTGCGAATTTTTTATTTTTTTTTTAATAAAAAAAAAAGGGAGGGGGGTGTCAATCCCAGGTAATTCTCATGCCATCGGAATTGAAGTGTTGAAATAATTACTAATTTAATTTTCATGTAATTAGTTTTTGTGTTTTTTGTTTCATTTGCGCAGGTGGCTTGACAGAAACGATAGAGTTATTTTGGAAACCGGACGAATCCATGTGTCGGGCCCCAACCTCGTTTTCGACTCACCTCAAGAGATGGATTCCGGGAACTACACATTTGTGGCCAATAATACATCCGGACAGAAAAAGCAGAGCGTCTGGGTGATCGTGTCAGGTGAGGATTCGCTGCAGATTGTCTTTGCACGTACCCCTTGGATCTCTTGTCATATACACAGGCAACACTCACACGAACACACACTCGGAAGAACATACACTGACACGATCATACCCTCTACACAGGGGACATACACTCACAAGAACATACACTCACAAGAACATAGGTCTACACTGGTAACATGTAAATGAAGTCCACACCATGAGGCCTAACGTAATGATATGTTTTTACAAAGCGTATATCAAACTACTCTGTCTGTTTGTCTGTCTGGTAAAAAGTGTGTACACGTTATTTCTTCCACACCCATTCTCGGATGAAGCTGAAACTTCGCACAATTATTCATTGACATAGACAAGACAAGAATCAATTTAAAAAAACACAATTAGACAATTAATTAACGGGTAACTCATTATTTTTTTTATAGCAACAAGGAAAACTAATACTTCAGTATTCACATATATGGCTAAAATTTTGGGTTTAGTCCCTGTAAATAATTGTTAACGCTATTTCTCCCTCACGCATTTTTCGGTCAAGTTGACAGCAGTGGAACCCCACTAACCTTCCTACAAAGTGACGGAATAGAAAAAAAAAATTTCTAAAAGCCTTATCAAATTGTTTTGAAGTTCGCATGCAACATTTATCTAATACCCCTAGATCAGTTCCCGTGGCGCTCTGCGCTCTCAACGCATCATTCTTATTTGAGAACCCTTCGGTGTCAGAGTTCAACAATTGATGTATGCTGTGATACATTTACCTCTCCTCTAATAAGACAGAAAAGGTTAGCTCTTCTCTGGCGACCCCTTGAGACGTGACCCTGCAGGGGGGTCATGAGTATCAATTGGAGAGAAAATGTCAACTGTAGGTATGCGTCTAGGCGCCCCACTGTGAAGGCAGGGAAGGGGGCGCCACGTTAGTCCCAAAAGGATGCAAACGAAAAAAGACCGTGTGTTTGAAGTTTCGGTCCGTATCCTTGTTTCCGTATTGCTTTCACAATCCAATCGTAGCACTACCCGGCGGCCTATCAAAGCCCTTACCGGCACTTAGTGTGACTGAAGGAATTCCCGAATGAGCTAAAAATAACACAAGGCATGTCTGATGGACATTGTCTGAGAGTGTTTAACTTCCTGTTTGGAACTCTGGGAAGGAGACTGACCTTCAAAGAATGCATTACACGTGTCACCAATCCTTCTTTTGAAAAAAAACTTTAAAAAAAAAAAACGTGTTTACTTAAGCGGACAATTATCAACCTTCATCCTTAGGGTAGACGCTCGCAGGTCAAAATGCTTTGTTTCTACTAGCAATCTAAAAGGCGACAATTTGTTACGCCCGCAAAACACGTTTTTCTGAAAGTTTTTAATAATAACAATGGTTCAAAAAACAAAACAAAAACAAACTTAAGACAATTTACACGTTTCAATATATACGTACTTGTACTCGACAGTTTGTTTGTATACATCTCTGCTAAATGAAGATCTGGGGTTCGAATCACACCATCCAACATTACGTAGCAAATTTTAAAAAAAAAATGGATTGGGTTCATAAAATAATTGGCTTTATAAGTTAATTTCTATCGCCCTCGTTAGTGCGACTCCATCGTTATAGTCAGCGCCATTCATCAACCCTTTACCACCTTCGCCACCCCTCACCTTAATATTTTTTTTCCCTCTTAAAGAAAGTCGTAGCGTGTGGACAGTGTCAAATAAGAGCTATTAGATGGACCTCCCAGTGGATGAACGAAGAAGTATTAATTAATTAAATCCCTTCAAGCATCGGCCAAGAGCGGACACTGGTCGCCTGTTCACTGAAATTGGCCATAGGCCGGAAACAGATTCCACGGCATGCGGCCGATGATGGCCTGCGTGTGGTCAGTTTGTGAGCTGACCATTACTCTGACCTTTTGCTAATGACGTCCAGGAGCAACTCCAGGATGGACTGAGAGCAGTGGCCATGTTGTCCGTCCAATTAATAAAATTGATGGACCACCGGTTCGTAAAAACCACAAGTGGTCATTTGAAGAGCGCTAACTGCTTTCACCGTCTGAGGTCGTGACCCTGAACGGCGGCCAGCACTAGGCAATTAAAAAGAGAGCTAATAACACTCATACACACACATGCGCGCACGCCTTCATACACACCTACACACGCACTCGGCAGAATTTAAAAGTAGAAAATTAATACATAGACAACATTGTAGTCTCAAAGTTAAGAGTTTTACGTTTCAGATGTTCATTGAGATTCGAACCCTGGAACAATAGTCCAGAGTGCTTAAAACACGACCAGGCAACTGATCAGATTGCAAGTAAAAAAATCAGAATTACTATAAGTTCCTTTTTGAGACGTTCTCTCCTATTGGTCAGATGAGTTTACATTCGCCTATTCCTGTAAATATACTCAACACTAAAAGAGAACTTAAATAGACCACCGGCAAACAATAGCTTTGTCAGTGTTCATTTTGGCAAAATATGTAGGTCACAATTGGAACTGCATAGTCTTTTTGAAATAGTGCATTCTTCATTAATCTTCAGACTTGAAAGACTAACTCTTCATTTACACACTCTGGGCATAAAAAAAAGTCAACTTTTTCTTTCCCTCACTAATGTGACAAAAGTATATGTATGTTATATCAGCGGCTGTCTTCCTATAGTGGTGTCACTTTTCAATGCTGTCAGTGGGAGATATCGCCCTCGTGAGATGTTCAATCCGCCGTTTACCGAGCCATTAATTTTTATCCGCCACTTTCGTCTTGCCGGTTTGCAGTGTCACATCTCTCCCGAGACAAGTGAGGATAAGCCAAAACAACCTACTGAAAGACAACTCCGCCAAGCAATCGTGTATCCAATTTTTTGTTTATTCTGTCCCCTTGTCCCGTTCTACGCCTATCAGAAAGGCCTGGCTTCTGTTCAACATTATTTTAAACTCGGCAGAAATAGAAACGAGTTGATTTTTGTTTCACCCTGACATATCCACTTTTTTTTAAATTATTCTTCTCGTTTACAGTTCCCCCGATCATCAGTAGACACCCACAGTCCATTACCATGGAAGAAGATAAAGCAGCAGTCTTCAACTGTCAAGTGGCGGGAACTCCTCACCCTGTGACGTCCATACTTTGGCAGAAGGATGGTGTCCCTTTGCCCTTGGTTGGTTTTTTAGATTTACTAGCCCTTGCGCCCGTCAAATTGACGGGAGGAAATTAATGTATTTTAATACAGTCTGTAATTATGTAGTCTATTTTTTTTTTTTAGTGTCACGAGATTGTCACTAGAAAATTTTTATTTTCAGGTCATTATATAAAGGTTTTTAAAAATATTTAAACCAATAAAAGCAAAATGATGCTAAAAAATAATGAATGCTATTTAGCCTTATAATTCTATAATTAATATATATATATATATATATATATATATATATATATATTTATAAACCACGTTGAAGAATGGTGTCTTCAATTTCGAGATTTTTAGGACGCCCCTGAGTCTACCCAACTCTAAATACCTGGCATTAGTTGGGAGAGTAAAGGTGGTTGGTCGTTGCTCTGGCCACTTGTCACCCACTTTAACTGTCAAAATTAGAAACAGATGACCTTGACTACATCTCTACTTTATAAATCGCAAGTTCTGAAAGTAGCTGTACTGTTGAATGATCTTAATAATGTGTACACTAGTTGTGTGAACCAATTCTGTATTTCTCTAGGGATCCAAACATTTTAAAATCAGCACGAAAGACGGAATCCTGAACATCACAAGTGTCCGAGGCTCAGACGAAGGGAACTACGTGTGTATAGCCAACACCACCGGACATCGAGTCCAGCTGTCCACTCCTGGATTTCTAAGGGTCACAAGTTAGTACTTCTATTTCTGTAGAAAGATCTATACTAAACAATACATTAAATCAAAACATAAATACTTGAAGTACACTACACCAGTGATATGGGCCTGAGTTTGAGCTGCTGCTAGTCTGAATGTATCAGCGCTACACGCTGACTAGGAAACTTGAAAAGGATCACGACGTCTTCGTCCAGGAACTCCTTATGTTGTGTCTGTTCTATTTATCTGAATGTTTTTGTTGTTTTTATTTGAGAAAGAAGTACACGCAATAACACAAACTTCCAATAAGTATCAATGAAGCAGTTTAGTCTTCATCACGTTAAAATTCTGGCAACATCTTTGCCAGTAAATCCACAGCTGCTGGTTTCTATCGAACTTGACAATATTTTGCGCAGATGCAGTCTATGACACATGTGTTGGAAACTAATTTGGCCCAAGGCCGAAAATGGCCGAGCATCACTTAACTAAAAAGTTTTACTTGAACAAAAATACCCTCTACATATACTTGCTTATTGAATAGCTTATTGTCAGTAGTAAAACCAATATAATTCGAAAGCCTTGATGAGCGGTTCTCAACCTTTTTGTTGCCGCGACCCCCTAAAGCGATTCCTCACTAGACAGCGACCCCCATAGGCCTAGGTCAATGAAAATTCGCTAATGTTATAAAATCGTTCTCATTATGTCTTTATCTGCATTTATTAACTTTTCTATTGCGTATTCACCATATTCATGTGCACAGACTTGTGTGACCATTTGAAAAGTATGGCGAAACATGGGGGATAATATTAAATAAGGTAAACTACAGTGTCGCATATTTTTAAATACGCTAACGTTGGTTGGATTCTTGTGAGAGTCTTTGTAAGAGCACAATGAATGTCCTCTTCAGCATCAAGTCATCTTCTTTATTTAGACTTGATAACTAACAGGCTGGAAAACCCTGCTTCTCAAAAATATATGCCTATTGTTAGAAATGGATAAAGAAGGCGCAAGACAATCTCAAAATTGGGAAATGACTGCAAAAACGTGTTCCAGAATTTAGCTGCATCGCTTTAGATGAGCTCAATAAACTCTTTCTGTCTCCGGAACATCTTTAACTTTGACTTCTAGAAAGTGTAAACATGTCTTCTAGATATGAAAGTTTGGTGAAATTTCCCTCGCACGCTAGTGCTAATGTTCTATGACAGAAATTACCGTTGTAGTCGGTCTGTCAGATTCAATGCCCATTTTTCCTAACAGAAAGCAGATAGAGTTGGCAAGATCTAAGTTTGATTTTCATCCAGTTTTCTATGCCAAAGTTGAAGTTTTACTTGGACGAACTGATCTTTTCATACAACCCATAATGCATGTGATCCTTGCGTTGAAAAATTTAATTATTCAAGGTGACAAAGACGTCTACCATGTCGGCTATTTTCTGTGTTTTCTTTCTAAAAAAAATCTTCTTGACGAAGATTAAAAAAACAACACATTTAGAACCTTGCCTCTCGACAACCAAGTCACATCAGTGGGAACTAGCAGGACACGTTGAAGCCATCAAGCTTAGTGTAGTGAAGTAGCTATCAATGACAAAAGACATGTCTACCCTCAAATAGTGATGTTACACTCACTAACTTTAATTGCCATCTTTATCCTCTAGCAAAATATCCTTCTTAAAAATGTCACCCTAATTTTTTTATTATTTTTGTTTGACAATGGTTTTATTTGTGAGGATATAAGGTATCCGGGTAATGTCCCTTTATTTTGTAATATCAAATGAAAATGTATATCACATATGGTACCGACTATGCTAGTTACAAAATAAAAATTAAATTAAAAAAAAATTCAGATGATAAATAGATAAAAAGAATTTTAAACCCAAATTTCCGATGGTCTTAGGCGACCCCTGACAAATAGTCATTCGACCCCCAAAGGGGTCGCGACCCACAGGTTGAGAACCCCTGGCCTAGATACTATGATGATAGGCTTCTACACTCAAGACTTGTCATACAATGGAAATGAATAATATTAAACTAAACTTCTTTGCAGGGAAACTCAAATTTAACCCTCCTCTAGATGAAGTTTATAACTTGGAGCTGGACAAGCCGGCCAGCATCCTTTGCAGGGCAGAAGCCCTGACGCCGCCAAAGATTCAATGGATAAAAGAAAACTTTGGCAAGACCGGCAGGGACCAGTTCAAAATTCCAGACCACGCGACGGAGGACAAAGGAACTCTCCACTTTCCAAAAGTTCTAAAGTCAGACGAGGGGAAGTACCGCTGCGTGGCCAGCCAGACACAACAAGGATTCATCGAGGCTATGGTTATAATTAAAGTCGTTGGTAAGTTGGTACTTAACCCTGCCCCGAGACGGCACAAGGGTGGAAACGAGCGTAGTGAGGGTAGTAAATGGGCAGTAAATGGGCACTAAATGGGCAGTAAATGGGTAGTAAATGGGCAGTAAATGGGTAGTAAATGGGCAGTAAATGGGTAGTAAATGGGTAGTAAATGGGCAGTAAATGGGCAGTAAATCGGCAGTAAATTATTTACAAGCCTAGAGTTTCAAGAGCTTCGGCTAAACTCTCTAAATTCTTTCAAGAGTAAAACGTTAAGTTGGCTTCCAACAAATTGCTTTGATCTAGATCTTGGACAGATTCTATCAACTCACTCCTGTTATTCCTCCCCCACCCATTTTCGGACCAAGTTAAAACTTTAAATAATTATTCATCGACATAGACATCAGATGAAACAATTTAAATAAAACATTTTCTTAGTCCAGCAGATATCTGTAATTATTTTGTTTGATATCGAATAAGGGAAATAACTTTTACATTATTGAGAGATTTAGTTGTTTGTGCATATTTTAAAATATTTTTCTTGTAGAACGTAACAAACTTTAATAAATATCACAAACAGCTCCTATATAAAAACACTCACACAAATGTTTACGTATATTGGCTATGAGTACTCTTTTAATAGATATAGTGACAAAGCTGCATTATTATTTTCAAAACCCGCGATATCTGAATGAAGGAAATCAAAATGATTTAATGGCGATTTTAAGTTTTTCTGTGTATTTTTTTCTCTGCACTTCAGTAAAACCAACTTTCAGTACCCGGCCTCCAAACATGACGACTGCATTTGAAGGCCAGCCCATGATGCTGCACTGTGTGGCAGTTGGAGATCCCAACCCCCAGATCTTGTGGGATAAAGATGGCAGATATCTCCCAGCAGTGAGAGCTGTTCCTGGAGTAGCCTCTTCTAATAGATACACAGTAAGTAGAGTGCATGTCACTAGTTGCGCATGTGTAGCACACAGATGATAGACTGGCTGATCAGGTTCTTTATTATTTGGAGATGTCTGTTCTCACATGCATCCAAAGACTTGATAACTTCAGTTCACTGACATAGATACTTTATTTATGAACGTTAGTAATGAAATGTGAGACAATTGTTAGGTGCCTCCGTGCCGTGTCCTGTGTGGATAAATCCAAAATGGAGATAACTCTTCCTAAAATTCTTTTCTTGCTTTGAATATTCACATCACAATCTCCAAGTCAGAACTTTAACTTTGGATGAAACAAATACCTGAATTGCCTCCCTTCTCCTACAGAAAACACAGACTAACAAGATCTCAGTCATGACACACACTTAAAGCTTTTTGTTTTCAAATATTATTTTAAAAAATACTCCCATTGTTAATTTACTTTTAAAAAGAGATATTTGTATGTCTTTTAGTTGAAACAATTGTTACACTCTTATATCTATTTTCTACCTTAATTAGTGACTCTCTTCACAATGCAATAATTATGAGCACAAGAGAGCCAAGAGCCTTATCTGTTTACATATGTAGTGAAATATTATAGTTCTTCATTTGATGATAGGTATAAAGATTTAGGTGAAATATCCATGGATCTACACTACATACACATACCTAGGTTTGCATATAAATCTAAATATGCTTATGGACTGACATTTATCGTTATGTGATTAAATCATATCCTATATATTTTTGTTTTCAAAAAAGATTTTCCCCAATGGAACTCTTCTATTAGACAAAGTTTTAATCGAAGACAAAGGGAGATATGGATGTACAGCTAATAATACTGCTGGACAGATCCGAGCTGAATTCCATCTAATAATTAGTGGTGAGTTACTTCCCTTTGATAACGTAACTGAAATCTTTAATAACTGAAAGTTAATTCAACAATATTCATTCTGTGTCAATGTCTTCAACAACTCAAATTAGGTTTATTTCTTTAGTTTTATCCTTTATTTGTTTGACCTGACACTCGATATTAACAAATGCAAAATGTTTCCCTTGTGTCATAACAGAGCCCCTCGAAAAAGAAGAAAGCTTTGACATGACCAAGACTGTAATCATAGCAGTGTGCAGTGCTGGGGCCTATCTGGTTTTGGTCATTGGTCTGACTGCTTACTGCAGCTACAGGCTTCTGATGCAGAGGAAAAATAGGAAGCAGCTTCGTAAGTGATCAGAATTATTTATGCAGTATATGCTCATTATAGTAAGCATTTGATCTATTGAGCCAGCATATAATCAATACAGTCACCATATGATCCATACAATGAGCATTTGATTTATTGAGCTAGCATATAATCTCTATAGTCAGCATAAGACTTAGTGAATTATCTGGCGACATACTGGTTGTAGCCGGTGGGTAAAAGCTAGTATTTAAAAGAGACTACCAAAGTATGTTACTGAAATAAGGAGTAAGATATATAACAACCCAACTCCATTGTTAGAAAAGAGAATCATCAATTGATTATATAGGATCCCTTGCCTATATGACCAGTTGCCTATATGACCAGTTGCCTATATGACCAGTTGTCTATATGATCACTTGCCTATATGATCACTTGTCTATATGACCAGTTGCCTATATGATTACTTGCCTATATGATCACTTGCCTATATGACCAGTTTCCTATATGACCAGTTGCCTATATGATCACTTGCCTATATGATCCCTTGCCTATATGACCAGTTGCCTATATGATCCCTTGCCTATATGACCACTTGCCTATATGATCACTTGCCTATATGATCACGTGCCTATATGATCACTTGCCTATATGACCAGTTGCCTTTATGACCAGTTGCCTATATAATCACTTGCCTATATGACCACTTGCCTATATGATCACTTGCCTATATGATCACTTGCCTATATGATCACTTACCTATATGACCAGTTCCCTATATGACCAGTTGCCTATATGATCACTTGCCTATATGATCCCTTGCCTATATGACCAGTTGCCTATATGACCAGTTGCCTATATGATCGCTTGCCTATATGATCCCTTGCCTATATGACCACTTGCCTATATGATCACTTGCCTATATGATCACTAGCATGTATGGCCCAACGTATTTTGAGAAAACTATTCTGGATAAATATTGTGTTTAAAGATGCTAGAACAACAATGGAATTGTGCACACCAACAAGCGTTCTGTGCTACGGTACCATTATATTATGATACATAAATACAGTTTTACACTTAAGAGATCCCACAAACGGGAAGACGGTGTATCCAGTGGGCAAAAAAAAAAGGTTTTCAATAATTTATGTGCACTTTTTAAAAGTAGTTACCCCTTTCCCCTTTCAGACCTTGTGGTCTATAGGTCAGATGATATAAAGGTCATATGTTTCTATGGCCTACGGCTTACGAGGGTGTCATGTGTCCGGCACAATGACCAACCGCCTTTACTTTTCCCCAACTAATGTCAGGTACCCATTAGAGCTGGGTGGACTCAGAGGCGCCCAAAGATCCCAAAATAAAAAAATACAGTCTTCACCAGGGAAAAGTACTGAATCAAATGTCTAATCTCCTCATTGTATTATAGAATAGCTGTAAGACAATGATATTGTATCTAAACCTTTTGGTACTTTTATTTATTTAATTGTAAATCACAACTTTACACTCTAATTCTATTACGTTTTTTTTAAAGGCCTACAATATCGCCCCTCAATGTCATCATGTATTTTGCATGTTAACTGGGTCAAATAAAAAAAAACAACAAATTACTGTGATTTACTTAACTATTAAAGTTCTATATAAATAAATGTTCTTAAAATTATTGCAAATTATGATTGTTTTATTTCTAAATTAAAAACTTTTATGATGACAGTGGCTGCTCGTGGGCTCAAAAATATGTGGGCGAATGATGACCTATTTTTATTCAAAGTGGGGCATAGGAATGGGAAAGTGTGTCGAAGTGATTACTAAGTCACCACTCCCTACGAAAGTGTATTGAGTTTCCAGCATTCAAAGAGAACTAGTTGGGTCCTCGAACTCACCCAATGCATCCCAGCGCCGCCACTGTCTAATTACTGTCAAACTTGCCTTCTAGGCTATAAAGTAGTTTATCTATTTAATTTCTAAGTGAACAGTAAAAATCTGAAACTTGGAACAGGAGAGTTCCATCACCACAGAGAACAACATGAATTGTTAATGAAAGATCGAGACTCTGGCTTACAGTTCAGGAGCGACAGTGACAATCGCTCTCACGTGTCTGGGATGAGTTCACACCAGTCACAGTCCTCGGCCTCAGCTTCAGCTGCAGCGTCGCACATCACAGCCACGGTCGCCGCGGCCGCCACAGCTAGGTGCCAGGCTGCTGGGCTCGACAAGTTTCACTTCCCCAGGCAGGAGTTGCAGACTTTGGGGATTATTGGTTAGTGCATCTTGTTAGTTCCTTTGCATGGTTGTAACTCTTCGAGATAGTTTGAAGGAAGGGTCTACATCTAAAGGTAAAATAAGGCTTAAAGTTAAAAAATAAAGTGACCTATATGTTCCACTGGCTTTTCAAGAAAAATGCAAATATTGTAAAATTTAAGTTTTGAAACATGGCAGTGGTTCTAGATCGAGAAATTATCTGCTTTTACCTTACGGTATAAAGTTTAACCCAACTCGAGTCAACACTGGTATTGTTGCCCTTATAAATGTTCTATTTTGACTACAAAGCTTCTTCCCCTGTAAAATTAGAGAAGGGTAAGGGTTGCCTCAATCAGCCAGGACATCCAACAGATTTAACATATCTTAAGTCATTGATTAACAAGTTTGAATAGATTAACACATAGGTACGAAAGAACTTCTGTACTCCGTGTTGAATTTGGCTATAGGCAACATAAGCAAAACCTTAAGTACGGCCCCCAAGCAATAGAAAAATGGTTCTAGTGATATTTTAGTTCGCTTTGTAGGGATGGGCAAAAGTTAACTAAAAAGTTACAAACTTTTAGTTTAACTAAAACAAAATTAATAAGGCCAAAGTGTTTTTTTTGGGGGGGTTAAAATCGTAGTTTAATCAATTTTTTTTTTTTTTGAGTTACAAACTAAACAGTTCAATTAAAATTTGTAAAACTTTTCAACATGTGGTAGCGTTTGAAATGCAATGCACTTCCCTGTTTTCTGGTCATGTGATATTAACAACTTTGATTTAAAAAAAACACAAAAAACAATGATGTAGTTTATAACTATTTTGTCAGTCTGCATTAGAAGAGGGTAAAAATTAAATTAAAACTGTATGATAGCGCTACTTTCATGCTTAAGAACATAAGGGGAATAACTCATTTCCCCCTCTCATATAGAGCAAATATAGCACACTTTTAGGTTCAGGCCTATACATATTATTAACTGCAATGGTATTGATGCTTGAAGAGGGTCTCTCCAAAAATCCTGCTGAGTGCATCCACTTACGTTAAATCTGGCACTGGCATCAATGCCGCCACTGGCTACCGTAATGTTTTGAAAGTTCATCACTATATCCTCCATCTTCCTCTGCTATTTCCCCTAATTAGGCCAAGACAAGTAAACAAACATAAGCCATGTGCTTAATTTGGCTATAGGCCAAATACGCCTAGTGGTAAAGTTAATCAACCCTATAAATGTATGTTTCAGGTAAGGGTCAGTTCGGAGATGTGTTTTTGGCCAAAGCTCGCGGCATCTGCTCCATGGAGCCAGCGACCTTGGTGGTGGTGAAATCTCTGCTGGTGAAAGGGGAGGCCACTACCATGGAGTTCTACAACGAAATGGAGATGTATAGCAAGCTGGAGCACCCGAACGTTGTCAGGCTCCTGGGAGTGTGTAGGGAGGTGGAGCCACTGTTCATGATCACTGAATACTGTGACTGGGTAAGTGCCTTTAGTAGCTTGTGCAACAGATACTGTGTCTGGGTGTGTGCCTTTAGTAGCGCGTGCAACAGATACTGTGTCTGGATTAAGCGCCTTTAGTAGCGTGTGCAACAGATAGGCCTACTGAGATTGGGTAATTGTTAACCTTCTGTAGTGTAAGCAACAGTTTAAAAACACAAGTTAAGCTATGCACTGTCTTGCAAGTCTGATCAACTTTTCATCGTTGGTCTTATTATATATTCGTCTATCGTGGTTTGATGATGACCACTTATGTCATCCAGAAAGCTGGGGGGTGACTAGTGACTTGCGCTGAAAATTTTGATTAAAGTGAGGAGGATTCGCGCAACACGTCGACCTCACTCTCTCGCCTTAAAGCCCATTCTTTTCCATAAGCAAGATTTGGTCATGACGTCCGGGGACGAGTTTTGGTGCAGTAGATGACCAGAGACTTTCTGTGTGTCTTGTCCTGCTCTAGAGTGCTCCACAGCACTGTGCTGATAGTTGTCTTTCTGTCCGATTAGTCTAGTTTTGTGACGTTTCGCCATTGGCTAAACATCTTACGTATATATAAAAGCAGTGGGCTATTTGAAGACATTCATTTTAGTATGAGATTATTGTTGAATTAACTATGACAAAACGTCCATTTGATTTAAGTTGAAACGACATTTTTCTTGTTTTTGATTGTTTTTTTGGTAGATGTAGAATACTTGTATGTATCATTTAACATATAATTTTCAATGGTTGTAGTACACAAAACTTATTCTTTGTAATTGTCCTAAGAGTTGAGTTCACAAATCTTGGAACTCTAGGCTCACGGAAGCTCCCATCCACTGGTCTTCTTGGGAAACTGTTCTGACTGGGACCTTGAGTCTTGTGGGTGTCCGCCATGAAATAACCCCTGTTTGACATGATTGTTGGGGTTCTCTTCCATTTCCGCCACTGCAATACCACTGCAATGGACTCGGGTCCTTATTATAGGCTCCACAACTGGAGGGGGGGGGGGGGTTCTGTTTCTTCCTTTCGTCTCCTTTTACGACCATTGCCATCAGCGCTCTTGATTAAGATTAATTAAAAAATAAGCTCATGTGAAATGTTAAAATGTTTTTCATTTTCTTATTTTGTTTAAGGGTGATCTCAAACAGTTCTTATTGGCTACCAGAAATGATAACGGACGTCGCAATATGACGCTTAGAGTGCCTCCCCTTTCTTCTCTCCAAAAACTGAAGATGTGCCAGCAGGTTGCCTTGGGCATGGAATATCTGGCAGGGTATAAATACATTCACCGAGATGTGGCAGCCAGAAATATTTTGTTAACGTCCAGACTGGATCTTAAAGTAAGTTTTAATTTAGCATTGTCCTTACTAGGAAGCATAATATGTCTTAATGATTAATTTCTCCTTTCAGTCCTTGGCTCAGACACTCTAGATCTCTTGATAAGATACCTTCAAATGTTTTGTAGGCCTTTGTAGGAATAGATCTAGATTTAGAGATCTTGATAAGATACCTTCAAATGTTTTGTTGCCTTTGTAAGGAATAGATCTATTCTAGAGGTCTAGATCTATAGAGATTTAGATACCTTCAAATTTTAAAGTCAATGTTTAAAGTAACTAAATCCTACCTGATTATGTTCAAAAAACTGTTTTTTAAATAAAAAAGAGTATGATCACAGACATTTACATTTTTAATTAGAGAATAAAAAATAGTAAACTCTTAATTTCAATACAATCACATCTGTCTTTAATGTGAGAAGTATATATATATATGTATATATATATATATATATATATGTACATGTGAGGAAATTCACCTTAACAAGACTTATATGTTAAAATTACTTCAAAATGTAAAATATTTGACAAATTATTTGTTGCTTCTAGTATTTTTTTTTGTAAACTTGAAAATATTTGATGTGTTTTAAACTTGCCTAAATATTTGTGTTTCTACTTAGGTATGCAGCCTGTCACTGAATAAAGATGTATATGCCATTGAGTATTATCTTCACCCTGCAAAGCAAACATTGGTACCGCTAAGATGGCTGCCCCCTGAAGCTCTGCGTGACTCGGAGTACTCATTTCACACAGACATTTGGTCCTATGGTATCTTCATGTGGGAGGTGTTCCACCTGTGTGACCTCCCATACCGCCTCCTTGGAGACGAGGAGCTCTTCAAGTCACTGTGTGGTGCAGGGGTAGGGGCCAACACTCTGCCCCTGTTAGACTTTGCCGAGCACTTCCCCACACAGGTGAAAGACATCATCCGACAGTGTTGCATGATGCCTCAGTCCAACAGACCAACCTTTTCAGATCTGGTGGTCACGCTAGGTCACCTATTGACTAATGGCGACTGCGTCTGACTCCATGCACACTAGCCTATATAAAAATAACAGTACAAGAGCAATACGTCTGCCTAAGTCAGACGTTTTTAAAAAAAATAGCAATTGTAAATGATGAGCACATTGGTTCACATTTCAGCTTCTATTCCCAGATGGTTGTGGAAATAAGACAATGCTTTGTGCTTACAGGCAAGCTGAAACTTTAAGACTAAATAAAACAATTTGAACAATTTTTTATGTTCTCAAAACTTGGAGGACAATATGAATGTAAATGCACTGAAAAAAGCCTGCTTAGCAAGGCAAGATACAGTTGAGCTTTTGTAAGTTATATCTTCTAGTATTTATATAAATATTTTGATATGTAAATATCCATTCGCTAAAGCTTCTTTTTTTTTAACATTATTCACACCATGTCACATTTCCTAGACACAGTTAATTTTTTTATCTGCATCTGGTACTGAGTGCTGGGTAGCTCAAGATATTGGAGAGTGGTACTTCTGTAAACCATCATTTGATTAGTTGCTGGTCAGGCTGAATATAAATACTCCTTTCATTAATGACCAAAAAGAAACACTATTGCTGATAGGTCAAAGTAAACAAAGTGTTCCTATAGCGCTGAAGGTTTCTATTCCTCACAGGGAATGTACTCAATGGAAAGGAGTCTTACACACACTAGATGTGAGCTTGGGAAGCACACTGTATTATTTATTTATTTTAGATAAAAGTTGTTTTATTAAAGACACATAATAAAACTGAATGTATACTTACTCGACTTTAATGTTTGCTTTTTCTTTTTTTTTTAGATTAAATTATATTCAAAAGTATTTTACATTTGGTAAACAATGTTATCTCTTACTGTTTGTAAGTTACACAAATTTGTTTTTCGTGTAATGCTATCTATTCAATTATGTATTTTGCATAGAACTTAGTGCACGGTAACAAGAGAGTGAAAAATGAAAACTTTATATATGGCTTTGGTTTGCTCACCACCAAGGGCCTTAAGTGTAAAATGTATATTCACTTGAAGTGAACTCGTGCTCCCATAAATATTTTGCTTCCAATTAGTAGCAAAGAAAAGTTATCTCCCTTGGTAGAGCTATTCAGTTTTCAGAGGCACTTAAGGAATATTTGATAGAAAATAAAATATGACTGGAAGGATGAAGTATTAGATCTAGATTAAAATGAAAAAATCCTGACAAAATGGAGAGATCAAGTCCTTGCAATATCCATTGTTCTTTCAAGGATGCTAATGTTGGTGATGCAAAATTACCTTCTTAACATATGCTACATTGAAGATAAATAAATAAAAAACTTCTTGACGTGTGAGTGAAACTATATGTGATTGTTGATAAACTATTGTATACTTGTATAATGCATGCTTTAATCAACACAAAGATTTAAAACTAGTCTAATGATGTGGTAGTTTATTGATATGGTATAGGTGATGAACTTGGCATTCTCAATAAGCAAGATGGCTGAATAGTCATGTGGCATGCACTTCGGGATGGCATCATGATAGCCCTGAGTTCCAACCCTACTCACATCTGGGGCTAAGACGTATTAAATCTTCATAATTGAAGGAACGTAGACCAAAAACAAATGAAAGTTGTAAGAAAGAAAGAAGTCTCTTAGCATACAGGCTTGAGCTTATGCTATCTCTGAGTCGTTAGACATAGAACCCAATGATAGTCATTAGTTGTACATCCATATTCACTACAGCATTTAGTTTCAATTGATGTCCTTTGTCGACACGTGTATAAACTTATTTTTACATTTTGTTTACTATGTAAAACTTTGTTATAGTATTAAACAATGGTATGACAGTAAAAGAGAAATGAATATCCACTTTTCAATGTATTGACACAATGTTGACCATCTGTAATCCCCTTTCTCTATTATGCAATCCATTGTTTCATTTGTATTTCTTTATTTGCATTCACCCCATTCTGTTTTACTGTACATGCCTGTATGAGTTTTTTTTGGTTATGTCCCTTGTGTTTCAACAATGATGTGATAAATAATGTCATTTTTTCATTCTCCTCTTGACATAATTTAAAGAGTGTTATGTGAGACACCTTGAGTATGCTTGTATATACATGTATAGGTAGGATTAAACTATTAAAACATCCATGACCAACAAAGTGCATGTGTGTTTTAACCTTATTATTACCATCTTCATTTCATTTTCCACAACTTTTGAAAAGTCAGTAAGGTACATGTTTTGTCAACACATGGGCACAGACCACTCATCTAAACTTTTAAAACTAATATAAGTACCATTTTTTGTGACTTGAAGTCTAATCAGTACAGATCCTGTTATTCAAACTTAAAACTGACTTGTGCAGTAATAAAGGATTCTTCCCTAGTGCTATTAGAGCATGGAATGGGTTGCCTGAGCTAGCCAGGAAAACCAGTGACTTGGCAAAATTTAAGTCATTGGTTTGAATGCATGACGCGTAGAATGTAATCATCTTCTTTTTTGAAGTAACGTCTGTATAATATAAGAAGATAAGGATTATAGTTTAGTAATTGGGATCCAAACCTTTTCTCAAGATTCTCTTAGTACTATCTCTTTCTATGAAGCTACACATGAACTTTTTATGTTCATCCTGGGTCCTGGTGTAGGAGTCAAGTAAGAAAATAGAATAGTCTTTCAAGGCAGCGAAATATATCAATATTTTGAGATAAAGCTCTTCCATTTGAATAGCACTGCAACAATGTCATATACTCGATTACCTTAATAAATGTCAGCATAATGATAAATTGTATACAAGTATAGTGTATAAAGATTTTGGAGGCACAGTGGCTGACTGGTAAAGCAATTGGCTTATGAACTGAGGGGCCCTGAGTTTGAATCCTGGTGAAGACAGACTTTTTATTTTGGAATCTTTAGGGTGCCTTCCAGCTCTAATAAGTACCTGACATTGGGCAAAGTAAAGGCGGTTGGCCATTGTGCTGGTTACATGACACCGTTGTTAAATGTGGGCCACAGAAACAGATGACCTTTACATTATCCTATAGACTGCCTGGTCTGAAAGAGGAACTTTACTATTTATATGCATTAACTCTTCCATGAGGTAAAAAGGTAATGAAGTTAACCTTCCATCATTAAGATCTTGCTCAACATTTATTCAAAAAAAGATGAACATCCAGCCTTGGCGAATTCAACTTGATCAGTTTAAAATTTTTTTTCTGCATCAGATGTGGAAAGTAAAAATACTGCACTCATCCCGAATTAAAGAGATTGCCATTAAGCTTTGTTTTCT
This sequence comes from Biomphalaria pfeifferi, assembly GCA_030265305.1. NCBI lineage: Eukaryota > Metazoa > Mollusca > Gastropoda > Planorbidae > Biomphalaria > Biomphalaria pfeifferi. The sequence continues at coordinate 2,570,895 of JASAOG010000074.1, forward strand.
TGACAAACTCTAAATGTTGAAAGAAGTTGGTTTGATTGGATGAAATAATTATAATGTGAATAAAGAGTTTCTTTATATGTCGAACAGTAAAATCATTGGTAGATGCATTATCTGAAGTCTGCCAATTAAAAGTTGACTTGAAGCACTTTTTTTTGCTACTTAATGACAATTCTTTGGCAAGGAATAATAAAAAAAAAAAAAGACTAGGTTTTTCAACTGCTAAATCTGGGTGGCCAAATTTGTGGTAGAAAATCTTTCTTCAGTAGACAGCTGATGTTGATACATTAATGACAATTATTGATGTAGCAACGTGATAATTACAAAAACAAAACTGACAGATGCAGTGACTGCTCTCTTCAATTGAAACTTTTTCAAACTTGTCTTTGAATTAATATAGTTGGCAACAATCAACTTACAATGATTTTGTCTTAGTTCAGACTAAGAAGGTGGTCTTATAACATGTTAAGAATATGGTGGTGAAGAGGTAAAGTGTTGAGATCTTAAGTCCTACTGAAGACCTGTGATTTGAGTTTTGAAATGTGTATGACTTCCTCGAGTCCACTTCTCTCTATGCCCTATATTTTAAAAGTTATTATATGTCCCAAGTTATAAAACTTATCATATGCCCTATAGTTTAAAAGTAATATTATGCCCTATTGTTATAAAAGTAACCATATGCCCTATATTTTAAAAGTTATGCAATATGTTTTAATGTTTATATTTTTTCTGCTCTTTAAAAGTACAAAATGTGGTAAAGAAAGGGAAATAATTTCTTTGTGACTTGTACAATTAGACATTAATAACTCAATATTATTCAAAACATATAGTAGCACAATCAACTTTATTTGCTTTTCAAAGGAAGATTCATTGATACAAATGACTTAGATCAAAACAGACATGAAAATATGTGTGTTTTAATATATCAGAGACATTGGCAGATTTACTTAATGCATTAAAGTCTACAACAGTGAATCAAAAACCAAGGCAGAAGTTTATCAAAACCCAACTTTACCCAGCCTGCTGTCAGTCTTAGGGTTGGCAGTAATGGCCTGAACAGCAACAATGGCTTGATTGATGTGTGTTTGTAAGTCCCTTAAATCTCGAAGATGGAGAAGTCGAAGTATCTTGGCTGCTTCTGTTATTATATAATCTGTGCAGTTAGAAGAAAATAAGGTAAAATGTCTTTTCAAAGCAAATTAATACTTGAACTTATTGACAGCAATTTTAACCCAATAGTTCCCATTTCTGGTTAGGAAAACTCCTTCCCACACCCTAAGCAAAGAGGGGTAACTAGGAATAAAAAAACAAACAAAAAAATTTACATTATGAAAAACAAAAAAAATATCTAATACTAACAAATAAACAAACAATTTAAAAAATAGAATGATATGTCTAGTTTAAAAAATATATACTTTTATTACTTGTAGAATATAAAAAAGCTAAAAAAAATACTAATTTTCCAACATGAGGGCTTATACACTGGGGCTATGGGCCTGTTCATTTTCCTGATTTTTACTAAAAATAGAATTGATAATCTCCTAAATGATATGAGACTAGAAGAAATCTTTTAATTAAAAAGTTTAAAGCAAGCATATTGAAAAGTGGATTTTAGAAACATTCTACAGCAGTTTAGGACAAAAATGAGAACATGTTTTCACCTGCAGAAAGAGCTAATCATGTTGAATGTTTTCCTTTAAACAATCTTGAATTGAATTTTACAGGAATTCCTTATTTAATATTGGTATCTGGAAATTTCAGCCCACCACTTTGCTTACAAAACATGCATATATAAAAACACAACCCTAAAACCCCCCAAATTAATTAGCTACACTAAAATAATTCCAGTCTGGAGCTGATATAGTTAGTATGTCTTGGTGGAGGGTGAAACAGCAACAAATGTCAAAATAAAATAAAAAGGACCTACCTCCAGCTTCAAACCCAAGCTCAGTTTTATCCAGGGGTATGTGTTCATCCTGAAACAGAACACAGCCTTGGCCATTCAATATGAACTCAATGTTGTTGAGTCAAGCTAAGTACAACAAAATTCTAAATTGTAATAGAAAAATGTCTATCAAAAAATACCTATAATGATTGATAACCATAGATACGTATAAACCATTACATACTTTTTTTAAATTTTATTGAAAATAAGATTGTGTCAACTCTCTGCCTTAATTAATTAATAACTATTTAACACTGGTGAGGACTAAGATTTTTAATTTCGAGATCTTAAGGGCACATCTGAGTCCACCGAGTTTTGATGGGTACCTGACATTAGTTCGGGAAAAGTAAAGGTGGTGAAAGTTGAGTGAGCAAGTTTAAAATATTTTTTTTTCTCAAAACAATACAAACTAAAAAAAAGTTGATGTACCAACAATGCCATGTACCTTTTCTTTTGTTTTTCCTGCAGAGTCTATAGCCTCCAGAGAAAATTTTTCCTTGATAACTATACAAATAGCCTGAAATAATAAAACAACATTCTGCTATTGACACTGATTTCATTTAAAGAATTTACAAACTTCGAAAAAAAAGTTAGCCAACATGATCATTTCTAGAAACACTAATTAATTACCTTTAACATTTCTAAATGATTAGAATGTGGTGGAATCTGTAGCATCATGGCTAACGAAGTAATGCCAGCTTTGAACTCAGGGCTGTTGACTGAGAAGAAAAACAAAAAGTTAGTCATACAGCAGGTTGTGTGTTCCATCAGGTCAACATAGCATCCACTTTAAAGTCAAGAAACAAATATATATAACTACTAATGAATTCAATTGTAAATTGAAACAGCCAAAAAAAAATGTTCTTTTAGGTGACAATCTTATTTTAACTCCCCTTTAAAAAATGTATTTATGACACTGTATTAACCATCTTTCTAAACAAACACACACAAACCACTACCAGGTTTACAGATTAAAATGAAAGCACTAAAAGAACAGGAAATAATGTAGAAGTAGTAAATATTCTCCCCCTCTTGCAAAGCAACAGGGTATAAGACAGAAGAAATAAAACCCAAGTCCTCCATTAAAAGTGAGCAAGCAACACAAAACCAACACAATCCTGGACAATTAGATGAAAAATTAAAGTGGAAGCCCTATTAAGGGACAGTCACAGAGGAAAAAAAGATTCACCAGTACCTTCAAAACGAATCTACATGTCTATACATTGAATCCTAAAAGTTCTCATTGATATTATGAAATATTTTAGTACATTGAAAAGAGTGTACATTTTTGTTTATCAACAATTTATAAAACCCAGAAACAACAAGCAACAACCTTAACTCTCCCCAATTGAAGTCATAAAGTGAAACACATTCTAACATAAAGCCAGACATAAAGAAAATGCGTAACTTACAGTCAAGATTATCTAAAGGATTGATGGACTTTGACAATTGCTGTTCTTTTCTTTCTTTACAAGTTTCTGGCGTGGCACTCTTATACTTGTCAACTGTGAAAAACAAATACACAAAATCAATAACATATTATATTACAATGCAACAATTGATGCCCCAACTACAGCCTGTGAGCCACCTCTGGCCGTATTCAACCCCTTGAAGTTTCTACCCACTGTGCATAATGAAACTACAGAGAATAGGTTACATCACACTAAACTTATTTTTTTGATGATGCAGCCTGTGTCACACATGTTGAAAATGTAAATCTGCACCCCCTCTCCCCGGCTGAACATGGTTGGGCATCTTTGAAATATATAAATTGAAGACTCAAACTCTTAAGTTGTCAAAAATAATAGAAAATTCTAGCTTTATTTTTAACACCTATAGCCATACAACAGGAAAGTTTTTTTTTTACTTCGCTTCAAAACACTTGTATCAATATAAAGGACTGCAATCAAAATAAAGGATAATGCTAACTCTACTTAGAACATCTCTTTAAAAAAAACAACATACCTTTCAGACCTAAGTTTAACCAAAATTATAACCACTGCGAATTATTTTAATATGCAATCAATGCAGTTATAGTTAGGACATGTAATAATAAAAAGTTACTTTCATTCAATATAATTATTGGCTATTCACTACCTTGATCACCATATTCAAGTCGGATAGCATATCCTAACAGCCAATCTAACAGGGCTTTTCTGTCTGATCCGTCATGTGGACTATTGATTTCAGTTAAGTACTGAAAAAAAACAAAAAAACATAGACTAGAAAATAAAATACATATAGCTGAATCATATAAATAAAGTTTATTGTCAAGAAAACTTAAAAAATGGCTACTTATATAAAAAAAGAATCGACCAAATACAATTTCCAAGTTCATGAATAATTTGTCCTTTTTTTTTTTAGTTTGTGAAAAGTTTTGGTAATATATATGGTCCGAAGGAGAATTACACATAATGAAAATGGAAAGTATGATATGACTAAAATAATAATAAAGAGGAAATACTTTAAACAGCTAGCTGTTTGCTGTACAAATAAAGTGCTGGTAAGCGATAATTTTTTTTGCACTTTTAACCCTTAAAACGCGTGTGGTAGCTTAGCCTCTAAACATCAAAATTGTAATTCCATTATGTATGCACTCATTGTAAAAAAGCTCAGCATTTTAAGGGTTAAACACTGCAGAATCCAAGTTTTCTAAGCTCTTTCATTTAAAACACCAAATAATTTAAATATAGAGGAAGTCTTGGACTTCAAACTTTTATTTTGTTTCAAATGAGTGAATATCTAATGGTAACAAAGAGACTTGGTATGAAGATCAACTGTCACGCATTGAAAACATTAGAGCTCAATTCTTTTTTATTTATTTGGCAACAGTGAAATTCCATTTAGTGTCCTTGACATTGCTTGGTTTATCCAATTAAAAGTGCTTGTTTGCTAACTGGTTTATCTTGGCATTATCTTTTTTCCAACCTTTAAACATTAGTATAACTTAAAGAACTACTAGTCAACATGTATATCACTGATAATGAAGGCTATTGCAATGTAAAAGAAACAACAATACTAATAACATACAGACTGAAAGGCTTTATTCCATTCATTAGATGCCAGATTTCGAAGTGGTTCCCTGTCTTCAATTTTTAAATGCCTAATTTTTTGATCCTCTAACCATAAAACAAGAGCTCTAAATCTTCCTTCATCTGTGGATATACAAGATAATAATCACTCAACGAACTGTCAGACAAAAGCAGAAACAAATATGTGCGTCTCTAAATTACAAACTTTTAATAAAGTGTAAAACAAAATAATAATAATAATTTTATTTATAAAGTGCTGTTAACAAACAAAATGTAGGCTCAAGGCGCTGTAATAACATTACAAACACAACAGCTAAAATGATAATTAATCTAAAAAGGTTTTAAACAGATAAGTCTTAATGTTCTTTTTAAAAGTGGTGTAACATGTTGTCTGTCTGAGATCAATGGGGAGTGAGTTCTAACCCATGAGCACCATTAAAAAAATGATAAAAATGTAATGTCTACTATCCATAATAGTCTTTATTAGATATAGATCCATATATGCATGTAGAATGTAATTTATAGTACTAGGTATAGTAGATCTTTATTTTCATCAATTTAAAGATCTACACCTAATCACTAGGTTGTATGAGAATCTTCAAAATGACAATATACCATTAGAATTAGCTTGTTAAAAAGAACAATGTAAGCATACCCAGCCACCATCACAGGTAAAAAATTTTCCCTTTTTTTTTTTTTTTTGGTCAATATTACACAGCAGCAGCTTCAAATACATCAGAGCTATTGTCGCAGATGAGGGAAGGAAACCCGATTTATTGGCTAGAATAGCACAGTCCACAGCAGCCCTTTCAAAACTTAAAATAATATGGAAAGACAAAGGCTTAGCCCTAGGCACCAAAATCGGATTGATTCACTAATGTCTGATCTAAAGTTAAATTGAATTTTTGTATTTTTGTAAGTTATCTTTTTTATGATTATCATTCATAGTTCAGTGCTTACTCTGAAATTGTCAGACTGTTTTAAATTTATTGTTTAGACATAGTGATAGATCTAGAATCTAGATCTAATATACAATAATCAATCTATTCTAGATCTATAGTAAAGAACCATTTCCGCACACAACGTAGTTTCGGTCACATACCAAACAGCTCATCATTTTTGTCTCCTTGCTTGTTTATTTGGATAGTTAGAGACAACTTCCTGTTAGCATATTGCACATGCTCCATTTCCCTACACTTCTGTCAGTTTTAGTACGGGTCAAAGTGACCTGGTCTGAAAATGTCATATTTTTCCTTCCCCGGATAACCTCAAGTGGCTTCCGGGTTAAGGGTATTGTGTAGAGTCATGATGCATCATCCAATCAAAACCCTTGTATTATGCTTCTATAATGGACAGGAAACAAGTGTGTTTCACTTTCTTTTCTGTTATTTAAGCCTAAATAAAATAAGTGAGGGGTGTCTGGTTGGAATTACGTTTGCACGAATTGAAACACCAACTGCATGCAGTAAAACAATGTTGTGTCATTGTGACAAATATGATAAGACAGATTTTAGGAGTCAGTTATAGATCTAGAGATTGGGTCTCAAACAAGGAAATCCTATGCTGAAGTGAGAGTCGACCACTTGTGAAGTTGTAACAGAGCGTCGCATGAGTTTTGGGGGACATGTTCTACGGCAAAAGGAATTATGCATACCAGGAGCGCAAACAGGGACATTCTCATATAACTTGGGGCCACACTTTCACGGAGGACCTCAGAGCAGTGGACAACAGGTGAAAAGAGGCTTCAGACATTTTTAGTGACAGATCTTTGTCGCCCAATGTGACGAGCTGCGCGGGAGAATCACAAGTTGACAAATTTGTCTAATTGACGAGACATTGTGACCTGGATGGATGAATATGTGTGTTTTGGATATGGATAAATGGATTGTGTCTGATCGAATTTGATTGGAATGGATCAAATCTGATCTATCTGCCTTTTTTTAAACAAATAGCGCAACTTTACAGGCTCTATCATGGCCGTTCTTTTTTTTCACCTAGTCAATCAATAATTATTAGCCATCTCCTCTCTCTTTCGCCCGCTTGCTCGGTCAGCCTGTGTCTGACGTCATTGATCAATAATCGTTAGCCGCTTGTAACATGCTGAGCAGAGATAAGGGCCATAACTATAGTGCTGCGCATGGTCAATAAAGAGAAGAAAATTAATTGTGACCTGGATTGATGGATATGGCTATGTGCTTGATATGTGGATATGTGTGGGCTTGAAGGAAGGATGGTGTGTGGCTTGGGTATGGATTGATTGATTTCATGTACCAGTAATGGAATAAGATAGGAATGGATCTGATCAACATTTTTTTTTTCGAATGGCACACACGCTCAATACGCATGTAAATGATGTCACACACTGGCCTTTTTTTGGTTAATCTATTATCGATGGTAGTCTATAACATGCCCATTTCTTAACACCTGGTTGATCAATAATTGAGATCAATCTCTTCTCTCGCCCACCCGCACGTTCAGTCCACCAGCAACTGACCTTATCGATCATCGATCGCTAGCCGTTTAGTGTAGTATGCTCAGTATACTTAGGAGTGGGGCCTGATGTTAAGATTATTTCTATTACCTTTTTTTAACCTAGATTATAACCACACAGGTAAATTAATAGATCTAGATCTACATAGATATAGATATATTAAGAATGGAAAAATCGATCAGCCAGGTATTATGCAGATGACCATCAACAAAGGATTCAAAAGAGATATTCTAATATAGAGTATATAATATGACTTGTGGCAACATAGCTATGATCTTTATCTTAAAGGTGGGGGAAGTAGTCTGCCCTCTTCTGATCCAAATTAGAGTTTATATCAATATTTAACAGAATATGACTTGAATTTAACATAATAAAATTATAAAAATAATAACACTTTTAAAATAATTATTTTTTTTATTTTTTTCTGGTTGGTGTAACAAGATGTGCGGTCCGATGGTCAGGGAAAAAACTCTGGTCGATGTTACACTTTTCGATACCTACCCTACACTCCTTTGACCTCAGATTTATTTTTAACTATGCATTGGAATACACTACGTAGACGTTTAGCAGTTTTTGAGACAAATGGACAAGGATTTTATTTTTTTAATAGATAGTCTGTTTTTTTCTAGGTTTAACCAATAATAATAATAATAATAATGATTATCTTGTCCGAAGTTTAGTGAGGAGTGCAGTATTTCCCGTGGCTGCGCAGCCCTAGCTGTGATCTACATATTTTGCCACATCCAGGGCAAGCAAACCAATATGGAGCTATAAGCCCCAACCATGAAAAATGGCATCAAATAGGCTTATATAATACTTATGGGTGTGCGGAAAGGGTACTTTAATATAGAATACTACTGAAAATAATAAGAAAATCTGGAATCTAGAGTAGATTCAAAATCTTATCTATGAATATTAGAGTAAAGGATGGTTGTTGGACACGCTAAGCCATTCTCAGGCCATTTTTAAGTTTCTAAATTCATAACTCCGTAATGGTCTAACCTATGAATAAACTGATGGTGTCAATGAATTCGTTATCCTTTTGCCTATAAAAATAGCTATTTTGTAATGTATCACTACGCATAGTTAAAATTAGATCTGATGTGAAGAGGGGTAGGTTGGGTTTTCTGATGCGTAAAAGTTTTCGTCATGATTTTTGTCTCTGTAAAAGTTGTTGGCCGGTTTGGAGATTTATCGGCCACTTCTAAGGAAATAGATGTCTTCTATATATTAAACATGTTATTATTAAGACATTTCATCCTTAATTTTATTATTCTGTACATTAGCGCAACGACACAAGCCATATTATCACTTTTCCCACGCTCCACGATTTCATTCTCGGCTTGTAACTGACGTCACACCATGGCCACTATTTTGAGCTGGTCGCGCTATGGGAAAAAATCGCCTCTGTTGCGGGGGAGATTGAGAAGGAGTATTCTCTCTAGTCTACCTACGGGGCACTTTTTTTTCCCCATAGCACAGCTCCACTAGCGCAGTGCGTGCCTGTCTCACCTTAGCCTTTTTGGTACCAGTCAGATAATTGCTAGTCTCCTGCTCTCTCTCTCACCTGCTTTTTTTTTTTTTAGAGCGTGTAATGGTATGCTTAAGAGACATGGAAAAAAGGGAAAAGGGGGGGGGAGGATTCATGTAGTATACTCCCTTTTGATTTTGGCAATCTCTTAGAATGTTGATGTTTCACACAATGGCCATTTAGCGCACCTGGTCAATCAATAATTGTAGGCTCGAGGTCTACAATGATATTGCTATTGTGACTTTTTTTTTCAGCTGCCCATTGATGCCAATTTATTACTGTATACAGATGCGCACTTAAGTGCTATAACATTTGTACATATTTGTTGCATATTAAATGGTTTAAAATAAATGGTTATACGTTTTGCCTACACCACATTAACTTTTTTTATATAAATAAGTTACGAATTTTTTTTTGTGAAACATGTAACAAACACACAAAAGAACACATACTTAACTTAAATATACATTTTGTACTTTATTATTTTAACAAACAACAAAATTATTCTTGTAAATGTTTAAAAAAAACAATTACAATATGTTTTCTTATTCAGAAAAGGTAAAACTTGTTGGCCACCCCCTATTTACATGTTCAAGTGGGAAAGGAGAGTCTGGGTTGTACAATTTATCTGTTTCTAGTGTCTATTTAGAAGCATTATATCTGGGTTTTAATTGGCTAATGCATCTAGGGGCTTAAAAATCGTCTTAGCTCCAGACCCTATCTTGTTCTTCCCCTTGGGAGAAAAAAAGCTAAGTTTTACAGTAGTCTACTTTGACCCCAGATAAAATTACTTTCTCTCAATATAAAAGGGAGCTGTACATGTCGGAAGTGTGACAAAATAGTCCACGCACAATATTTATGCGGAAGTTGGGTAGTAAACATTCAAATAAAGAAGATTTAATAATAATACATCGAGGTGGCCGATATGCGAGACGAAACCCGGGTGGCCGACAACCATCTTTTACTCTATGTGATGCTTGATTGATCTAGATTTTAGTCTACATTCAGTACATTGTAAATAGATCTAGAGTCTAATATTTTTTATATTTTTATTTAAATATTTTTTTTAATTGAAATCGACGTAAAATTTACCGTTTATGTCAAAGCGATCAACTTCAGAACATTCAAGAGCCAATAATTTTCTTTTGAACATGGATATTTTATTATGATTACGATTTACGTTGACTCCCGTTGAGCAGTACCACTGAGTACCAGTATTTAGCAGACAGATCTACTACTAGTCTAGATCTAGATCTCGTTGTAGAATCTAGTCGAGATTTTATTTATAATGTCTAGTATTACTAGATCTAGACTTATAGATCTATGGAAATATCTTGCCAAAATCTCATATAGAATAGATTTTAGAATCTACTTGTAGATCTATCTATCTATAATTCTGTCTACTAATATTCTAGTTTTACATAAAGACAACGGAAAGGACTTGTCAAAAAATCTGAGTAGTGTCCCTTGGCAAATCTAGCTCAATATATCTAGAGGATTTGTTAGGCCCTAAAAATACCCAGATCACCTGTCTGCACCCGTGGATTTGTTCACATTGTAGGCCTATAATATTTATTTTGCCATGGACCCCATCCTTTTATTTTTCTAACTTATAAAAATAATCATGAAAAAGGCCGACAAGTAAACGCTCCCTCATAATTCCTTTAGACAGCCTATTACGATCAATCGGATCGTCCCGTAAATTCTAGTAGGCTACATCTAGGTCCTTCACTCTCCTTCCCCGCTTTATAAATAGTGTTTTGACCCTATTGGCGGCGCAAAAGGGTTAACTATAGGCTCAGCTGACACACACGAGAATCACTCAGGTCAGCGGGGCCATGGACAAGGGACAGTACTACGATTACATGATTACACGCAAATATGACCAATGTTATGGTCATGTGATCGAAAGCCTGCGTGTACGAGTGACACAGTGTGTAGGAAAGCGGCAGTTCAAGACCGGAGAGCGTCGAGACCAGGACAGTTAGTCGCCATGAAATCGGTCCTGGTTGAGTCCTCATGTGTTGATGTACAAGTCCAGAAAGAGAGACAGTAGAGTTTTGTACGGTGACATTTTCGTTGTTGATGTGTTTGATGCCAATTGTCTAGTATTGGCTGTTATCTACTTATTCACTCATTATTAAAGTACCCATATTGTGGAGCTCTTGTTGTCAAGTTCTTGATGTGTTGATGTATTGTGTTGTGTTTAGCAGTGTTTACAGAAGGCCTGATTAGGAGAGAAAATCGTAACAATAGTCAGTGAACTCAGTGGCGTTGCTATCCACGTGTGTGCGGGTAACCCGCACGGGGCATCATGTGATGAGGGGCATCAAACTGAGCACAAAATTTCTCATTAAAAACTGCACACATTGTACATACACGAACAAACATAAACTACTGTATGTGATAAAAAAAAATATTTATTTATTTTGCCACTCTGTTAATATTATGAACGTTGCTCAATATTGATACGTCTGGAGGGCGCTCCTAGTGCTAGCTCAGACGGAGAAATTGTTCTCTCTGGTTAAAATGGTTGACGGCAGGGATGAAAGGTAAAAATCTGATAATGAAATGAATCTTGGATATCATTTATTTTCTCTCAAAGCAGAACCTGGCCCTCAATGGGCATCACGAACGAGGTGAAGAAGAATTGTAAAGGCCACCTCTCTGAAGTAGGCGGAGTGTTAGCTGCTCTTCAGTCTTAATTTTCTCAACTATTTTAGATTCTTGGTCCTTGAATTAACTGAAATAAACGACGGGTAAGTCTACCTTTAAAAACAATGATCGTCAATTCGAGACTGCTCACTTATATGGAAAACATTAAAAACATCCATAACTATTAGATGGAAGGGCAACACTGAAGAAATTATTACCTTCAGCGAAAGTAAGTGTTTTAATCTAAGGATTAATGCAGAATATCAAAGACGTTTTGCCACAATAAAAAGAAGCCAAGCCAAATACGTGAACATTCTGTATAAACACATAAGAACGAGCTACGGATTGAGATTTATTCTTCCTAGGACGTGAAAGTTCAAGAAATAATCATCCAATTTGATTATATCATAATGTGGTAGGTGAATATGAATTTTGTCGCTATCCTAACTATTGAATCCTCAGATTGAAATCAATCTCGATAGTGCTATAGCGACAGTGACAAAAATAAATTTCGTCTGGAGCGAAACAGACTTCAACAGTTTGTCGCAATTTCTTCAGAAGTCTTTGAACTTCTCAAACAAGGACCTGTTTGAAATCTTAAGTTAACAAAAAAAATTATAAAAAGATGTCAACTTGAATGCCTCTAGATGATTCAGTTCTAAATATTGTCTAAGTATTCTAAAAGTATTCTAAATATTCGTGATGCCTATTGAACGTGAGATTCTGCTTTGAGAGAAAAAGAATGATGTGCAAGATTCTCTTCAGGTAGAATTATCAGATTTTTACATATTTCTGATAATTGCGGTAAGTATGGCTATATGTGAGCGAAGTTTTTCAGACTTAATTAAGTTGATCAAGAATTAATACCAATCAACGATGCCCTTCACTAAGTAGGCAATTGGTTGAAAACAGATTTCGATAAAATTATTGATAGTTTTGCGACCAAGAAAGCTCGTAATATTTATTTGCAGTATATTTTGTTAACGTATAATAACATATTTTCGCTCTTTTATATTCTATTTTAAATTGCCGTTTCCAAAAAAAAAAAGGTCACCGGTCATTTCATCCCCGGTCAGTTCATACCCAATTCAATATTTTTTACTTAGTTATTGTGGTGTTAAAGCTTTGCCTTTAAGCCCTCATTTCATCTAATAAATAATATTTAGAATACTGTTATAAACCTGGTGGTGGGGGTAGTGGTGTGTGTGTAGTCAGCCGACACAAATCGCCCCAGGCCAGCGATAGACGAGCGGTCAACCGTGACGAGTTACGACGGTCAGCCGAGACGAGTGTCAACATGAAGGTTCGAGTAGGATCGACGTCGTGAACAGAGCTCAGGAGCGTCACGAGGGATGTAGTCATCTGACCACCCAGAATGGTCGAGCGACGTTCGGCCCGGTTCTAGAAGGCCAGCAGGGACCCTATATAAAGAGCGAAGGTATCAGAGACGAGTCAGTCACAACTTCCCGATCTACAGCTCGTTACAACGGCTCAGTACAAGTCCGAGACGAGACAGAGAGACCAGTGCAAGAGTTGATACGGCGGAGAGATATTTGTACAGTCTTGTGTTACGTGCTGCCAATTGTACAGTGTTGGCTGTTATTTATTGACATTAAACTATTACGTTATTTTGAAGCCCAGAGTTGTCAAGTTCTTTAAGTTGGTGGTGTCGTTTGGTGCAATTTGCAGTGAGCCTGGTAGGGAGATTCCTAACAATACTTTTTGATAATTTGGACATGTTATTATAGTGTTTAGAGTTGCTGCCTCTCCTCTCTTCATACTTGTTGAGAAATGAAATACTATAGTTCAATTAGTAGATATATTGTAAAGTGGTTTGTATTTATATTGATTCTGTTTGTTGTAGGGATGTCAATATTATCCTGCTCATATTGCGTGATGTAGGCTTAATGATCAAAGGCCAAGGTGTGGTGGAAGTAGGTACAATCTTTGAGAGATAGAAGTACGATTTGAATAATCATGATCATGCCGCTCTGTGCTCATAACTTATCATTAAAGTCCAAGGTGTGGTGGAAGTAGTGGAAATCTTTTGAGAGATGAGAACGATTAGAATACTTTTGATCTTGCCGCTGATAACTTATCTCCTGACGGCCATCTTTCATTTTATTTTTGAATTGTCAATCGTTCTTTCTTGAATACGAGCGTGCCAGTTCAAACCCTGATAGAACGTTATATTTATTCTAATAAACGCTGACTTCAAGAAATACGCAACACTGGGCAAGAAATTAGAAACGATGTAGAGCCATACGAATCATTGGGTCGTCTTCTGTATATACTAGCAAAAGCTTATCTTATTGATTTCAATTAACACGCAAAAACAATTTTTACATTGTCGCTATTTCTATAGATGTTACATTTATATCTTTTTAATGACATTCTATTCTATTCTTATTTATTAATGTTAATCCTTTTTGTCATGTAAATAAAAATAAATATATGAAATATTGTTAATTTTATACTTTTTACAATTATTATTTGATGGATTAGAGGATGAAATAACCAGCGGATGAAATGAGCAGGTGATAAAGTGACCAGGGAATGAAGTGACCGGGGATGAAAGGACCTGGAACATAAATCTTCCCGCATGTCGAAAAAAAACTTCCTTATGGCCTGTGAATTCCAGTATATAATACGATAGAGAAAACATCGGAAAAATATAACCTAGAGATTTGATGGTGGCCTATTAATCCGAGGCAGCTCAAAGCAAAATCAAATACAAATTCAGCAGTAACCAGTTAAATATTAACCTTCATCGCTTTAATTCCCCTTTTATAATATAAACTAACAGACACTATCAGTACTAAGGTTTTCTATTTTTTTAATGTCTAAACCTAACAGATGGAAAGACAGATAGACATATAGAAAACATAAAACAACTAGCGCTTTTCTTCTACTTGAGAACCACAAATAAAATCAATTCAGATAACCTTAAATAAATTTCTTTAATTTGTAATTAAAGCTGCGCACATCTTTTGATAATATCGACAATCTGTAATATGTTACTCATTTTGGTTTGCCTTGTCAGTCGGTTTTATGAGCTTAAGTATAGGGCTTATTAAAATTACGAAATCGATTACTGTGTACAATTGTGTAATGGATACAGAATTATTGATAACTAAAAATTAATTATAAATCTATTGTATTTGTACATGACTTTTCTATTTACATATATTATGAATAAAAGTCTCAGAAAAGCGTACATTGTAATTGAAAAGATGTTTCTCTTGTCCAAGGTAAAAACTTCTATTTGTTTGTTGCACAGTCGATGTAAAATAAATATATTTCAAGGATTTTTCTCTTTAGAGATTTTATGCTACACTAGCCTGTTGTTTAAACACTAGATTTATCTCCATATATTTCACCATATACTCTTTCCTTGTATATACGCCTTATTACAAATTCTTTTCGCCTTATGACGTTAACTGCGCTCCTCTTTGTTCTTCTCTTCTGGAGCAGTCTCTCTCTCTCTCTAAATAGAAAAAGAAACCTACCTTGTTAAACATGTAGTTAGATAAACAAAATCCACTGGAATTGTCATAGAAGGAAATAGTGGATATGGTTAAAGGAGTCATACATTTCCGACTCATTAGTATGGTGATGAAAACAAGACCGATAATGTTATATTTTCTTTCGTAAATAGAGCTTATTGAGGCAAGATAACTTCGCAGTTTTATTAAGGCACTGAAAACAGGGGACATGAGCACTGAGCGGCAGTATACCTGAAAAGCACTTTATGTGCTTGAAGTGTGGGGGAGGGTCACGAAGACAAAAAGCTTCACGTTCAAGTTCAATAGCCTGTTGAGCTGGCCATTAGGCCTATTCTAAGGAGCGCTTTGTGTGTCAATAGAAAATTGCAGCAATATAATACGATGTAAAGAACGAGTTTACTTTCAGCAAAAATCTGTGTGAAGCGTCTAGTGTGGTAACCTAACATCTGTGTATGAGAAGCAGTTTTGTAAGTCTCCCTTGCCAGTACATAGCCTCTTCAGAGCAAGTACTATGAAGTACCTCTTCGTGGTGACATATGGAAACTAAGGCTGTGGAGCCTCAGGCTAATCTGCAAGGGTATCGGAGGAGGTTTGGCACCAAGATGTGGTGAGACAGTCATGGCCCGTCGGCGTGCGTACACGCCTTGCTACTCACAATCCAAACCTCAAGCTGTAGGTCGATACCCGCACTGTATTGTGTGTGTTTCTGTAAGGTTTAAGGCTAAGAAAGTAAACCCTAAAAGAAAATTCGGTTTTGGAGCCCCGTAGGCTCTCTGGCGAACTCCTGAAGCCACCTGATTCTAAATTGCGATGGCTTGCTATCCCTTAGTCCTTGTGAGTATGTAAGTGAGGCAAGTTTTGACGTTTGGGCAGCCCAGCACTCGTAAAATTACCACCCAGTTTTTCCCTCAGTAAAGGTCTCTCCATTTCTGACTGAAAAAAACAACAACACGGAGAGTGATATTTACCTTAAATAAGTTCCTGGCTGATTGACGTAAGCTGCAATGCCAGTGACCACTCTCGACGGTAGGAAAGGTTTTTCAGGCTAACTGGATAGCTACTGCAATCCTTAAGCAAATCAGCAGACTAAACGTTAATGTCTGCAAGAAACCAGACTTGCAGATAGTTGATCTCTCACAGAAAGCCATTATTCTTTCTACTGGCAAGGAAAAGCAGAACAAAGCCCCAGAATACATGACGTTGTCTTCACCATAAGAAACAGTCTCGTCCCCTGCTTTGCGATGTTCCCCATAGACAATGAAAGAGTAGCACACATAAGATTTGCATCCCCACAAGGTAAAGTTAATATTATTTGTGCTCACTTACCAACCCTGGCTGCAAAGGAAGAAGAAAAAGATTCAGCTCTGGAGGACGTAGTCAAAACATAGCAAAGTCCGAGCACCTCTATATGAATGAAGACTTAATGCCCGAGTTGGTGCTGAAAATGATGCGTTGCCAAAATGCTTAGGGTCTCATGGTGTTGGCAAAATCCACAACAATGATAAAAAATGTACTCGAGTTCTGTAACTCTCATGAACTGTGTATAGAAAATAATACTACTCTGGCAAGGAATACCACAAAGTCTTTGGCTGCACCCAAGCTCAAAAAGATGGCACCAGCGTGAGCTCTGCATCACCTAATAGGATGGATCTGAAAAGTGTCATACACACTCACTAATACCATACCGTGGTCAGCAACTCAGACCACTCACTAGTTATAGAGATCGGGTGTAAATCAAGGAAATCCTATGCCGAACTGGGAGTCAAACACTTAGTAAGGTTGTGACAGAGCGTCGCATGAGGTTTGCGGGACATGTTCTACGACAAAATGAACTACGCATACCTAGAATTGCGATGACATGGAGGCCAAAACGAGGAAAGCGCAAACAGGGACGTCCTCTATAACTTGCGTCATACCTTCATAGAGGACCTCAGAACAGTGGACACCAGATGGGAGGAGACTTCAGACATTGCCAATGGCAGATCTTTATGGAGACAGCTTGCCGCCTAATACGCCGAACGGCGCGGGAGGACCTAAGTCTAAGTAAGTAATATATATTTTTTTTTCTGAAAATATAAAAAAAAACACTTTTTTTTTACTTATCATAGGGAACCACTTCGGGGATATCTTTGTAACCTACTTTTATTGTATTTTTAGATTACGTCTATTTTGATCGTACCTTATTCTAGATTCAAAACCGTATACCGTTAGAATATTACAAAGTGAAGTAAATTTATACAGGGTTTTTCTCGCAGGATGGGTTGTAACAGGTTTAGAAAATGTTCTTTTTTAAAAACCTAACATTCGTTAGTTAATTAAAAAAAAAAATTCGCTCTATTTGCAACGGAAGTTTTTTTTTTTTTTTTTTTTTTTTTAGTATTTTTAATGTTTTCTAATTTAAAAAAATATTTTTATATACATTCTTGCTTATTTTGTTTAAATCTTATGAATGTTACAGTCTTTGTCGTTGCACTGTTCAGTTGGATACAGTTAACACACGGTATGATAATTAGTACTTACACATCTAAACAATTGATTTAAGATAAGATATCCTTCATAAGTTCTAATATTAAATATGGCAAGTTTTTACAATACGTGTTCTCAAGTCTCAAATTTGGATTTAGTAAATCATTCTTATCAAAGGGTGGCTCCAATGATTTTTTAAGAATTTCAGCAGTTGATATATCTCGTTGGTAAAAAATGTTTTACTAGCTCATTAACCACTATACCACTAAACCACTATAACAGAACTATAGTTTGAGGAGTATAATGTTTGAAAAAACAAAAACATTTGAGTTAAAATTAGGCTGGAGAAAAAGAAAACGTAAATTTTGAACAAAGTATACTTATCTTATCTTATATAATACAGACGTTACTTCAAAAAAGAAGATGATTACGTCCTACGCGTCATGCATTTAGTCATGCATATTAACCAATGACTTAAATTCTGCCAAGTCACTGGTTTTTCTGGCTAGCTCAGGCAACCCATTCCATGCTCTAATAGCACTAGGGAAGAAGGAGTATTTGTACAAATTTGTCCTAGCATAGGGGACGAGGAATGTGCCTTTATTTTTGTGTCTTTCAGAGTATTTTATTAAGTTTTGTTTTATGTATTTGAAGATTATGGTTCAGTGTTTTATGTATAATTGCTACTTTACTTTTGAGTCTTCTGTCCTGAAGGCTTTCTAAATTTAGTGATTTTACTAATGGTGTTACTCTAGTCAAATGTAAATATTCGTTTGTTATGAATCTCACTGCTCTATTTTGTGTTTGTTCCAGTTTCTTAATGTTTTCTTGAGTTGAGGGGTCCCAAATGGAGGATGCATATTCTATTATTGGCCTAACCAAGGATAAATAACATTTTAGTTTTATGTTCTTATTTGATTTATAGAAATTTCTTTTAATAAACCCTAATGCTTTGTTGGATTTTTTTGTAGTTTCATCAATATGTGGATTCCATGACAGTTTTTCATTTATTATAACACCTAGGTATTTTGCGTTTTTAGTCTGTGTTACTGGTTTGCCATGAATAAGATAAGTGGAATTAATTTGTTTTAGTTTTTTTGTTACTCTTAACAACTGACATTTTTCTGGGTGGAAAGACATGCTCCAATTTGATTCCCATTTCTGTAATTCATCTAATTCTCTTTGTAAAATATCTGTGTCTTGTGTTGTTTTTATTGTTCTATATATTATGCAATCATCTGCAAATAATCTGACTTTTGTTCCTGAACTAATTAGGTAAATCATTTATGTAAATTGAAAAATAGTAGTGGACCCAAGACTGTTCCTTGAGGTACACCTGAGTTTACTGTTATTGGTGTTGATTTAGAGCCATTTATTATTACAGTTTGTTCTCTCCGTATCAGAAAATCTTTAATCCATTGATGCAGTGGACCATTAATGCCGAAATATTTTAATTTTTTAAGCAAACTATGGTGGTGAACTTTGTCAAAAGCCTTGGAAAAATCTAGTAAAATAGCATCTATTTGTTCACTATTATCTAAACCTTTTGAAAAATCATCAATTAGTCCTATTAGTTGTGTTTCACATGATGTATATTTCCTAAAGCCATGTTGGTATGGGGTGATAACATTATGTTTGTCTAAGTGTTTTATGATGTTGCTACATATTATGTGTTCTAGGATTTTACATGTGATGCTGGTAAGTGATACTGGTCTGTAGTTTCCTGGATCAGATTTTTCTCCTTTTTTAAATAGGGGGGTGACATTAGCTTCATTCCAGTCCTTTGGTACTCTGCCCTGGTTAAGCGATGCCTGAAAGAGTATTTTGAACACTGGGGCTCGCTCATTGCTTAGTTCTTTGAGTAATCTAGCTGGAATACCATCAGGTACTACTAAATCTTCTATGTTGTCTACTTGGTTCAAATTAAGAAATATGTCTTTGTCTCCTGGGGCTGAGAATGCTGATGCAAAGTATTTGTTTAGGATGTTTGCTTTAGTTTCATTATCATTATGTATTAAGTTATGTTTTTCTTTTAATGGCGCTATGCCTGTTGTTTCCATTTTCTTAGACTTAATGTATGACCATAGGTTTTTGATGTTATCTTTAGATATTACATTGTTTATGTATTCACTCTGCAGCTGTCTGCTTAATTTTTGGGTTAGGTGTTTAATTTTTATATACTTTTTGTGAACTCTTTCTGCCTTGGTTTCTTTAAATTTTCTATATAGGTTTTCCTTCTGTTTACAAAGCTTCTTTAGTCTATTATTAAACCAGCATTTATTTATTTTGTTTGATGTGTATTTAGTTGGTATATGATTTTCTATAATGCTTTTAAGATGGTTTTTGATGAAATTCCAGAGGTCATCGACTGGTTGGTTAATGTCTTTTTCTAATAAGAATGTTTGTTGAAAGTTTAATGCAGCTTGGTGTAGTTGTGTTAGGTTACATTTATTCCAGAGTAAGATTTTTCTTTTGGGTTTTGTATTGGCTACTGCTTTTATCTGACTGTGTATTTTTATGATCTCATGGTCTGATAGACCAGGGATAATATCATAATCAACTACTAATCCAGGTCTGTTGGTTAAGAAGAGATCTAATGTGTTGTTTAATCTAGTTGGCTTTTTAATGATTTGATCTAAACTTAGGTTGTGTAAAGTTTCTAGGAAAAGCTCATTTATGTCCTTAAGGTTTTGGTGTTTATCTATGGTTAGTGTTTTCCAATTTATATCAGGTAGGTTGAAATCACCCATAATCCAAAAAACTGCATTTTTATTTGTCTCATCGAATATTCCCGCTTGTGGACCCTATTCATTCAAGAGTTTGATAATTTTATGTTCAGGAACATTTTGTGCACCGCCTTCAAAGTCTAATTCTAAAGGCCTATCATTAGAATATTAAAAATACTATTTGATTTATATATTTGCTTGACTAGGCATTTTTCTCGATAGAAAGGGGGGGGGGGGGATAAAAATATTAAATTTTTGAAAGTCTAACATTTAGTAATTCTTAAGAGCAAAATAATCGCTCTTTAAGGTTTAAGTATAAAGTAGGTTTGGTATTTTTCATGTATATTTTATATTTTGCCGGTTTATTTAGCAAGATTTAAAAAACACTATACTTTACTGAATCCATAAAATTAGAAATCAAACTTGATTCAATGTTAATGTTACAAAACCTCTTTTCTAGTCGTTACTTAGTGGACACTTCAAAAGCCTAAAACCTCGGAGGGTGGACGCAATTCCCGATAACAACTCTAACGATTTTCATAGAAATTCAATAGTTGATTATCACTATTATTAATAGTTGATGTATATTGCTGACTAAATAATTTCTAGCTCGTTGGCCACACTGGGAAAACTCTAACAACTAACAGAATTAAACAGAAGAATGTTTAAAATTAATTGTTAAATCTCATAATATCACATCGAGCTCAATTGGCTGTTGATTTTGCAAATGATGTAAGTTAAAGTATAATCGTAATTAAAAATAGCATCTCTAATGTTTGCTAAAAAGAAGTGTCAACGTTTTTGTATTGCATTGAGTTATTTCTGAAACATTTTGCTACCGCTTTTTAGTACAACGCTATGTATTAGTACTCCGTATTTTTCTTGTATTTTTCCTAAAAGTTTCTTGTCACTTTTTTTTTCTTTCTTGTTTGTTTCTTGAATCTTTCGTGTATGTTTTTTTTATATTTGCTATATATTTTGAGTATATTTTGTATGTTTCATGTATTATTCTTGTATATTTCTTGTAAGTTTCTCGTATGATTTATGTATGTTTCTTGTATCCTTCTTGTATGTTTATACATCTTCATGTTAAAAATATTTAAGTTTAATAGTGTCTGTACTACAATTTTGTAGGTCGATGTACCAGAGCCTGCTTTTTTTATGCCTCGGCCGCATCTCCGATAATTTTCAGCCCTCGTACTATTGATTCAACTATAAGTTCCCTGTGCTCGCACATCTCATCATTGGCTAGGGATATGTTATTGAGTCTAAAAATCCACGCAACCAAGTTCACGACAAAGTGGCTGTTGTTATGTATCTTACTACTATAGCATTGCTTTGATTAAATAACAATTTCGTTTTAAATTATTTATTGGGTAGCTCAGAGATTCTCAACCATTTTATTTCCGCAACCCCCCTTTTTTTTTTTACCAATAGCTCATTATGTGGTGTGAATTCCAAATATTTATTCATCTCTGCTTCTGTTAGTATTATTACGTTGTAATCACAATTTAAATATCTGATGATCTCTCAAAACTGTATTTTAAATCACAAAAAAATAGCAGGAGAAGAGGCAAGGGCGAGTAACTGGCGCCTTAACCAGTAAGCTTCGGGCAGGAGGGGCTCGCTAGCCATGGCTGGCTACCCACATAGGAGAAGGAAAACTCTGAATTCAAACCACTGTTGCCTTGCAGCTATACCCAACCATGGGAAAGGCTTCGGGAGTCAACCTTGAGGAAAAATCAGGAGCTGGCGACCCTAAGGCAGTTTGCAGCACCTAGTGCTACACTATGGGAGAACCTGAGACGCCGCTGACCCCAAACTGTATCGGCTCTGCCGTTCCTTTGGATACATCAGCTGCGTGTGGAGGGGGGAACTGATGTTTGGGCGACATCGTTCCGACCACAGCTAATGCCCAGGCATTCATCTCACCGAGATGATCCATAGTCGCTTCGCGACTGAAGGAGGCCATACATAGATAGATAGATAGAGATATTCATTTCTGATTAAAATTAAATAACTAGTAAAAGAAATGGTATATTTTGGTAAATATAAATTTGAAGCTAAGTGCTTAAAGAAATAAATGATACACACATTTTAAACCTATTAAGACAACACCAATGGCAACATTTTAGATGAAAGCAAATAGTGAATAGTGGCATAATCTAATAGCGGTACAAAATAGTGCTCATATTTATTATATTGTTACGAATCTCACTATCCAGGCTCTCTGCACCACACGACACCTCCAACTTAAGAACTTGACAACTCAGGGCTCCAGATAACGTAATAGTTTAATGTCAATAAATAACAGCCAATACTGTAGAATTTGCAGCACGTAACACAAGACTGTACAAATATCTCTCCGTTAACAACCGTACCGCCGTATCAACTCTTGCACTAGTCTCTCCGTCTCATCTCGGACTTGTATTGAGCCGTCGTGACGAACCGTAAACCGGGAAGTTGTGACTCCCTGATCTCTGATACCTTTTCTCTTTATATAGGGTCACTGCTGGCCTTCTACTAGAACCGAACAGAACGTCGCTCAACCATTCTGGGTGGTCAGATGACTACATCCATCGTGACGCTCCTGAGCTCTGTAACTCGTCACGGTTGACTCTCGTATAGCGCTGGCCTGGGGCGATTTGCGTCGGCTAACTACACCACTACCTTCATCTGTGCCACCACCAGGTTTATAACAATATTTTTAAAATTTATTTTAAGCAGTTATTTCATATATTGTAATGTAACGCCACCATTAGTCGCTTTCCCATTCGAACTCCTGTGGTACGTCTCTACATTTCATTATGTTCTAAAAATATGGTACTCTAAGAGAAAAAGAAAAGTTTCTATGATGTTATGAAAATTAATAAAATCTTATGAATATTTAGGATTAGTTTTCTTTTTATTTATGGTATTGTAATGTAAAATATTTTTTACTGTAACTTAGCCAACAGTGAGCCCAAAGAACCTCAACGAAAGGCGTATATAAAACACTAGTTTAAATAATATAACAACAATAGTCTGATGGCAAATATTAACTAGATTAACAATAACACTTCTCAGTTATAACAACACGTGTGTACATCCTACTTATCGGCCATGTTTGACTTCCTCTATCTTTTAGTGTGTCTCTGTCCTGTGTCTCATGGTGCACAGTCTCGCACCTAATGACAGTGCTCAATGTAAAGTCATAACACTGCCATCTCCTAAAACTGTTTGTCTAGAACAAAGTTTGCTCCTCCATGACAAAGATGAAGCCGATCTACATGAACAACCTTAAAGCTAGATCGTGGACTCTTCTGTATTCTGTAGAGCACATCGTTGATTCTTCTAACAACACGATAGGGAACTTCTTAGTCTCTTTGGAGTTTTTGGGGATCTACCTTTTCTTCTCTGGGGGTTATATAGCCATATCAGGTCGTTTTCCTGAGACCCCGAGGCATTTGCACGTCTATCGTATCGAGTCTTCATTAGATCGCTGTTGTTCTTCATTGTCGTACGAGCCAGAGAATGTGTTTCCTCTAGTCGCCGTCTAACATCGATGACGCACTCAGTAGCAGTGACTGGTGTGTCCCTTTGAATGTCCAAATAGCAGATCACTTGTAAACGAAGTTCCCGGCGGAACAACATGGTATTTGACTATCGTCCATGGTGTTGGGGTGTGGGCGTTGCGAGCCCTGAGTGACTAGGACACTGAGATTAAGGTGTGCTTTATCTCATTGTAATACTGTGTGTGTGTGTGTGGCTAGTATTTGCTTTGAAATATCCTAACGTTCATTCCTTCAGTAAAATGTTAAAAGTATGATCCTGGTTGTTCACTAATGCAAACTTATCGTTATTGTTTAGCTCTTGTTCTTGTTGCACAATTGCCGTTCAGTAGAATGACATTTAGTCGGCATTTAGCCTAAAAACTTTGACATGCCTTTACTCTTTGATTAGTTTTAAACTGTCAAGATGGGGGAACCTGGGAGTTCAATGAAATTATGTCTACCCCTAAAATTAACGAGTTGGAGAAACCCACCATGACAGCACCTTTCTCAGAGATGTGCTGCCACTCGGGCCGTTGTTCATTCTCCTTTCATAGCAGAAGTGGAGCCAAATCATCATCTTTCAACTGGTCCTGTCGAATATTTTCAAAAGACCAAGACCCGGTAACCTCTACTCCTAGACGACGACACTCAATCTCTTTTTCTTCTGCCTTCCCGAGGTGCATGCACTCCATTTTGCATTGTCTTCGAGACAATGCATAGGCATTCCGGCGAATCAGTCCCTTGCTGTGTTAAGTTTCAAATTCATAACTCTGCAACTGTTCAATCCATCTAGCCACCTGTCCTTCTGGATTCTTGAAAAATAGTAGCCATTTCAAGACTGCGTTGTCAGTTCTCAGTTAAAACTTTTGTCCATAGAGATATTTATGAAAATAATTTAATTGAATCAACCACAGCCAACAATTTAAGTGTTGTAACACAATAATTAATTTTAGACTTTGACAACCTTCTACTAAAATAAGCTATGATCTTTTCTTATAGTACAGTATAGTTCTGCGATAGTACAGCACCGATACACGTACCCCTTGCGTCTATATCGAGAATGAATGGTGTACCCGATAGTGGATATGTTAACATCGGCAACGAAAGAAGAGCCTCTTTTTAACTTTTCAAACGCCTCCTGGCAATCTATTGTCCATATGAACTGTTTTTTTTTTTTTTTTGTTCTGTCAGTTGATGAAGAACTCCCGCAATCCTAGAGAAACCAGGACAATAAATGCAAATGGCAAGAAAATTTTTCAATTCCTGTATACTTCCAGTGACAAGGCAATTGCTTAACCGCTTCACTTTTGTCTGGATTAGTGCTTATAACCTTGCTTGATACGGTATGGCCTAAAAATTTTATTTCCTTCTCAAATAGGTCACACTTCTTGGGTTGAGCTTCATACCCGCACTTCGAATCCTCTGAAACACCTCACTCAAATAGTTCAGATGTTCATCAAATGTTCTTCCGAGTACGAAAATGTCATCAAGATATACTAGACAACAATTGTAGTTAAAATTTTTTAAAAATTTGGTCCATCAATCTCTCAAAAGTAGCTGGTGCATTGCATAGGCCAAATGGCATCACCATAAATTGCCACAGGCCACTTCCAGCTGAAAAGGCCGTTTTTTCTTTATCGTTGGGATGTATCCCTACCTGCAGGTATCCGCTCTTGAGGTCTAGAAAAGAGAATACTCGTGATCCCGCTAGTGTGTCCAATGTGTCATCAATGCGGGGAAGAGGATAACTGTCTTTCAGCGTGACATTATTCAGTTTCCGGTAATCTACACAGAATCGCAAAGTCCCTTCTTTCTTTTTAACCAGAACAACTGGTGATGGATGAATGACTGGTCGTGCGGTTTGCGCGCTGGACTATCGTTTGGATTTATCAATGGTCCCGGGTTCAAACTCTGCCCGCTCCCATTTCCGTTGTCTTGCGGGAGGTTTGGAATAGGAAGTAAACTATTTTCAACTCTGAAGGAACATCCGAAACATGTAAAACATTTTACAAAACATTTTTTTACAAAAACACCACGGGCAGTTGGATGGCTGCTTGATGACTACTTGTTGCTTCATACGTTCCAGCATATCGAGGGCTTCTTGCTGTTTTGCCAGCGGTAGACGGCGCGGAGGTTGTCGGATGGGTCTGGCATTTCCTGTATCAATACGGTGCTGTACAAATTTTTTCCTCACGCATTCATTCTCGTCACACGGCATATTGTGAATAAATTCCAAAATTGATTTCACAGCTTTATTATATTTTTCCATCTAAAGACTTTCTTTCATCTTGGTAAGAAGTTTGTGTATCTGTGCGCTCTCCTTCGACACCGTGTTTGTCGCTCTCTCTGCGTCCAGACTTTGTGTGATCAGATCCACGGAGTAACAGTCTGCTATGACACTGCCCGCTCGTAACTTTTTTTCCTGCGAGTAAAGATTCATGACTCTCACTGGGACCTTTCTATCACCAACACTGACCACTAACGTCTTTCCTACAGCCAGCCCATTCTCTATTCCTCTCACTGGGACCTTTCTATCATCAACACTGACCACTAACGTCTTTCCTACAGCCAACCTATTCTCTATTCCTCTCACTGGAACCTTTCTATTATCAACACTGACCACTAACGTCTTTCCTACAGCCAACCTATTCTCTATTCCTCTCACTGGAACCTTTCTATTATCAACACTGACCACTAATGTCTTTCCTACAGCCAGCCTATTCTCTATTCCTCTCACTGGGACCTTTCTATCATCAACACTGACCACTAACGTCTTTCCTACAGCCAGCCTATTCTCTATTCCTCTCACTGGAACCTTTCTATTATCAACACTGACCACTAATGTCTTTCCTACAGCCAGCCTATTCTCTATTCCTCTCACTGGGACCTTTCTATCATCAACACTGACCACTAACGTCTTTCCTACAGCCAACCTATTCTCTATTCCTCTCACTGGGACCTTCCTATCATCAACACTGACCACTAACGTCTTTCCTACAGACAGCCTATTCTCTATTTCTCTCACTGGAACCTTTCTATTATCAACACTGACCACTAACGTCTTTCCTACAGTCAGCCTATTCTCTATTCCTCTCACTGGGACCTTTCTATCATCAACACTGACCACTAACGTCTTTCCTACAGCCAGCCTATTCTCTATTCCTCTCACTGGGACCTTTCTATCATCAACACTGACATTTCGGAGTGGGTTTTAAAATCTAAATCTCCCTTATCTATTCTATTGGAATAAGGGCATTGTCGTTTGCATTTTTTTATTATAGTAGAAGGGAGAGAGCTTATCCCCGAAATCCCCTGGAATGGGATTTAAAACTCAAAACCCCTTTGGTTGCGATGGGGCAAAAGAAAAAAGTAGCCGTTTCATCAAAACTTTGAAAGGTCTCAAATATCATGATTTCCGATTTTCAATTTCTTTTCAAGCTTATGAAATCTAAACGGGATGGACGGACAGACGAATAGACCACATAACAATAATAGCGGCTATTCCCTTTTCGAGGGCCACTAAAATGTATTATCCTTTACACTTGGGGGGGGGGCATTGATGCAATCGCCCATCTCGTGGTCCCATCTGGTACCAACCACACTTGTTCATTTTTGTTTTATAACGATTTAATTTAGAGTTTGGTATGCTTTAATATATGTCGCTTTTTTAAAATAGATATCAAATTATTTTGTTCACAAACTATAACTGCATTAAAATTGGACCCATCCACTCAACGGGTTTGGTTCGGGAGGGCAGTAGATGCAATCGACCCCACACAACTCCTCCGAATCGGCCAACATATCAGAGGGGAGCGACATAATATTTATAATAATCATATATTAACTAATTTTGTTCGCTAATTTTAATTTCTGCATAAAATTTGGACCACCCACACACCACTCAAAGGGTTTGAGTGGGAAGGGCAGTAGATATAATCACTTCCCATAGAATCGGCCACAACATATCCGAAGAAGGGTGACAAACTAGGAAGATAGTAGCGTTCCCTATTTCGGACCTTGTTTTCTAGAGGGCAGATGATGTAAAGGTCATCTGCTACTGTGGCCTACGGTTAACAGAAGTGTCATGTGGCCAGCACGACGACCAACCGCTTTTACTTTTCCCCAACTAATGTCTGGTACCCATTTAAGATAGATGGATGGACTTGGATGCGCCCAAAAATCTCGAAATTCACCAGGATTCGAGCCCAGGACCTTCGGTTCTGATGCCAAGCGCTCTACCACTAAGCCACCACGCCTCCGACAAATTATGAAGATTAGTTTTAAAAAAAGTCAACTATGGTACAAAAAGGGAAAGAACCACCGGATGGCCATGAGAACCTAGCGCTTCCTCTACTCTACTCTATATGTTTTATTGATTCTTCTTTTTTTTCAGGTAAAAAAAATGTTCAAAATTTCAGCTTGATTCAAAATTTGAAATGTAGGTCTTAGGACTGCTCTTCAGATGCGCGCGACATTAAGATATTAAAGTTTATGTCAATATTGTTATTGGACCTAGATCCCAAAAATCTTTTGCAATTATAGAATTCGGGAACGTTTTTATGGGTCTAAAACTTGTTGTAGCTCCTCTACATCTGTTAGGTTTATCGTTAGTATCCAAAAAAAAATTTATGCAAAGTTTTTATTTATATTGTTAAAGCTTTAGATTTTTTAAATAAGGCTTATGTATACATACATACATGCATACATGCATACATACATGCATACATACATACATGCATACATACATACATACCTACATACATGCATACATACATACATACATACATACATACATACATACATACATACATACATACATACATACATACATACATACATACATACATACATACATACATACATACATACATACATACATACATATATAGTTCGTCCATCGTGGATTGATGATGACCACTTTTGTCATCCAGGGGACTGAGGGCTTTGCACTTGGGTTTTGTGCCTCCACATGTGGCTGGTGAGACCTATGTGAGCCCGGATAGTTTTGCTGCACACTGGGCAGGTTATTCCAGCTGGAGTTAGTGTCGTGGGCCTTGCTTTTTTTCTATGGCGTTTTATACATACATACATACACACATACATACACACATACTTACATACATACATACATACCTACATACATACATATATACATGTTCCTTAATTTAAATTATATATTTGAATACTTTTTTTTTACTAAGGAGTTAGCCACAGAGTTTAGATCCGAGTCATCTACCACTGGAAGACCAAAGTTGCTTTTGTTTGAATCTCTCCTAGAGCCCTATAATACTCCACTAATCGAAGCCTGTTCTGATGTTAATGGAATATGTCGGTAAAAAAGTTGTTATTTATTTATGTAATTGTAAAACTATTACAATGCCAAATTTTATGTTCGAAAATAAACTAATTAGCTTTGTATTTTTATGTTTTGCATTCAAAATTATTGGGTTTTGACAAAAACGTGATACATTTGTTATGGATAAGTACCAAATGTAACTAGAGGCAAATCTCAAATTACTGTCATTGTTTATTTTGCTATTAATATATGAAGTAAAACGTAAATCTATAATAGATGTACTTAAACAAATTATTGTAAGGCCTTAGATATTCTGTCAATAAAATTTCAACAACTTTAAATTTACCCTGTTATCGTATAATTTCGGTACCATAGACTTATATAGTATATTAGACTGGAAACCGGAAATAATTTCTTATCCGCGATTGATCGATTCACAAACCTATATATATATATTTATGTAGGTAGTCTTTTGTGATTCTGGTGGTCTCTTTATCCATAGTAAAATTAGTATGTTCATTCATGAACAGGGCAGTCAGTGTCAAGCTCTGTTCTTATTTCATTTGCTTTCTCTTTAACTATTTTTCCTCCCTCGGGGCTAACATTCGTAATCAGACTAATAATATCAGCGTAACAGCGTGTTACTAAATCAACTTATCCTGTTATGTGATCATATTTTAGATGATTTAATGTTCTTTTTCAGAAAAACAGGTCCTCGGCTGGTTAACAAAGTTGGCAAAGATGTCCCTTAACCACTTCTTCAGAAGCCAATCATTTAACCACTCGGCCACTTGCCCACTTTAACCCATGATTTTATAACGACATTCTTAATAATCTTTGAGTGTTGCGTAACCTATTTTTTTTATTACAGTAAATACTTACGATATGTACTTTGCCACTGATGACCAGTTGATGGACTGAAATACATGAACACACACATCTACCTACCTTACAAGCCAGACTGCACTAACCTTAGAGAGCTTAAATCTCAGTAGAAAAAAAAATGCATGTATTTGTATACATCGACAAACAAGTTACACAGATTAGTTTCTAGTATCTGTTAGAAACTGCTGATCAACAGCTATTCATCAACGAGTATTAGAGTCTAAAACAATAAGTTGAAAAAAAAAAGTAAAAAAAAAGTATATTATGGGAATGCTATTGAGTAGTTTGCAAAAATGTCTCAAGCTGTCGTCTTGTCTTTTGGAGTAATATTAATTGTTTCCTTTAATACTCATAACTCTGGAAGAAACAGAATGAATGATTTAAAATACACTTTAATAAAAAGTCTACATTAACGTACTAAAAATTGCGATCTGTTATCACATTTATTTTTTAAAGCCTGGGTGCACATTAACGTTGAGTTTCTCTTTTATGCAATGGCTGATAGATATATGTCTTTAGGTCCAAAGTCACACGCTTGGACAAAGACTTAACGTCATTGGTGTTTCTAGTTACATATTAAGAGGCATCTTAGCGAAAGCTTAGTTATAATTTCTGTTTCTTCTGAAGTCTATACTTGTTGTCAAGTATCTTGTCATGAGAGCCACCTTTGAATGGCTACCTTATGAGACGAAGCGAGAGGCCAGTACTGATTTGTATACAGCGGTACAGCTTTCTCTTATGCGCAGAAAGCGCTACCTTTACATTGTTTATGGGGTTAACGGTAAAATATATTCACAGCAAGTGTTACGTTTTGCCAAATGTACAGTTGGTTATGATTTATTGAACCCTGAGTTCTTTGAGTTGGTGGTGTCGTGTGGAGCAGTTTGTAGAGAGCCTAGATAGTGAGAGTTGTATGATATGTTAGGCAAATCTTTATTGGCCGTCCAAATGAACTGTCATTAAAGATCCATATTGTTATCTTGTATAATTTCAGAACTTTGTAACCAATTATGTTCTTTCAAAAGGATGTGCTAAGGAAAAACTGCTAATTGCTATAACTCCAGATGGTCTGACATTCCAAAAGTCACATTTTCTTAAATATCAATTTTATAATTTCTACGGATTATTACCATATTGGGTCGTAAGCATACATTTTTTTTGAATATATTAAAATAAAATACATATGGACATTGACTGATTATATCTTTTACATTCTTTTATACAGGTTGCACATTCATTTAAAATATTTCCAAACCTGGAACCTGGGCTCTAACATCTTTTCTTGAAATTTGGCAATTGATGTGCATCCTTTGGAAAAGGATAACTAGCTATTTGGCTACATTGAAGAAAGCCTAGTTTAGCCTTTATATCTGTTTTAGAGTAAAGTAAAAAATATGTTATATTTAGATAGAGAACTAGAAAATCTTAATCTTAAATAGGTGATGTCTTCAGGTATTTCCGCATTTAACTCTTTCTCTCCGTAATTATTTACCACATTATGGTGGAATCAACGTTCGTATCGTCAGTTAGGAGAGAAAGAGTT